>OX387192.1:24199342-24571576 GCA_947561395.2 Buxus sempervirens | reverse complement strand
AATTGCATGTAACCTGTTAGGAGACATAAAGGCTATCCAACAAATTGCCATGGACTAGAGAGCGAACAATCTTTCAACAAATCAGCAAATCTTTGCCCCAGTCAATTTTCTAAGGACCCTATAACCTTGGGCTACTGAGAAAAAAGACTGATCAATGAATTGAAACTTTCAAATTCACATAAACACACATACAGATGGATCCCATTTCCCAATATCAATACATTATCTCCAACTAAGATTAACAAAAGATGAGAAAAATTATTACCATCACCAATGACGGTGTAAATGGATATGTTGGTACAGAAAGATTATTCCATAAACATTAAATTTTTTAATGTAGATTAACACAACTTATACATTAAAATATTACAGGAACAAGCAAATAAAAAATACACAGATGATCGTGGGTACCATAAAACAAAGACAAAAATATCATATAAATATTAAATTCAAACAACAAAATTTATTTGTTTGACCAGAAGAACAAGGAAGGGATTTTCATGCTTTAACTGCCTCTCCAAGCCCAATGGCCAGTAAGCTCTTATTTTACTCAGGAAAGAAATAGCCTTGCAAACCAAATCCCTTTAAAAATGAAAACTTGCAGAAATCTTAATCCCAAAACAAAGTCGTATGTCTCACCTGCTTGGGGTTCCGCTAGCAATATTTACACGGCTTTTTAACAATGATACCTACAACATCCCAAACATGACAGTCAACATGCTCAGTGAATCCAAAAAAAGAAATAAATCTTAGCTAAAATCCAAGAAATAGGAGTTGGCTACATTTTTGCTAAAATAGTATACAAATAGGTATAATCCCGGAGAACAATATATTATCTATCCCCATTATGCCCTTGAAAGCCTGCAGAGAAATCCAGACCAGTATTTTAGAAGGCTTGTCTTACATCACTAGGATAAACTCAAGGAAAGGCTCTAAAAAAAATTTCATCAATACTCCAATGTCAAGATTTCACTGTCCAGGCTTATCCCATAATTCTCATATAACACTTGTCCCGTGATGCCTATACCATTAATCGTGATCGTCAAATGAGCTCAAGCATGAAGTTTCAAGGTTAACATATGTCTTAGGCTTGAGTTTAAGATTATCTTCAACCCCAATATATATTGATATATCAGATGTTTTACATTGTTATGTAATTAATATAAATGCATGACTGAGGCTTTTTCCTCACAAATTGGTCACATAAAGCATATTGCTTTACACCTTCGGCTTTACAAACATTGATCCAAACTATCAAAATGCAATAAGAGATTTCACTGAAGAAAACATGAAAAAGACAAACCATGCCAAGCACAATATGAACTTCAAATGAGCACCCTACTGAAGATTTATAGATTTCCATGCAGCCAAGAAGAATACATGGGATGACTTTGAGTGGGCCAACTTCTGAAGAATATGTTATAATATGACCCCAAGGTCAAGGACTTGCAGGGGAAAAATAATGTAACCAACAGCAGTGGAAATTCTTATTCCTTGACAAGAGGGGAAAAAACATGTATGAAGATGCATTTTATGCCACATTATGGTTTGTACAGAAAGCCGGAAACAGATGTATATATGAGGACTCATGTTTACGCCTCTCACATCCTTGAGATGATCTTAACCACAGTGACTGTATGGTAACTTCCAAGGTTAAGCTCCAAAAGGTAGGAACGGGTGAAACTATGAGGGTATGGCCAATCGTGGAATTAGATCCGTAACAGCAGAATGTTAGGAGTTGTTCTTCTTGTTCTATTTTCCTTTATTGTTCTGTTTTGCTTACGCCCATCTCTCACGGGTGGATTACAACATCAATTTGTGATAATTTTTGGTCAAAACTACTTTCCCAAACTTTCATGCCTTCTTACCTCTCTCAAAGGGGAGACAAATTTAACTGACGAAGCTTTTTCATCTATTTTCCATAGTTTCCACATTTGAAAGCAGAAAGGTATGCAATAATCTGAGAAGAATATAATAATTTAATTATTAATAATAATTTGTCATAGGATTTAAATACAGAATCTACAATTTTCAATCCAAGAATCTACAAGTTAAACAAAAATCTATCGTAAATCAAAGTATCTAAGAATGAAATTCGAAAATTATATAACATGTGGATAATAAACATGAATTTCATAGTAAAATGAAGTTGTTTGGTGAACATTAGAAAAAGAAGTTGAAGGCACAATAATTACCTGATCATCGACCTTCATATGCTTTGAGAATAGCTTTACTGCACGGCATTCTCTTGTCAATGGGCGTAGACCCCTAAAAAAATTCAACAAACTGTGACTCAATACCCACTAGAAGACATGAAACAAAATTACTAGACATTACTTAAACTCTAAATACAATTGCAATGAAATAAGATAACCTTCCCATCCATAATAAATGTTTTCAAAAGATTTAACATTTGTTAGTGTCCAAATGAACAAGACAAGCAAAACCTGAGAAGCTCCAATGATCTTAAAGCAGATGAACTGACAACAAGAACTGCAGGACACCCAGGATCAATATTTCCTTCTACAAGCTGTCCTTCACAGAGAACTTCTTTCCATGACTTTCCGAAAGCACCCATCATGTGTTTGCCCAATGAGCCAGCATCTTTATCTAGATCCTTGGATAGTCCCAGAATGCATGTATCTGCAAATTTGGGAAACCCATTAAACACATCTTAAGCTTGTTTCACAAAGCATAACCATTAGAAGATAAGAAAAACATAATTGTTAAGACTTATAGATGACTGTCACATTATACTACATTGTCAATGTACCAGGATAGCATTAGCTTTTTTACAGACCATCATGGAGGCCAGCCAACATATGATATGAGCAACACGTAATATCACTAAAATTTTAGTTACCAAAGATTGGCAGTTTTTTGTCTCTTGTGTTACTAAAGCTGAGAAGCCAGTAGTTCTACAATGATGGAAGCCAAAAATTCTGAAGAACTATTCTTTTCCTTTATTACAGAATCAAGGAACTTCTCAAGTTCTGACCTCCACTTTCTAATTAAGAATAACATAATGGAAGTAGAACCTGATAAAATAGGAAATCAAGAACTAATCAGTTCTTGAACCAAGGTTTAATAAAAATTAGCACCTCCACTATCTAGTGGAATAGCATTCTTTTTAAACTAGGAAATACCTATATTTATTATGATGAAGAAAATTGAACAGGGCTGCAATTTCCTTGCGAAACAAATTTTTGGATGCAGAAATTCAATAAAAGGTTGATGTAGTTCTTATAACTCAAATATTAATTCAATCAAAGAATTTTGATTAGGAAGTTTCTATATGTGGAGAGTTGTTGAGTGAACTCTATAGCATCCAAGTGGGGCAAGGGGTGGATGTAAGAATCTGGAACAAAGGGGAAACTAGATTATTCTCGGTGAAATCAGCCTTTGCAGTGTTGAGTTCTACATCTATGAAGTTCAAAGCGGCAAGAGGAATCTGGATAAACCTTATCCAAGCAAGGTGGCTTTCTTTCTTTGGGCAGCGACTCTTGACAAAATCCTAACAGTGGATCACTTGTAGAGTAGAGGGTGGCAACTTCCAAACAGATGCAACATTTGTAAGGAGGAGGAAGAAAGTGTGGCTCGTCCACTTTTTTATTGTAAAGGTGCCATGAGATTGTGAAATATGATACATCAGAGATTGGAAGTACCTTGGGTGCACCCAGAAGACTTCAGTAGCGTCCAAGAAGCATGGGGTTGGAGGAGTGGAAAATCTTGCAGAGATTTGGTACGGAATATAGCTCCTGCAGCCATTTCTTGGGTATTATGGGGTGAAAGAAATAAGAGAATCTTCAAGGATATGGAAAGGAGTTGGTCCTTATTGGAACGAGAGGTATTCAGGATTATGTATAGGTGGACGTCGGTTCAACCTACTATGGCTAGTACCATCTTGGATGATGTCCTGTAGTGCAATAGGTTTTCAGATTTGTGGGGTGCTAAGTAGTTAGAGTTGTCTTTCTTTTTGTGGCTGATTTTGACCAGGTCCTATCTCCTTTCGTGTACCATGTAGTCCCCCTTTTTTTCCTGATTAATATATATTTTCACTTGATTACCAATCAACAAAAACAAAAAAAAAATGAATTTTATATCTCATAACAGTCTCACATACATATGAACAGGGGCTTAACAACCTTAATAAAGTTACAGTATCCAATTATGAGCTTTTTATACGAAATCACAACAAACATTAGCTTTTTATCAATGATCCACGAAATAACCATATTCCTTTACTGGTAATTTGCGTCAACAAATGCCCATACAACACACTTGAAGTCGCAGCAAATCACAATGGAAAAGAGGAGATCTACTGCTAGGTTGGGTCAGTTGGTTGATCCAAGATGATGGAAAAACATAATTCCCTCAACTTATATGGAACTAGAAGCCCTAATAATATGATAATATTTCAAGGCCAGTTATTATTCTCTCTACCAAACCAAGATTAAACTATAGTGTGGTAACTAATATTTGGCCTCAAATAAATGAAATATTCCCATTTTTAACAAATTTCAAATTTATATTGCTCAAGATTTAGTTTAGCACTACATTTTTAACAAATTTCAGTTGGCAGCAGAGAATCTCTATTGAAATTGCACCCAAACCTCTGTTCAATTGTAAGAACCTCTAAACCCAAATAATTTTGTTTTGAATTTGTTGCTTGGATTATATTGTGTGAACAATTCTAAAAAATTCAGCTCTAAACCAGACCATATTTGAATGAGTTGGAACAACTGATGTGTTTAAGCTTCTGATTTGCCACAACACGAAAAACAAATCTAGGTAGCGTGAAATATGTTTTTCCTTTTTTAATCTTTTTTTTAACATAAAACTTGATGAAAATCATGCAAATGCAACAATTTGACACTGCAAATTTTGGGAAAGAATATAATTTCAAATTTATAACCTTCTTAATTATTGTTAGAATGAGAGTTGACTATATATCTTAAGATGGAGCCTGTTCTACAAATTTCCCAAACGAATTTTTTTTTAATCGGTAATAATAGGCTATGTATTAATTTAAAAAACTAAAACAGAGTACATGTACATGAACAGTGTACAAGAAGGAAGGGATGAAACAAGCACTATAGGATCCTAAAATCCTCGAACAATAGAACATCCTGCAATAGAAGTTCTAAACTTAATTATTTAAACAATAAGTATTAACCGTAGGCAAGATCATGTCAATTCAAAGAGGGACTCAATGCGATTATGATTCACATTTGTCGGCTATCACAGTAGTTTTTAGTTTCAATAGCTAACTGTTTCTCATAATTATGCATCAGAAAAAAAAAATTTAATGTAATTTCCAAATATTCAAGAATCAATCATGGGCAACAAAACATGCCTTACATGTTCCATAAATGTTAATATTTTTTAAATGTTAATTTTTTTCTTATCATAGTCTGAGTTATTTCTGAGAGTACACAAGTATGTTTTAAGAATTACCAAAATTTCATAGCAAATTACACCCACAATTTCCCAAATTTATCCAATTCTTTTGGCAACATCAATTTCATCTCATGGAAAACAAATCTTATGTCGCCAGTCCATCCCTCCCAAGAACCTGCTTCGATGTGACCCACACCATGTTCTGATCCCTTTTCATTTTCGAGTGAGAACCATTCTCTACGTAACCAGACTCCTCATCATATAAGGAACCTAAACTTGAAAGCAAGTACTCCAAATTAAGGAAAATGTGCTAAAGGGAATCCTATCTAGGCCTCTTTCTTTTTCCCTCCTTTTTCTCTTCTTTCTTTCTAGGAAAAATTATGTAAAGGCCTCCTTTTGGAGAGACTTTCCCCTTAAGGTCTGTACTTCAAACTTAGAAATCTGCAGGCCTCCTTTTGGTGAAAATTTATGGAAAAGGCCTCACATGAATAGCATGTGAGCACCAATTTCCAGACTTTTCCTTACTTGTATCCTATTATAACATTGCTTGTATCCTACTATGATTATACTTGTATCCTTGTATGATAATGCTTGTATCCTCGTATGACTATGCATGTCTCCCGTATGACTATGCTTGTATCTTACTATGATTGTGCTTGTCTCCCATATGATTGTGCTTGTATCCTACTATGATTATGCTTGTATCATCATTTGAGCTGAAAATTGGTGCTCAAATGCCATTCATGTGAGGCCTTTTTTTAATAAATTTTCACCCAAAAGAAGGCCTACAAACTTCTAACTTTGAAGTACAGGCCTGATGGAAAAGGTCTCCCCAGAAGGAGGCCATTTCCATAATTTTCTCTTCTTTTTATCACGTCACCGGCGCATATTCAGATTATATATCTGGAACCTGGAACCAGCCCGCTCTATGGGGATGCCTTTGGTGCATCAGAGATAATATCAACTAAACTGAAATAGAAATCCAAATCTATTAAACTAAACAAATAAGCAGAAAGAAGAATGAGAAAATCACCTTTGATTGCTTCCAACTCTAGAGAAGAAAACTTGAAAACACAGGCAGACTGGAACCGATCAAGAAAAAAGCTGAGCTGCAGATACGCAGGCGCATTACTGGAAAGACGACGAGAAGTATCAACAGCGGCAGCAGTTTTCGATTCTTCTTCGCTAATCTTCTGATTCTTGTTCTCCTTCTTCCTCTTCGTCTTCGTCCTGTTCGGACCTAGAGGTATTCGGTTAGGGTTTGTGGAAGACATCTTTGGCCGCCTCTTCGGTTTCCCGCTCCCCATTGCTGACGGGTTGAAGTGCCGGTCGTTGCTCGCCGTAAACCTCAGTGGAATTTTAAACGGCTGTCGGAGTTGGGTCTAGGGCTGATGACGCAGGTCCGGGCTGAACCGAATCTCGCCCAATCAATCCCTTCTAAGGGCTCGATTGGGCCATGAGTTTGCAGTTTTTTTATGGGCTGGGCTGTGACCGGTGGCCTACGTCCGGTCAACAGGGCTGTAAATGGGTCGGTCCTAACCGAACTTTGCATGGGTCAGGACATTAACCTTGGGCAAGACTCAAGGCCAGCTTAGTCGTGTTAATAAATTTTGGGAAAAAGGAGTCTCTTACGACGTATACGTGGGAAAAACAAGTCATACTCCTTGAATTAGTCTAATGCTTGGGAGAAAAGAAAAAAGAGGAAGAATTAGAAAGGGAGCCATTCCTCTTAGATCTTCTGCCCTTGTCTTGTATTTAAATGAAGTTATTTTGGTCATTTTAGATCAAATTTTAATGGTGTTGAAGTTTCACAGTTATGCCACTTATATATTTATTTAAATGTCAGGGGTGTTAGTACAATTTTTCAAACACACATGCAATATTGCATGTATGCAGATAAGAAGTTTAGGATATGTAAGGGATAAAAATTTGTTGAAGGGT
Source organism: Buxus sempervirens (assembly GCA_947561395.2). Taxonomy (NCBI): domain Eukaryota; kingdom Viridiplantae; phylum Streptophyta; class Magnoliopsida; order Buxales; family Buxaceae; genus Buxus; species Buxus sempervirens. Next base: position 24,564,235 of record OX387192.1, on the reverse strand, counting down.
ATCCTATGCAAAGAAAAAATGAAAAAGAGAAAATAACCCATTTAAATATATAAGATAAAATGACATTATAAGGTTATTTTGTGAAAAATAGTATATATTTGATGTGCTTCCCAAAAGGCTGTTCTCTCTATATGGTACTAGCAGGGGTGCACATGTAGTATTGCACATAGAGAGGGAGCAATTTTGTAATTGCTTGGGTTTTGAACTAAAATACGGAGTTTTGACAACTAAAACCTTGTATAAATGAAACCTAAACAATGTAGGCTATGGCCTTTTTTGGGGAGGCGTGAATAGTGTTAGACATGCATCTCAAGAGGCCTTCTTGCGTTAAATATAGCATCCATGGATATATCTTGTGAAGATCGGTTTATCTAGATTTGAACATTTGATTGAAACAAATCAAATTAGATTGTACATTTGACTCGCATCCCTAGGGGTGGCAATTGTGACCCGTCTTGTCTAAGGCGAGTTTGAGTTGAGTATTTCAACCCAGGGGTCGAGGTTTGAGTCACAAATTTTGGACCCCTGTTATAGTCGGGTCGAGTCAGGGGTTTGACCCATCCGACTACAACCCGAAAAGAAGTTCCATATATTATAATATTACACTAAAAACATAGTTGTGGCTACTTAATATTTGCTCTTTTAGCATAGAAAATGACAAATAATGAAGTTAAGGAAGACTTTCTACATACAAATATTTCAGATTTCTTAGTCTCTAATGATGTGAATTGAAACCTTAATGATAAGTAGAGTTTTTAAAACTTTCTTGTTATGTTTTAATTCTTTTTCTTCAAATTAATCTTGTTATGTCTTTGTGATTGTTGTCTTATCATGCTTGTTAGGTGTGCTTTGACATTAGAATGAATTGCAAAATAAATTTGCTCAGACTTGGCAGTTTAGGACACTAGGGGCTTGTTGTTAATTTTGAGCTTTTTGGCTTATAGCAATTCCTAATTTTATTAGTAATTTAAACTATTTTGACCGGGTTAAATCCGGTTGGTATACATTCCAACTCAGTTTATAGAATGGGCGGGTTCAGGTTGAGCCTTGATCTGTTGATCCCTTACACCAACCCGGCCTCACTTTTCCGACGCAGGGTCTGATTTTTTTTAAACATTTGATCGAATAGAACTCGTGCACACCGGGTGGATTCGGATGTGCTAACAACCAAAATTTCAAAATCCAATCCTGATAGGTTCATAACGGTCTATGGGAATTGCAGCTTCATCGTGCATCTCTTTTCTGATTGATATCATCCTCAAACGGGTTGGTGCCCTAATCTGAAACTTTCGTGGTTTACGATTTATAAATAAATTTTTATTGGATTCGATTTGCTGTTCTTTTCTCATTACTTCGATTGATTAGATCTGAATTAGGCTGGGTTCGATGCGATATATCAGCGCGAACCCCTTGCATTTGCTTCAGATTCTTGGTATTACGTTGTAAATTTGCCAATCCCGCGCCAACATTGTTGTGGTAGGTTTGGATTGACCAAGTTGATAATTGCACTAGAACAAAATTGTTTAATCATCCTAGAGTCTTTATGTTGCCACGCTTTGTTTTTGTTATCTGTAGGTTCGCTGTTTGTAGGAATGTTTTAGGGGATAAGGCATACAAATTTCTTTGCATTCAGCCATGACGTGTTGTATATTCTGTGGCACTTACAAGCTGCTTATGGATGGGAAAACAATAGTCTTAATGAATATACTGTTGGTCAGACTTCATACAACAATATTGATTGGTGTTCTTAGCAATGACAATCTTAAGTAAAGTAGGCAAGACGAGAATTTGTGCAAGTGCATTTCAGGGCAAATTGGACACTGCAAAAAATGTTAAAATTTTTGATTCTATGATATTGAAACAAGTGAGGGACTGGATGTCACGATTTTGGGGGGCACAAACATGGAAATAATATTCTGATGATTAGATGCTCTATATTATGGAATATGGAGCATCATGTTCAAGAATATAGAAACATAGGTCAAACCTCTGGGATTTGTATTTTGATGTTCTTATCAATATTTCTGTATATATGTTAAAAATATAGGAAGGTCTGTAATAAACATTAAAGAACAAATAGTATCCATGAAGGCCATGACTCTATGCACATGTTAATTTCTTTTCACATTTTCAGTACTAGCATGTTTGTTTGCTCTTTTGTGGTACCTGCAATCCTACTTGAAAATGTCATCCATTGTGCAGATACGAAAATTAAATGTGGTACACTTGATAAAGACAGCTTAACTTGGTACCAATTTTGCACATTAAGGAGTATTGTGTGAATTTAGGTCTCAAGAAAAGAAATAGATCAAAGACACGGGAGATCTCTAGAATATCTAATCAAATTTTCTTTTCCACATCAAACAAATAAACTCCAAGCCAAGAACCTCTCATAACCACCTCCTGAAAGACTCATGTTTCAGAAGGGGACGACCTTGCTTCAATTCCTAGGATTATTTTCTGAGTCTTCTGATTTTTGATTGTTGTTTGTACTTTATCCGATCCTCATTAGATTTGTGTGGTTCCTTAGATTTGATTTGCAAATTTGTCATCTGTTGCCGAGAACATTATCAAGACATGGCTATATTTTCTCAAATTTAGATGACGTAGCACAAATTATTTGACATCTTTAGACACATGCATGCTAGAAGAATTCTTTGTTCTCTAATTTAAAGTGGATGCACATATCTCTAAGTAGTTTTATTTGTGTTTGTTTCAAATTACTCATTTTATCTTTAAAGTGCAACAGCTTTAGTTGTCCTTGATGACTACTTGGAGTATATGATAATCACGTCATGGATATATAGAAGCATAGCTCTCATTTCTTATGCTTTTAGATTATTCTGTTATATTTTTATTTTTTAAGGACTTGGTAGATAGGGTGGGATTCTTCTTCTGTCCGAGTCAAGTTGATTAGGTGGATAAAACTTCAACGAGTCCATTTGTCTGGAAGGCACAACCCAAAAGATAAAATACAAAACAAGTGCAATTAAACTGTTTACCAAGTTTGATACTTGTTGAGTTCTTTGTGCGTTATCTGGTTGTATAAGGTTCTGGCGAGGGTTGGTTTGCTATTTGAAACTGAACTGTGTGAGAACGAAGGCAGGTTTCTTGGATCCCTCCACCAATAGGGTTCTCAAACTGAACTTTGATGGAAGTTCTTTAGGGAATCTTGGGAGATCTGGGATTGGGGGTGTTTTGAGAGATTCAAAGGGACAGATCATACTTGCTTTTATTGGCCCGATTGGGATTGGGGATTTTACCAGAATAGAGCTTCTAGATGGCCCGTCGGGATGGGTATTGGGAGTTTATAGCAGAGGGTGATTTAGCCACTATTGTGTCTTGGATTCAGTTTGTCCAGCCCCCTCCTTGGTGGCTGTCTCATCCGGTGTGTTTGGCTCGTTTCTTGGTACATGAGTTGAATGTCTCATTCAACCATATAACTAGATCGTCCAATTCACTTGTAGATAGATTAGCTAAGGCGGGGGCTGGGTGATGTATCTTCTTTTCTTGGGTAGTTTATGGACCCTGCTCTTCTTCCATGATTTTCCGGTGCTCCCCTTTCTTTGGGGTTTGCTAGCATGTATCCTTGTTTCCCTCTCTTACTTTAATATATAATTTTCAAAAATAAAATAAAATAAAGTAAAATAGTGTTTCTATTGACCAATAATGTCTGGTTTTTGATGATGTTTTATTATTCTATTCTCATGCCATCTAAGCCATTTTCCTTCTTCAAACCTTTTTGTAGCTTGCATCATCTCACATCTTCCTTTAGACACCTCTACAAGGTACAATCATGTAACCTTCAAATGTTAATATGCTAGTGTGTGTTGTTAGTTAAATCTGTGAACAAAAGAAAAGAAAAATTGAAATTCTCATATTTTTATCATTTTATAATGGTAAGCAATAGGAATCATCTATTAAGTCTTAATTATACACCATTTTTTAGTGAAGGAGAAATCAAAACTAATCATTCAAAAAAAATAAAAAGCTCAAGAGCACCTTGAAAATGGTAAAAGGCCAAAATACATCAACTACCTTGTCTTGCCGAGAGATGTAATTACGATTTCCACTTTGCTTATTGAAGATGTTTAAACTTAGATTCATGAGCTTGTTTCCTGCTCTATGGAATACATTTTATAATTGGTCTCAAATATATTTCATTCTGTTTATTTTAAATGTATTGTGATAAATATTATTAGTCTTATGAGCCTCATCCCTATATTTCTAGCATGAGCTATATTGTTGATGCATGTAGCTTGCAATTTGGCCCATTATTACACAAGCAAAATACATACCTACTTATAGAAATCTAATGAATGGGTTGAACTTGAACTTTGATAGTGTCCTTTACACTCAATCCCAAATACCTTGACACTTGAATTTGAATTTTGCAAAATACTCCCAATTCCTTGGATAATTGATTGCTTATACCATCTTCGAAAACTGAATGGGCAAGGGGTTATGTTTGTAACTTCAAAGAAGGATGTTGAAAAACTTCAAAAAGAGGATTTACAGCTTAAACAAACAGAAGAGAAAGCATCCAAGGAAATTAGGATGTAGTGAGAAGAAATCTATAGTCTATAAGAGAATTTGGAAATGATGGGTAGGTTTTATTATCAAGGGTTATCTACTAGGTGGCTTGAGCAATTTCACAATTGTTTTTTGTAATAACTTATAAGTGGATTGCTATAGAGATTGGATATGTAATCATTGATGAGGTAGTTTTACACTATTTATTTATTTTTATTTTTGGTAAGGATCTACACTATTTCAATACCAAGCCAATTAGATTATCCTAGGTTTGTTTGCAAGTTTCTTTTGATATCCATAATTGTAGAATTTGACAATACTTGGGCCATATTCTTAGAACATGTCAGACCAGAGCTCTGGGAAAGATTTTGACCCATACTATAGTCATAAAGTACTCTCATCTCTCTTAGAATTTATCCTTGTCTGAAACATTTGCTGGTATGGGTCAATGGTGATTCTTCTGGTGATTCTTCAAATGAAATTTGATTGACTAGCATTGGTTAATCATATTAAGAAAAAGCTAGATTTGAGAAATACTTACTGGGTTCTTGCTATGTTTCTCTCTTGGATGAACGTTAGTATTGAAATAATGTGTCATCAATTATTGTAGGTGGTACGTTATGAGTTGTAAACTCCATTAGATGTCTCTCTTTTCAAGCTTTTTTATTTGTTATTCAGCATTTATATACAAATGATGGAAACTACAGTGTGTTCTCTAATTTCTAGTGAAGAATTTGACGTATGGACAGTCCATGCATTGTAAAATTTTCTACCACAAAGTTCGAATCTCTTTGATCTATCACAACTTATATAAAAGTGCTTTCCAAGTTAGATCAATCTGGTATATAGAGAAGTAATTTTGGTAGTCAATTTAATTATTTTTGCATTCGACAACTACTTAGATGCACGAGTCAAAATTGATCCTTATTTTTTGTCTAAGATGTTTAGAGATTACTATGTGGACCATTTTTAATACTGAACAATTACTAGGTTCTAAAAAATAAAGCAAAGTTTTAGTGCCTGAAAGGGGAAAAAAGGAGGGAACGAAAAGAAAAAAGAGGCTCAGCTGTCCCTATCTGTTAGCATCTTACAAGAAGGCCTTTTACAACAATGGAAATATAGAAAAATGAAGCAGTGCTATAACAAAATTAAGACCAAAAAAAAAAAAAAAAAATGAAAAGCAAGTTGACAACTTAAATGAATCTCACTAAAATATATAAATAAACCAACAATTTAGGATACTGATTGGATAAAATATGATTTGATTTATAAATACAGCTCATTACTTCTTGTTGCAAAATCATTTAAAACCTATGCAAAAGTCCATATCATGTGCTTGGATATTAAATTCATACCATGATGAATTCACTATAAGATCTTAACATGTTATTAGTAATTTAGGCTGTAATTCTATTTTCTTCTTCTGTCACTTTGCGGTTAACATTCTTGATTGAATGTAGTTCTCGAATGACATCCTGAATGTCCATTCGATCCCGAGGCGACTCCATAGAACATGCAACTCCAATTTGGGTAATAGAAATCAAGCAGTCTCTCCTTCCATGACTGATATTTGTGAAATTTTCCACATTTTCTATAGTTTCATCTTGCTGTCTTTCCTGATCAGGCATGAGCATGTTCAAATCTATGATCTCCATTACATGCTCGGGCAAGGCCATCTTAGAGATTTCATAAAGACTTGAACCATTTACAAATACATCATCAGTTGGTCTCTTTCCTGTGAACATCTCAAGCAAGAGAATCCCATAACTGTAAACATCCCCTGTTGTGGATACTTCGCCACCCATTCCATATTCTGCAATTTATAAACCTGTTACTTTAGCAACAATCTACTATCATTAGTAGAAGCAGAATAAATTTAATACAGAAGTGCAAGTATTGTTTCTAAAACTCAATCTTGTTGTTACGCATCACCACCATAACTTTCTGTAAGTTAATTTTTAGAGCACGGATAAAGTTTATCTTGTTAATGATAAGATTGTCTTGACAAGCATAATCGTTGTTGATAAAATATGTACTTCCACAATAGGACAGCCCTGTGTTTTTTGCAAACTCATAAGAAAAGGAAGAACATCAGTTTGTCTAAATGTTGTAATTCTTTTTTTAATGAATATATTAATATTTTAGTATACATTCAATGGAAAAAACCATATAAATGTTAAATGGAATATAAATGAAAGTGGGTAGCGAAAAAAGAGCATTGCTAGTGGATTTATATTTACTAAAAACTAAGTATGCAATGGAGTAATTTAACTTTTAAAATCTAAATGCTTGAAAAAAATTTAGTTTCCAATGGGTCGAGAAACATTTTTGTTTTTTTTTTCTCAAATGTAAGAAGCTAATATCAGTGATTTCAATGATTTGTATGTGCTACACTTTTTGTAAGGAAAAGTTTGGGAAACAAATGTCAAAAAAGAAAAAAAAATTATAAGTTCTTCTTATATTAATCTTGAGTTCTAACTTCCCCTTTTATAATTGTACAAATAATATAATATGTAAAATACGAATAAGTAAGTTTATGCTATTGAATTCACTTGATCAATTGATAGAAAACGAAACCATCATGATAAAAATGAATTGTGTTATTCATCTTTGTTGTTTCTTTGCTTAGGGTAGTGGTGTTCTTCATTTAAAGTTGGTATTAATTCTTCAATTGGCTTGGATAAATAGCTCCAAAATGGGAATTAGGCTTCATGTTCCCTCCTGTGAGCATAATTATTTGCATTTCACCATGAGTAAGAGTGATCAATTTTTATATTAACTTCCTATAAACTGAAATTGATACAATTAGGGTGATCAATACAGGTTTGAAGGTGTCTAATATCAGTAGGTTAGTACACACATTTTAATTCTTGTCAAATTGCTTGTGTGTTTTCTAGTGGTATAGGGTTTTGGTGAGGTTGATGTTCTATTTGAAACCAATACTTTTAGCTCCCTATTTTGGTGAATACGCTAGAGGATGTTTCCATGCTTGGAGATTGTAGAATAACGTTCAAATTTAAAAATAATGGTCTACATACTTGGGGCGATATAGTCGATAGATCCCTTTATGGCAACTAAACTACTGACGTTGTTCCTGGAATTGCTGGTGCTTCTAGAAAGGAATTTGGCTAATCCAAAATCACCCACATGGGCATTCATGTTATCATCAAGTAAAACGTTACTTGGCTTTAGATCACAATGAACAAGTGGTGCTTTACAATGGCGATGAAGATAATCTAATGCAGAAGCAATATCAATTGCTATGTTCAGCCTTTGGTTAATGTTCAACCTTTTTAATTGATGCTGTCCATCTATGCTTGGGTGCAACCAATTTTCTAGACTTCCGTTAGGCATGAACTCAAGAATTAGCGCTTTGAAATCATTACCTTTAAAGTCCACGCTTGAGCAGGAAGTTATAATTTTGAGTAGATTTCGATGTCGAATTTTCTCGAATGCTTCACATTTAGCTATGAAGCTCATGTTGGCTCCTTCATGTTCAAGATTCAATACCTTCACTGCAATAAGAATTTCTTCAGGAGGCAAAGTTCCTTTGTACACATCTCCAAAAGTACCCTTACCAATCAAATTTGTTGGTGCAAATCCAGCTGTTGCTTTAAGTAGGTCATCGTAGGATAACCTGATATATGAATCTTCCATGGAAGCTGTGGGAGGAGGATATTTTCTAGCCTTTCTTCGTCAATGAAATATCACAAAACATGTTGCTAATGTTAAAAATAAAGCCACATTAATGAATGTGGTTATTACTTTGATGAAAGTATTGGATATTCCATGTTTCTTTAGGTCCTCTTCAAGGCATGTTGGTAGCTCCAAATTTGGAGTACCCCCACAAAGCTTAATGTTTCCAGTGACAATAATAGTCCTTGAATTATTGAAGACTCATTCAGTAGGAACATTCCCTTCAAGATCATTGAATGACGAATTTAGGATTTGTATAATGGGCAAATTTTTTAGATCTTGTGGAATTTTTCCTGATAAGTTGTTGTGAGAGAGATCTAAATATTGAATGTATCTCAAAGATGCCATAGATAATGGAATGATTCCACTAAAGGAGTTCCTCCGCATAAAAAATTACTCCAGACCTGAACAATCACTAATTGTGCTCTGTATTTTTCCAGAAAATTTGTTATGAGAGATGTCCAATGTCCCAAGACTTCTCAGCTTGCCCAATTCCAATGGAAGGGAACCCATCAACAAGTTATTAGATAAATTCGCCCAAATTAGGGATGGAAGGGTAATAACTTCTGGTAGTATGTTCCCTCAAGTTCGTTTTCAGCAAAGTCTAACCACTGTAAGTGTTGACAATACTTGAGACTTGAAGGAATACTTCCATTTAGATGGTTCCTACTCAAGTAGAGTTTGGATAATCGGGTGATATTGCCTAGGGAGAATGGAATTTCCCCTGTTAATTTGTTTCCACTCAGTTGTAGTCCTTGTAGTTTCTGAAGCTTCCCTATGGAAGTGGGGATTGATCCTGTGAGTAGGTTGGACTGCATGGCTAGGACATATAAATTGACTAGATTTTCAATCCCAGTAGGCATGCTTCCTGATATTTGATTTCCTCCAAGATATAGTGCTTCTAATTGGGTTGTGAGATTAGCCACAGACTTTGGAAACTGACCTCCAAATTGGTTGGTAGAAAGACTAAGAATTTTCAACTTGCTACAGTTTGTCAGAGAAATGATAAAGCTTAAATCATCAACTCCCTGGATCCCTAGATTGTTGAGATGAATAGATAGTTCTTGAAGACCTGCTAAATCTCCTAAATTGATGGGAACAGAGCCAGAGAATCTGTTTTGCTCCACATAGAGTTGGAAAAGTCTTGAAGCATTTGGAAATGAAACTTGAATGGTTCCAATAAATTTATTTCTAGAAATACTGAAAAGATGGAGATTAGGAAGTTTGAGTCCCAAGTCTTGTGGAAGAGTACCATAGAGTTGGTTTAGGTTCAAAGAAAGTGTATTGAGAGATGAAAGGTTGTAAAGAGATGGAGGAATAATACCCGAAAGTTTATTTTGGCCGAGTCCAAGAAATGTTAATCTTGATAGTTGGCCTAGAGAGTCTGGAATACCTTCCCCGAGATCATTTCCGGCTAGAGAAAGCGATTCGAGCTAGGAAAGGTTCCCAAGAGAATGTGGAATCCCTCCTGTTAGAGTGTTGTAATGAAGGGACGATATCACCAAATTTGAAAGTGAGCCGATGTTGGATGGAACTGTCCCAAATAGATGATTAGAACTTAGGCCAAGACGCTTGAGAAGGGTGCAACTAGACAAATTGGATGGAATTTTGCCACCAAAATAATTGTTTTGCAGATGCAGTTCTTGTAACTGGAACAGATTACCCATTTCTGGAGGGATGTGACCGGTGAAGCAGTTGTTTTGAAGATTGATGACCTTGAGGAAGTTGAGGTTTCCTATGAAAGCGGATAATTCTCCTGTAAGCTTCCGGGACTGTAGGTCCAATACTTTTGACTCTTTGATGCCGACGACTGCACATGACTCCATACCATTGACAGAAATGCAGAGAATAATTCCATGAACTTAGCATTCCAAGGGGATCCTCAGTTACAAGAGACTTGAAGTTGAGCAATGCGAGCCGGTCTGTCTCGTTTCTCATCAACGGAGTGGTGGGGAGAGAATCCCCAAAGCTTATTGCCGTGTTCATGCATAACAAAAGAATGTTGGAGATAAGGAGAGCAGAACAAGTGACTGTTATAATGCTTTGATGTGTCTTCACCATCGGTAGCAGTTGTGATTCTTGGGAATGAGCATATACGTAAACTGTATATGTATTTATAAGACCTGTAGGCCTTCCATGTAGAGAATTTTCAATCATCTGATGTCATGTTTGTTGCAATTTGTTTTCGTCTTTGCTTGACTCGTGGATTTTGCTAGAGATCTAGTCTTTGATTGGTCTTCCAACTAAGAAAAAGTTCTTAAATTGCTTAAGAAACGATGGGGTGTGGACTGTGGAGTTCCTAATAAACTACTAATAGACGTGTTAGGCCTGCTTTTAACTTAGCATTTTTATTGCACCAATTGTAAGGTTATGACCTGCGCTACTTTTATGGTAGTCGGTTTTGGTAGCTGACTTGTCGAGAAGTTATGTAAAGTATACAATCGCTAGAATAGTATTTCTAGAATGTGTCTTATTCTATTTTGTTGAGATGCCTGCAACACAAATCCTGCGTTCCTGTGGTAGCATTTCTTTCTACCTCTTGTAAGCCATTGCTTTAGTGATTGACATGAAATTATATTGGCAAGAGTCCTCACGTGAAAAGTATTCAAAATCAAATTAATACGTTTTGGTGCCGAATTTCAAATAAAAAATGGCTATTAAACGTAGAGAAGATGAAAAGCCAATGTACACAAACACAAGAATACAAGTTTTGCATGGTTTGACTTGGAAACCTATATCTATAGGGAAAAGTTCGTCATGCTAGTTTTGGTGCCGTTTAAGCCATTGCGTTGAAATTTCGTTGGCGTTTTTTTTTTAATGTTTCTATGCTAAATTTTTTTAAAAAAATTCAATAAATGGAAAAAAATTTAAACAAGTTATAAAAACATTAAAAAATAAAAAAAAGGATAATGTCAAAGTAATGGTGACAAACGGAACATCTTATTGTTTCTTCAACAATTTCTGATATCTAATGGATCTCTTAGTAGGATTCAAACCCGAATAAAATTCTATCTATTAGAGAAAAAGAACGAATGGATCTTGTAGGATTCCCAAGAAATTCTTCGAATTCTTCCTGATAATGCATATTTGATATTTATGTACATATATTTGTTCATGACTTTGTGTATATGTATAATTATATTACTAGAAATATAATAATATTATCATTATTTTATGGGATTTTTGCACCCATACCCTTATGTTATAAACAATTTGCATCTACATCCTCTTATTTTGAGTATTTATATTTATATCCCTCCATTTAGTATAATCATTGAAATTATACCCCAGATATTAAAGCCCGTTAAATTTTATTATTTATTTTTATCAAATGACTAAAGCAACTTTCTATAAAATAAAAAATATTTCGCATTTACCCCACTATATTATCTTATATTTTTATATATGTTTTTGAATTACTTTATTTATCGCATCTATGCCTCAAGTCATTGATATTAATTTGCTTAATTGATAATTATTTATTTAAATTCAGCCAAGCATATAGTCATTTGTCTATCTTATAATTTTGTGTCTTATAAAAGGTTATGTTAGTCATTTAATAAAGTAAATGACAAAAGTTAATAGAATTCAATGGGGGTGCATTTGCAAGAATTATACTAAATTGAGGGGTATAAATATAATTGCTAAAAATAGAAGGATATAAATGCAAATTTATTAAAATAAATTTAATAAGAAAAAAATTGATGGAAGTTTTGAAATAAGAAAAAAAGGCAGTTTGGCCATTTTATCCTTTTTATTAATATATCTTCTCAGTGTATAAGGGTTGTTTTGGAAAGCTAGTTATTATCCTTCTAGGGTTTTGTTTGTTTGGCCGGTGACTCGTGTGTCGTCGATACGAGATACATACTCTACTCCCTTTCACTAGTTTTTGACAGGAGCCTCGTGCTCAGACAAAAATACGTTACAAAAACAAATTAATCCGTTTGATTACAACTAACAAGTATGAGACGATTTTTAAAATCCATTATTACTTTAAAACACAAAAAAACCATTATTACTTTAAAACACAAAAAAAATACGTTTAGTAGGCCTAATGATCATGATTTAAAAATAGTTCGAGATAATGATATTAACATTATTTATGGTTATGCTAGTATTGGTGGTATGGTGGTGGTAGTTGTTATGTGTAGTAGCAGTGTTCATGTTTATCTGACCGTGAAACCTTATGCTATGTTTTGGTGAATTGGCCCCTGCTTTGGCCTTGAGTCGCTGTTGTGAGATGCTACCATATGGAGCGTCTCATAGTCAGTACTTTTTTATTGTTTTAGATGTTTCATATGGACCCCACATGAAAAAGCAATGATTGTGAAATACTTTACATTGCAGTACAGCCAAAGCATGTGCCAATTCATCAAAACATAGCAGAAGATTACATTCTGTAAAAGTAGTAGTGGTCTGGTGTTGTGTTGGTGGTGTGAGTAGTGACTTGGAGATATTGATAGTGATAGTGGCGGCGGTGGTGATGGTAATGGAGGTAGTAATAGAGCGGTGATTGTGGTGGCATATTGGTTGTGGTAGTAAATGAAGCCTCAATTTCCAAATGAAATTTCAAAATTTCTCTTTTCAAAAATATAAAAATCTGTTTTCAAAAACATTAATAAACGGCTTTCACGACATTTAAGAGTTTAAGGGTAAACTATCATTTAAATAAACTACTAACTTTTGATGGTAAAATGGTTTAAAATTAACTGAAATCATTGTATTCACTAATCTTTATTGTGACTTCGTAGAAGGGAAGAGGAGGTTAGATGTTATTTCAAAAACATAAAGTGAGATATCCGTAATCATATTAAACCGAAGGTTTCTATAATTCACACTTGGTAAAATTTAGATGCAAGATACTTAAGTGATTGTATATTATGAAGTGGTATCCCAACACTAAAAGACTTAACTACAAACCAAAATTTTGGTATTTGTTTACAAAGTGGCTCTGTTAATAATCTTTACTTTTTCTCTACGCCATGTGGATACAAACTGGCTATGTGGATACTTTACTTAAGTGAAGAAATTAAAATTCCATATCAAATCAAACAGCAATGCTCAATAGCTATTCAGTTGTAACTTTTTGGAGAGGCCCAAGTACGTTGATAACCCAAATGACAGCTCCTGAGAGGCATATTGCATGGTTGGACGAGACTTTGGGTTAACATGTAAGCATGAAATTGCCAGTTTTATGATGTAAAACACTCTGTCCGCCATGTCCAGTGTAGGAGGCAAAAGGCGTTGGTCCAGCATATCAACATGTTCCATATCTAATGGCAATGAAGAAGTTGCTGATAATGAAGTTATGGTGGAGATGAGTTCACCTGGGTGTTTTCCCTTCATTACTTCTAAAGTTAAAACACCAAAGCTATACACATCGGATTTTTCAGTCACCCGCATTGTGTAAGCAAGCTCTACAAAAAAAAAAAAAAAAAAAAAAAAAAAAAAAAAGAAAAAGGAAAAAAAAACTTTGATCATCAATTTCATTGACAAAGTGAATTTATGGGAGAAACCAATACATTACCTGGTGCCATATATCCATAGGTGCCTGCAAGTGTAGTCCAGCTAGACGAATCAAGCTTTAAAAGTTTAGCAGTGCCAAAATCAGAGACATGAGCCTCATATTCTGAGTCCAAAAGAACATTATTGCTTGATATGTCTCGATGAACAATCGGGGGTTGGCAGTCATGGTGCATGTAAGACAAAGCGTGTGCCACACCTTTGATGACATTTATCCTTTGAGCCCAATTGAACTCTCTAGCTTCTTCAGCACTTCTTAGTAGATCAGCAAGGCTCCCCCTTTCCACATATTCAAAAACCAAAAATGAATTTCGTGTATCAGAACAGAAACCGATAAACTTCACAATGTTGCGATGGCGAATTTCTTTCATTGCTCGCAATTCATTTATGAAAGCCTTCTGATCTGCTTTCTCTCCATCCTGTAAAGTGTGGAGTCTCTTCACAGCTACTATCTCACCTGATTGCAGCTTTGCTTTGTAAACGCTTCCATGTCTTCCTCTTCCAATGCAATACATGTTGTCGAAGTCCTCTGTCGCTTCAATGATGTCTTTGTATGTTATTTTGTGCAATAGATCTTCCTTTGGCAATTCTAGTGGTTCTTTCTGTGCACTTTTCTTTCTCTGATAACAAAGGATTGATATTCCAACAAATGTTGAGAGGACAAAGAGCACTCCCAGAATAAGTAAAACCGTAATAAGGACCTTTCGGCCTTTCTTAGCATTAGTTAATGAGGAAGAACTACAAGGGGGCAACCCTTTTATGCTCCCACAAAGTCCCTTGTTCCCTTGAAATGCTTCTATTGTAGCATCTCCGAAGGCCTTGCTTTCAGGAAGGGAACCCTCTAATTCATTATAGGAGAAATCAATGAATGATAACCCGCTCATGTCACCCAAAGCTATTGGAATGTGACCAGAAAGGCTATTGTGAGAAAGATTCAGTTTCTCCAGGCTCTGTAGACTACCAATTTGTGACGGGATTACTCCAGTGAGTGAGTTTTGACTAAGATCTAGCAAGTACTGTAGATGAATTAGCTGACCAATTTGAATCGGAATGATTCCACTGAATCTGTTATTGCTTAAGTTCAATGAAAAGAGTCTATGGCAGTCCCCTATTCGGTCGGGTATTGATCCATCGAGCCTGTTTGCTGACAGATCAAGTTCAGTAAGACTAGACAATGATCCGATTTCTGGGGGTAAGTGACCAGAAAGATGGTTATCATCCATTCTCAGAATCAATAAAGAAGTCAACCTCCCCAATTCCTTTGGAATTTGACCAACTAAATGGTTTGAAGAAAGAACAAGTTTTTCTAGTTCGGTTGCATTCCCAAGTTCAGGTGGTACCCTTCCTGTGATATTGTTTGCAGCCATGTTTAAGGATGTCAAACGTGGGCACCCTCCCCAAGTATGAGAGATTTCACCATAAAATTCATTGCGGCTTAGATCAATATACCACAGTTGTGGGTATGCACCGAAGCCTTCGGAGACGTTTCCGCTGAATTGGTTTCCATCAAGAAGAACTCTTACTAAGCTTGTGCAGTTTCTCAAGCTTCTTGGGACAGGACCTGTGAAACGGTTGTTGTTTGCAGTAAGATTCTGAAGTGACCCACCTCGGCATATGTTGTCAGGTAGAGAGCCATTGAACTCATTTTCATCAAGTTGCAATACAACTAAATTTTCCAGGTTGCCTAGTTCTTGAGGGAGGGAACCAGAAAGTTGATTATCACGGAGAAAAAGAATAGTAAGGTCACTCAAATTTCCTAATGAAGCAGGAACAGAGCCGCTGAAGTTATTGATGCTTAAATCCAAGTTACTAAGAGATTTCAAATTGCCGATTTCTATAGGAATAGAACCAGAGAGTTTGTTCATATGGAGATGCAAAAGGGTTAGGTTGTTCAAATCACCTATAGATGCTGGGATTGTACCAGTAAGATTGTTGGTTTGGAGGCCTAGATTGGTAAGAGATTTTAGCTTTCCTATGCCTGGGAGGATGGAGCCAGATAGTTGGTTTGTGTGTAGGTACAAATATGTTAACTCTTTCAAGTTCTCAAATGAGGAAGGGATGGAACCAGTCAGGTGGTTATAAGACAAGTGTAGCTCAATAAGCTTTGATAGATTTCCAATTTCTGGAGGAATTTGACCAGAAAGGCTATTTTTATAGAGATACAGAATACCCAAGTAGCTCAAATTGCCCAGAGAAGCAGGAATCACGCCGGTAAGGTTGTTCATGGACAAGGCAAGTTCTTCAAGAAGCCTCAGGTCCCCCAACTCTGGAGGTATTGAGCCATTCATTTGATTATTATTGAGATGTAAGACTTTAAGGCTTCTTAACAGACCAATTTCGGATGGGATTTTTCCAGATAGCATATTCCCTTGCAGATCAAGATAGATGAGCTTGGAGAGATTACTGATTTGAGCTGGGATGGTCCCATAGAGTGCGTTGAGACTGAGATCAATATATGCAAGGTTGGGGAAAGATGAGAAGCTGAAGTTATGAAGCATACCTTGCACGCTTGTACTTGTTAAATTTACTTTGATGACACTTCCCTCCTGGTTGCAAGAAATCCCAAACCAAAGACATGGGCTATTTTTCACTGGAGAAGAGGAATTACTTCTAGCAAGAGAAGTCCAAGAAGTGAGAACCTGGGTTTGGACAAGGCTGGCTTTCCATTTGAGGAGAGCATTCAATTCTGCAGTGGAAGAAAAAACTAAATAAGGAGCACAAAACAACACAACCGTAAAGAGCAAACAAGGAAGGACGACTGATTTCCCGAATATGGGTGATCCCATTGCTTCGGTTTCTCTAGTACTGCTTAGAGTTTGCGTTTGAAGTTTCATGTGCTGATGGTTGGGGGTTTACTATTATATATAAAAAAGTCTAATCTTGTTCTATGCCTTGAAGAGACAATCATGGGAACTGTGAAGTTCTTTCTTTGTGTTTTACTTGATTTTCCAATTGTCATTGATTATTAAGGAAGAAATGCGTGGCATCTGTTCAACGAAGACCAACTTGAGCCTTGTGTATTGTCACTAAAATCTAATGTCTTTGGTCTTCTCGTAACTTATTGGCTTAGGAAATATTAATTCAATCAACATCATTAGGAATAACTTATTGGCTTAGGAAAAAGTAAGCACTTGGCTTTGAATATAAATATGATGCCACATTAGTTAAGGAGTGGGTATCTGTGGATGTCATTGGCGTGGACTTGACTTGGAAGTTGGAATGAGAGAAAATATTAGTGGAATGAGGGAAAATGAATGAACCACTGTTATATTTGCCTTTTCTCATTCATATGGCAATGCTTCTAATTCCTATGCTGAAGCTATGGCATTATGTGATGGAATTCAATACGGAGTAAACGCATTCAGGGAAACATATAATATATAATATACCATTGAGTGGCATATGTGGAAACAATCTCCCTAGCCATATATAATAAAACATAATATATATATATATATATATATATATATATATATATATAATATACATGAAAAAAATATATTTTTTAGTGTACTAGCAATAGTTTACGTGCATTGCTCGTTAAAATTGATTTGATACATTTTTTTTGTTAATATATTTGTAGCCTAATATAAATTAAATATAATCTAATATAAATTAAGAGAAAGGGAAACTTGTGATTGGGTTCACGTATAACAGAATATTGGAGATGAGAATAATAGAACATGATATTGTTGTAATGCTTACACGCATCTTCTCCATCGGTAAAGGTGATTGTGATTTCAAGGACCCCAAGTACTTTATGACCATTAATCACAATATGTTCATATTTATAAGATCCTTAGCGCTCTATGTTGAGACTTTTCAACCATCTGACGTGGAAGGGAAATATTGGATGGTAACGGCATGACTGTTTGGCCGACCCAATACCATAAGGAACAAGTTGCTTTATATAAAAACTTTGGTTGTCTTTTTGTGGGGTGGGGTTGCCCCAAAACCCATGACTGAAAATTTTAAAAATCCACATTCAATCCAGGTACAATTATCACCTTTTTTTTTTTTTTTTTGTTTGAAATCCTCAGTGTCTTC
The DNA here is from genome assembly GCA_947561395.2 of Buxus sempervirens. Taxonomy (NCBI): domain Eukaryota; kingdom Viridiplantae; phylum Streptophyta; class Magnoliopsida; order Buxales; family Buxaceae; genus Buxus; species Buxus sempervirens. Next base: position 24,546,436 of record OX387192.1, on the reverse strand, counting down.
CTTTGCAGACGATGCTGCTTAAGTGAGATATTGCCACGATTAGTTTTTTTTTCACAAAAAATACTAAACTAAAAATACATAATGTCGGCCAAGCGGTATCTTAGCAAAGCAGCATGAAGCAGCAAACAATGTCATCCCTTTTTTCTTTATATCCCTCTTAGGAACAAGCTATAATGAGGTTAAAATTTTTAGCTTTATATAAGGATGACTACTTCCTTTTGGTTTGCTTTTAAAAAGGAACTAGGGGAAAGCACACGCTATTCACGTAGCAAATGAACTAGAAACGAAGAAGCGTTATGTGTATAATTAGTTATGATGCTAATGAGGGGTAATAAATCTGGATATTGGAGTAAAACTAAAAAAATTGGAGGACCTTTTAGGAATAGAATGTTAGCAATAAAGTATGGGTGATTTATATAATATTATAGATAAGCTATTATGAGGATGAGAGTGTCAATCACCAATTTACAAGAGTTCTTACATAGGATTTGTTTCCAACTGCTTGTCTTGTTATTGACTTTTGTATGGCCGTCTGATCGCTTTAGGTGATAACAAGTCCTGTGTTCCTACTGCCAAGGTCTAAGGTGTTGTATTAATATATGATTTGGTTTTATTTTTATTTACGTCTTGAGCAAGACTTGGCTGTTGCTGAATTTTTCTCACTAAATTCAGATTAGTGCTTAAATTTGTTAGGATTCTGAAAACATCGATGTGGCTCCTTTTTTCTACTGGCAATATGAAGTCCTTTGCTTTGAATGTATACTCGTCACCTTCTGGAAAACAAATCATTCAATATAAAATGATATTTAACAAGGAGGAGAAATGAAATCTTTTGCTATGTTAAACTAAATTGGTCCCTGCTTTGACTGTGATATGTTGCCATGTAGAGCATCTAACGATCGGTGTTTCTGTTTTAATAAGGGGCCCACTTAAAACATTTACAATAATGGAAAAACAATGATCCTAAGATGCTACACGAGGCAGAATCTCATGACTAAAGATTTTATCTTTGAAAATCTCGACAATAGGACCAAGTCATCTATTTTTATTTTTTATTTTTTGACGATTTACTTTGGAGAATGGAGATGTCATTTTAATGTTTACACCCTATTTCCTTAAATCCCATTTCAAGAAATGAGTGTGCCGACAGAAAACTTAAATTCTTGAAATCAATGTTTGAAGAAACGTATTTCCAAATAGCAACTTAAATTTTTTTTTTTTTTAAATTTCCTTCTTCGTTATCATCATCATCACCATTATAAGGCAGTTCCCACCAAAACTAGGTCGGCAAATAAATCAACTATCATAAATGTATTCTCTAATTTTAAATTTATTCTCAGATGACTACTTTTTAGTTTTGATACCCTTCTTAAGGCTGTGTTTGCATATGGAGAAACTACTGAAAATGTAGGATTCTCAAATGCATAGTGCATTTGAATATTAGAAAAACAGGAAAAGGAAATTGTTGTGTGCACGACCTAGCATCTAAGAAAATGTGAGATGACGGCTCCAACCGTTTAAAACTTGAGGAAAATGTTGAAGAAATTGAATCACGAGAAAGTAGAAACAAAGGATTCACACTACGCAGTTTCTTGGCATCCAAAGGAAAAAAATTATCATGACGTCGTAGTCATCGATGTCATGTTGCAACTTAGGGAGTAATGAGAAGGACACGGTTATTAGCTTATTAATTATATGATCATTGACTGGTATATGGCCGTCCGAAGCCATTTTTATTTTAATAATAAAAAACGTCATGCCATCCAACCATCAAGTTCTTGTAATATGATTTGATTGAATGTTTATTTACATCTGACTTGGAAGATTTTGCATTTGATTTAACTCCGGTCTTCGCTCGCGACAACGTCTCTCTTTAAATTAGAAAAAAAGTGCTTAAATTATTGATAAACGTTAACGATGGAGTAGGCTTTCTTTCCAACTTAATTATTAATATTAGAATAGTTAGGCCGGCTATTATACGTAAATTGTACTAAATTTAATCTTATGACTTAGAATTGATGGATTGCATTGACGTGCAATCCACTAGCTGTATATTCCTGGGGTATGTTATTGCAATTCTGCAAAAACAAAAAATAAAAAAAATTTCTTTTAAATAACTGTAGCACTAAATATTACTTTGTTTACAAGAATACCCCTGGCAACAATTTAGGGGCGTAGCCATATAGAGCTTAGGGTGGGTCACTAACCCGTAAAATTACAAAAAGTTATTATCTATTTAACATATACACGGTTTTGCATCCCTTAAAATTTTAATTTGCCTTCACTATCATTTTAATCACGACCATTCATCTTCCATCTCTAGTTCAAAAATTTACTTCGCCCACACTTAATGAAATTCCTGGCTTACGCCATTGGTAACATACATACACACTTCCCATTTTACAGGGCCAACGCCATGAACACATCATTGGATGAACAGCCATAACAATATGGCAAGAGCTAGCTAGCTAGCAATCTTTCTATGCTTTCTGCATCACACCAGTATAGTAATTAAACTTGGCATTTCAAAATGCATGGATTCATCCCGGTATACAATTTACAATAGTGCGTTTAGATAGCTGACTTATTAAAAATTTGTATATCTAATGAAATAATAATGTTGGTTTAGAATGATAATGCCTTGTGCTATTTTGTTGAGGCCGGCAACAAAAATCCTGTTTATAGAGGTAGAAGTCTTGCTTATGTGAAAAGCACACAACAGGCGAGTCACTACAAAACCAATCCGGCCCACCTGATTATACAAACCATTATGTCCCATTTGTTGCAGAAATTCAAATTCAACATAGCCATTTATTAGGGAAAATTATGGAAAATGGTAACTTTTCTTGGGTATTGCTAAAAACAGGCCAAGAAAAATCTTATTGGCAAAAAGAAGATACTTTTTAAGAGTATTTGCAAAATGGGGGGAGCAAGTCTGTTTGGTTGATTTCTTCCCATTCTACCCTCCACGTCAGCACTTCTAAGCATGTGACATTTATTTCTCTGTCAGATTGTACCATTCGTACCAACAAGGCTTTAGACCAACTTTAAATGCCACATTACCCCTAGATATGATAGACTCGAAAAAAAAAAAAAAAGTTGTCGCCATCAAACAAGGAAGAGGGTCTTCATTGTTCTCTCTTGAATCCTTCTTCTCCTTGGTACAAGTGATGAGAACCAGACGAAGATGGGAAAATGCCATTGTCACTTACGTAGTTCATGCTCCAATATCTTCGATGTAAGTACTCCTGCAAGTATCTACACATACCACACGAAATTGTTATCCGCCATGCACGTCATCTACATACGTGGCCTGGGCACGGGTGGAGGTGGAATAAAATGTTTGTGATGGTGAGGAGATGGATGAGCATTATTTTCAGGATGATCACCATTAGCATCATCACCTGATGGAAATGAGAGGGGTCCTTTTGGTGGAGTTGGATGACCATCATGGTGATCGTGCTTGTTATCATGGCCGTTATTTGTGAAACTTCCAATGGTGTTTGCGTCTATATAAAGGGTTGGCATCCCTTTACCCTTCACTTAGGGATGGCGACGGTTCGGTCTTGTTAAAAGCCGAAACCAACCCGATAATACATTCTATTAAGCAAAACCAATTTAATAGGTCTGGTTTAGTTTTGTTTATTGGTTTGAACCTGTAAACCAAAACCATCCCAAGTTGGTGATTTGACTTGAAGATATGTCGGTATGTAATCGGTTCGATTTGGTTCAGTTTGACTTTAAGCCAAAACCGTGTCGGTTTTACATATCATAAAACCACAAAATTAATTAAGGACAATCCAAAACCTAGCTTAATAGAGATTTGATTTAGTTTCTTGGAATTAACTGAACTATTGTCATCCCTATTCACTTTCCTTCTGTATGGTTCTTGCTCTTCAATAGCTATGTTATCGCATCGCATGGAGTATTAATGGTTGAAAATTGTTTCTTATTATAAATGCATAAAAGCTTTTAATTGTTACTTTTGATGCCTTATAATTTTGACTGTCATCTTAGTTTTGTTTTTTTCTTCTCTTTTGGGTGCAATTTATTTTAGAAGTTGGACTTAGTCACATTGAGAGGAGGAAAAAGTGCTTCATGTTCTTTACTTACTCTTGCCACAAGCACCCTAACACAATGAAATAAGGCCCCTAACACCATGCCACGACACCCTGGCACCGTGCCTTGACACTGCCACAAGCTCCCCGGCATTGTGTCATGACACTGTCACGAGCCCCCCCTGCACCGTGCCATGACACTCCCACGAGCCCACCAACACTATACCACAGCACCCCTAGCACCGTGCCATGACACTCCCACGAGCCCTCCAGCATTATACCACAGCACCCCTGGCACCATGACATGACACTGCAACGAGGCCCCCCCGGCAAAGTGCCACAACACCCCTGGCACCATGCCATGACATTGCCACGAGGTCCCCCAGTATTGTGCCGTGAAAATACCTTGAGCCCCCCCGGCACAGTGCCACTACACCCCTGTATGATTGTGTTTGTATCCCCATATGATTGTGCTTGTATCCCCTTAGGATTGTATTTGTATCCCCATAAAATTGTGTTTGTATCCTCGTATGATTGTCCTTGCATCCCCATATGATTGTACGTGTATCCTCTTAAGATTGTGCTTGTATCCCCATATGATTGTACGCGTATCCCCATATGATTGTGCTTGTATCCCCATATGATTTTATGTGTATCCTCTTAAGATTGTGCTTGTATCCCCATATGATTGTACGTGTATCCCCTTAAGATTGTGCTTGTATCCTCATATGATTGTGCTTGTATCCCCTTAAGATTATGTTTGTATCCCCATATGATATGATTGTGCTTGTATCCTCATATGATTGTACGTGTATCCTCTTAAGATTGTGCTTGTATCCCCATATGATTGTATGTGTATCCCCTTAAGATTATGCTTATATCCTCATATGATTGTACTCGTATCCTCATGATTGTGCTTGTTTCTCCTTAAGATTGTGTTTGTATCCCCATATGATTGTGCTTGTATCCCCTTAAGATTGTGTTTGTATTCCCGTATGATTGTGCTTGTATCCTCATATGATTGTACTTGTATCCCAGATTGTGTTCATATCCCCATAAAATTGTGCTTGTATCCTCGTATGATTGTGCTTGCATCCTCATATGATTGTACTTGTATCCTCTTAAGATTGTGCTTGTATTCTCATATGATTGTACGTGTATCCCCTTAAGATTGTGCTTATATCCTCGTATGATTGTGCTTACATCCCCATATGATTGTATGTGTATCCTCTTAAGATTGTTCTTGTATCCCCATATGATTGTGTTTGTATCCCCATATGATTGTACGTGTATCCTCTTAAGATTGTGCTTGTATCCCCATATGATTGTACGTGTATCCCTATATGATTGTACGTGTATCCTCTTAAGATTGTGCTTGTATCCCCATATGATTGTACGTGTATCCCCTTAAGATTGTGCTTGTATCCCCATCCCCTTAAGATTGTGCTTGTATCCCCATATGATTGTACGTGTATCTTCTTAAGATTGTACTTGTATTTCCATATGATTATACTTGTATCCCTATATGATTGTGCTTGTATCCTGTAGAATCATACTTGTAGATATTACTATGTTTATAAGCATACTCTTTATGTGTATAAGCACAAATCTTAAGGGGATTGAAGATCATTGATATAGGGATATAAGCACAGTCATCAGGGGATACACATACATTCAACGTGTAGATTGATACAAGTCTTGTGTTTAGGAATAGAGTAAGTGGACTTGGAAAATTACAATCAACCTTCATGTTCTTCTATTGGTAATAATGCCGTCCAATAATTTTATTTTACTCCTTAGCTTCACATTGTCGAGGTGGTGTAATAGCTATTGAAAGATGTCCGACATCCTTCTTGCATGGTTATGCCCTTTTTCCAATAATTTACGTTTGAGCTCCTATGAGATGCTTATGTTTCGACTGTGTTATTCCTCACAAAAGATTGTCCAGTCCTACACTTTCCTCGTCCTAGGCTCCAACAAGCCATGCACCCTTCGCATAGGGCATATGCCCCCATTTCCCCGTGCCGCATGGGGCACACGGGGTCACCCCGGGGGGCCATGGCACCCCCCGCATGGAGCATGTGCCCCCACTGCCTCGTGCCGCATGGGGCACACAAAGGCACCCCTTGCATGGGGCATATGCCCCCACCGCCTCGTGCCGCATGGGGCACATGGCATAGTGCCTGGGCGCCTCGTGGCAGTGTCATGGCATGGTGTTGTGGGTGCTTTGGCACAGTGCCGGACGGCCTTGTGATAGTGTCGTGGCACGGTGCCAAGGGTGTCGTGGTAGTGGTGTGGCATGGTGTCGGGGGGCCTCGTGACTGTGTCATGGCTGTAGACACCCCAAATTGCACAAACAATCATCAAAAATCATTATCTCCTTGAAAGCCAGCACAGAAATTGAAGAAAATAAACTTTTACCTGTATCCGGATACTCAGGCCGGATACAAGTACTCCTTCCGGTATCCGGTTACTCATACCGGATACATGTGAGCCTTAAGGCCCTTTTGTATCCGGTCTGATATACCGGATACATTAAGTTTGCTCAAAATTAGGGTTTTCCGAGAGTTTTCACATTTTACCATCATGTCCTTCATTAAATGAAGAGAAATCTCGGAAATAGCCTTAGGGTTAAGGTTGGTGGGCTATAGACATTATGTTGTGTCTACCATTCTCACCAACCCTAACCCTAGCCTTTGCCTATAAATAGGAGGCTCCTCCTTAAGCAAATGGCAACCAACTCTTGTTTTGAATTCTCGCAAAGAAGAACTCCAAGAGAAGAAGGAGATCGCTGCGGGAGTGCTTCCAGAATCCAGGTAAGCCTCAAACTTGTCTTTTATTTTCTGTCTTTACATTCCTAGATCTAGATCTCTTCTTCTACCTTTTTGTAGGTAAAGCCTTCTTTGTGTGTGGAAATCCTTCCCCGGCTCAAAGTATCTCAAGACTCCCCTAGCCGTAAAACGTGAAGGCGGATCTAGGAGAAACGAGACTGGGGATTGACCCTAGTGCTAGAACCCATGTAGCATAAGGCTTTTGAATGTTTGAAAACCGTTCTATAATCAAAGTACCCTTGATTATCTCGAAGAACCGTGTTTAACGGGGAGAGAGAACAGAGGGAAACGATAATGGAACGGAACCCTAGGCTATGCTAGAACCTCTCTTGTTGAATCTATATGCATGATATGTTGTTGTATTAATCTTGCTTGGTTTTTCACTCTTGCACACATATTACACTTTTTTGGTGAATAGGCTCACATTTGGGGATTTATTACATTCATTGTAATAAATCTCCAATAAATGGCCTCAATCAAATTCTGGAGTGTTTTAAATGTTTTTCAAAGGTTTTGGATTCATCTCACACGAATCTCACACACTTTATAAATTTTCGGATTTGATTTTCTTTAAAAAAGGGCCTAACTGGACAGCACCTGTACCCTTACTTCGGATGCTCATAACTTCATCGTCCGGATGAATTTTGGAGCGATTCTAGAACCATGGGAAAGGTGAGGCTGTCTAGTTTATGTCAACCAAATTTCATGAATTTCCATCAAACGGATTTTTGACACCTCTCTGTCGAAGTTAAGTGGACAGTTCAGGTTCAAGTACAGAACTTGTCACTTCGACGGACCGTCATGTGTTCGTTTTAAGTCCGATTCAAGTGATTTTTGTTTCTGAGTATTCCTTTATGAGTCTATTTTCAAATCCAGTTGGTTTCATAATTTTTGGATTCCATTTGAATTATTGGTAGCCGATTTACTCAGAACTGTTCATTTGTACTTTTCTGGGTAAATCTGTGATCTTCGGGGCCTGTTCGGGAGACCACCCAAGGCACATCCGAAGGGATTTTTGTATGAGGCTAGTTTCTTTTGAAAGATGGCCATACAAAATTCAATCACACCAATTTTCGTGGACTTTTATGTAGTGGATTTTTCTAGACAATTTTCCAAAGTTGCCCACTTACCACTTCTAAAAATCCCCAGCAGCAACTTCAAAGGAGCATAACTCCTAGATTTTTCATCGGAATGAAATGAAATTTTGCATGAGACTCTTATTTACCCTAATCTTTCAAATGGATTTGGTTTGGTTCAATTTAGAATTGGATTTGAATGATTTCAAGACAAATGGCATACTTTTTACCGAATTTTCTGGATTTGATTTAACTTGGTCTTTGAACAACTCGTGCTTTGATTTCCATCTTTTTGAAATACTCCAGAAGTGATATTGACATAAGAGAAGATCTAAAATCCATTTGGATCTTCATGTGAATATATCATACACTTGTTCCTTTTTTAAGGCTTTTTCATGATTTTTAGCAAGCTTCTTATTTTCTTTTTTTAGCATGAACAAACACTTGGCAACCACCTTGTGTGGGTGAATGGGGGTGCCTAACACCTTCCCCCATTCATAATCTAATCCCCTTACCCATCTCTGGATTTGATTTTCAGGTAGGGTTATTTTTACCCTAGAATTGGCATTTTTACACTTTTTGCATATTGTTGAACTCTTTGGTGTCCATTCTCACCCCAAAATAATGAATGGTGGCGACTCTCCCAATTTTTGCGTTGAGCCCGTGTGTTGACGGAGGGATGATCATTCCGGTGATTTTTCCCATGTCTCACAATGGCATGGTGCTGTGGGTGTCACGGAACGGTGTTGGTGGTGTCATGGCACCATCGTGGCACGGTGCTGGGGGTCTCGTGGCAGTGTCATGGCACAGTGCTGGGGGGTTTGTGGCAGCGTCATGGCATAGTGTCGGGGGGTTCGTAGCAATGTCATGGCATAGTGTCGGGGCCTCGTGGCATGCTGCCGGGGTCTCATGGCATCGTGTCATGGGCCTTGTGGTAACACCTTGGCATGGTGCCGATGTGTTGCGGTAGCACCTTGGCATGCTGCGGGGGCCTCGTGGTGTGGTGCCGGGGGCCTTGTCGCATTGTGTTGGGGCTCTCGTGGCGGAACCTTGGCATGGTGCCGAGGGGCTTGTGGCAGTATCTTGGTATGCTGCCGGGGTCTCGTGGCGGCACCATGGCATCCTGTGGTTGTTCCCCAATGTTTTTCTCATGCAAAGTTTCACCGCAGTTTATTGTTGAATTATGCTATTTTGGGGATACAAGCACAATCTTAAGATGATACAAGCACAATCATATCATATGGGGATGCAAGCACAATCATATGAGGATTCAAGCACAATCATATGGGGAGACAAACACAATCTTAAGGGGATACAAGTACAATCATACGAGGATACAAGCACAATCATATGGGGATACAAACACAATCATATGGGGATACAAATACAATCTTAAGGGAATATACGTACAATCATATGCGAATACAAGCACAATCTGAAGATGATACAAGTACAATCATATGGGGATGCAAGCACAATTACATGAGAATACAAGCACAATCAGGATACAACCTGCCCTACTTACACCTCTAGTTGTAATAAGCACCAAAGTATTCATTATTTTCCATCAATCTTATACAACCAAACGAATCAAAACAAATAAAAGCTTAGTTTATCTAATAAAATGAATGAGAAGTTTTAATGCTTCACAAAAAAGATCTGATCATCTTGAACTAGCAACAACACAATTAAAGTCCAAATCATGAAGGTCACCTGCAATTCAAAAAAATAAGATGCAAATTAATTGTAAGCCGAAAAAAAAAAAATGAATTTTGAAAATTTACAAATTAAGAGAGAAAGGAAGAGTGCTTTTTAGGTGCTTCAAATCCTTTGCCTTTTTCTTTGGCATTGGTTCCTCTTCTTTAAAAGAGAAACGAAGAGTAAGAACCATGCTGTGGCTGTCCCCTATAACAAACATCTTCGGTTAGTCCCACGCCAAACAAGCGTAGGCCACTACGGAATCGGATGGATAGGAATCACCATTTCATCTTCCTTTTTCTAATTTCTTTTGTGTTTTGGATAAGCGTAGACATCCCAAAATTGTGCTGAGAAAATGATGAAAAATTGGCCAAAACATAAAAAAAATAGTTTGTTTTCTTGTAGCCAACACAAAAATTCATATTGAGATATTCTTTATTGTATTCGACACAAGTCATCGGATACAAGAAAGTGTTTTTATATCCGACAGAAGTCGTCGGATGCTAGCAATTAGTATTGTATCCAACGACATATGTCAGATATAAATATGCTCCCTTATATCCGACCTGAGTTGTCGGATAGAAGGATTTTGCTCAAAATTAGGGTTTTCCGAAAGTTTTCACTTTTTACTGTCTTATCCCTTGTTTAAGAAGTGAAAATCTTGGAAATAGCCCTAGGGTTAAGTGGGAGAATGCTAGACACTTCCTTGTGTCTACCATTAGGGTTCTTTCTAACCCTAGCCTTTGCCTATAAATAGGAGGCCCCTCTTCAAGCAAATGGCCAAGAGTTTTAGAGCCAGAAGTTGGAGATTGAAGAGTTCCAAGTAAAGAAGGGAACCGCTACCGCATTGCTCCCAGAAACCCAGGTAAGCCTGGAACTTCTTTATTTTTTTGTTTTACATTCTAGGTTATATCTTTCTTCTACCTTTTTGTAGAATAATGGCCTACTCTTTGTGCTTGAAACCACTTTCCCTACTCAAAGTACCTCGAGACTCCCTCTAGCCGTAAAACGTGAGAGGGATCTAGGGGAAACGAGACTGGGAATTGATCCCTAGTCATATAATCCCCTTGAATGGCCTATGATTGTGTGAAACCCCATCCCCTACTCAAAGTACCCCAAGACTATCTCGAAATCGTAAAACGTGGAGAGAGAACTAAGGGAAACGAGCATGGGAACAGAACCCTAGACATAGAACCCCATTTGATTCATGTACTTTGAATACTATATGTTGTTATGTAAGTGTTTAGAGAGATGATTTTTATACATGCACACATAGCACTCGTTTTATCGGAATCGGCTTGTACTTTGGATCTATCATATTCATTGCGATAGATTTGAAATAAATAGCCCCAAGCATTTCTGGGACAGCTCTCAATGATTTTTAAAATGATTTCAAGCAAGTTATCTTTGAGTATTGAAGACCTCATGGTCTAACCTCTCGGTTTTGGGCATTTTTGCTCCATTTTAGGGTTTTTGGCATATTCTCTCCAATCGAAGAGAATGGTGAGCCAAACTTGTGCCCTATTTCTTTCTAGAGGTTTTTCAATACTTTTCAAATGATTTTGATTTGGATTGCATGGATTACACACACTTGATCACTGTTTTGGGTTGATTTTACTTAAAAATGGGAAAACTAGACAACATCTGTACCCTAACTTCGGACACTCATAACTTCATCATCTGAATGAATTTTGGAGTGATTATAAAGGCATGTGAAAGGTGAGACTGTCTAGTTCGTGGCTGTAAAATTTCATCAATTTTTATGAAGGGGATTTTTGACACCATTCGATCAAAGTCGATAGGTCAGTTCAGGCCAGATTGCTGAACCTGTCACTTTGAATGAGCACCATCTGTTCGTTTTAAGTCCGATTTGAGTGATTTTGATTTCGGTGCTTTCCTTTATTAGTCTACTTTCAAACCCAATTGGTTTCAGATTTTTTTGATTTCATTTGTGTCGTGGGTAACTTATTTACTCAGAACTGCTCAATAGCATATTTCTGGGCTAATCTGTGATCTTCAGGACCTGTTTGGGAGGTCACCCAAGGCACATCTGGATGAAGTTTTGTATGGGGCTAGTTTCATTTGAAATATGGCACCACATACTTCATTCATGAAAAATTTCACGGATTTATATGGAGCCAATCTTCCCAAATGAATTTCCAAAGTTGGCCACTTGTCACTTTTACCGATTTCCAATAGCAGATTTCAAATGAGCATAACTCTTAGTATTTTAACTGGATTTAATTGAAAATTTTCATGAGTCTTCTATTTATCATAATCTATCAAATGGATTTGGTTTGATTCAATTTGAATTTAATTTGAATGATTTATGGTCAAATGGCTCCATCTTTTGCCGAATTTTCCGGATTTGTCTTAACTTGTTTGTGTTCAAGTTTTGCTTTGATTTCTATTTAATGGTGATGTTTCAGAAGTGATACTTATATAAAAGAGGATCTAGAATTTATTGGACTTCTAATGTGGAGGTATCATACATGTGTTTGATTCTTTTCAAGCTTTTTGATTATTTTAATTAGCCAGCCTTCTTTATTTTGAACATGAACAATACTTGGAAACCACCTTATGTGGGTGAACGGGGGCACTTGACACCTTCCCCCATTCATAATCTAATCTTCTTACCCATCTTTGGATTTTATTTTCAAGTAGAGTTATTTTATTCTAGTTTTTGCCTTTTTGTTTATTTTGATGATTTTTGGTGTGCATTCACACCTAAAAGGAATGGTGGCGACTCTCCCATTTTTATTGAATCCCGTGTGATGACCAGGAAAGTCACTGAATTGATTTTTCCCCATGTCTCACAATAAGTAAATAAGTAAAATATCTCACCTTTTGCTTCCGCGTTCCATTTCTTATTTTATTTATTCATCGATCGACACTAGTCCAAGTTTAAAAGCTTCAACGTCAATGGACACGTAACGCTCCCAAGGAGGAACAAAAGAAAACCATTTAAATAACAGTCCGTATTTTCATGAGAGATCCAAGAACTTAAGTAAGTCTAGATGCTAGACGGGACTATTGTTCTATTGTTTATGGGTTCATGAAGTATATTACGTTCATGGTAGGATGTAAAACCCCGAATTTTAACCTAATAAATAAATGAATAATAAATAAAAGAAAATATGAGTTAAGTCCTAGTTAAGATAAAAAGTAAAGATTTAGAGGATAATCAATTCGAATAAGTCATAAGTTGTAAATAAAGCAAGAATTTTAATGAAATTAGCCTAAAAGAATAAAAGGGTATTTTGGTAATTTTTAGAAAAGGATAATTAATAAATAGATTAGTAAATAATAACTAGAATTTGAAAATAGAAGAAAATAAATTATTTTGACAATTTAGAAATTAAAGGAAATTAATAAAAGCCCAAAAGTGGGAAAAAGGGTAATTAGGAGATTTCACGTATTAATTTATAGAAAATAAGGTTTTAGGTGATATTTAATGTTTAAGTAATTATTAGACACGAAAATAGCTTGTAAAGAGTGTTTAGATAATAAGAGAATTGATTAGTATTGTTTTAGTAGAAAAATAGAAGGTGGAGAAAAAGTAGGAATTAAATTAGAAGGTGTTAGACATTAATTAGACCATGGTTGGGTTAGCCCAAATTAAAGTAGCCAATTAGGGTTGGTTTAGGACTTCTAAAGCCTAATATAAATAGGAAACTAAGGTTAGACAAGAGGGAAATTTCGTGGGTTATTATTGAGAGAAAAGAGGGAGAGAAAGGAAGAAGGTGGCTAATGGAGATGTTTGACCAGCCATCATCAAAACGTGATCGGGGAAAATCCGTGCGGTGGATCGCCTTTAAATTTGGAGGTTTTGGTCTTCACTGATGGACCTACATTGTGTACGGTGGAGATTTGAATTGGGAGAGTCCAGCTTGGTGCGTTTGGGAGCAAAAGTAAGGTCCAGAATTAGAAGTTTCAATGAAAGAAGGATTTAGCGTATAAGGCATGTAGTAACCCTTGGAAAACGTGAGGAACTGCATGATTTCGTTTTCTGTGATTTAATATTGATTGAACGGATTAGTTAGAACAGTATTTACATGAAATCAAATTGGTTATATGTTAGTGATTAGTATTCTTGAAGGATTTGTTGAATTAAAGAAGAAAACTTGGTTTAATCATGAAATTAATTATAGGATGGTATTTAATTAAGAAGAATTAATCTAACAGGCTTTCAGAATGTTATTAGATTAATTTAGACCAAAGAAACATATGGCAAAGGCATAAAAATCTGAACTTTAAAAATCTGGAAATTTCTGTTTAATTTTTGCACGAGTGCCTAGGATCGTCCAGCCCTGTAGAGGTCGGCGCTCTATGTAAAATTTGCAGATTTTGGGGATTTTGTAATTTGAATAAATATCCAATAATTCCTCTGATTAGTTAAGCATGTTAGCATCATTATAAGGACCTAATTAAGGTATAAAAATTATAAAATTAAATGGGAAAGATAATCCAATAAATTGAAGGTTTCAATGAAAGGATTGTCTATAAAAGGGTCAAAGGGTATGGATATTGCTAGAAATAATACCACTGGTACTTATAGCTTATAAACATCTTCTAAACTTTATTTTAGGTCTGTAGAACATGCTGGAGAAATAAAATACCGAAAATTCAAATAGAAACTAGCTTAGGTGTTAAGGTAGGAAATTGGATTCTAATAAAAGGGATTAATAAGGAAAACTCTAAGTAAGATTGGGTTTACTTTATTTTGAGCTTTTAATAGGAATATTGGCTACTGTAATTGCATAAACTCTGAGTTTTATCGAACTTATGAAACATGAGTTTTATTTTGAAGAATTGCATATGTTATCCTGAAAAAGCAGATAATTGGATTTGTGATGATTGAATCATTATTTTCACATGGAATGAAATACTTTGGTATGGATTGGTATGTGGTATGATGTTGTTCACTTTAATTTTACGGTTGGGTGATACGGCTTCTGTGGTAGAGTTTGATACTATCTTTTACGGTAGAGATGGGTAATCCTCTTTGTAGAGATGTGTAATCCTTTACGGGTAAAAGTGTGTATGCCTCCTACATTAGCGTGTCCTCCCGTATGTGGTTTTATCGTGGTTTGTGTCAGTGGGCTTAGTTGTATATGGATCCATAGTTTTGGCTGGTTAGCTAAGTGGTATTTAGTTTGGGTTGAGTTACTCCTATATGCGAGCGCGGTTCCCTTGCAAGTTAGTTTGCTCTGGGAAGGTCCTATGTCTGGAGGGACACTCCGGTGCGCCGCTGGTGATTCCCTGTACATGTGGATAAGCGACCATCTCCATGTATTGATTCTGGTGTTGCATGCTGGTGGTACATGCCAACTCTGTTGAGTTCGTGCGCAATAAGTCGGTGACTACAGCTCTTGTCTATAGCTGCGCTGCATGGGGCTTGAGTATTATTAAGTAGCACTGCCCCTATACCGCACGGTGGTATAGCAGTTAGTTGAGTGTCATCTCAAATACTTATCATCTTTGTAAGTCCTGCAATGGCACGTGTTTTATCGCTTTTGTCAATTTTACCTTGTTAACATCAAGTTACTGGTATTTATACATGTTCATCTGTTTTATCACTTTATTTGGAATTGCCATGGATAACTTGGATTACTCGTTTTATCGTGGATTAATCGAATACCTCATGACTATTTGCTTACATTGGACTGTTTCAAATTGCATGCACCTGCTACTTGCTGAGATGTAAATCTCACTCCGTTTTCCCCTATTTTTCAGGTTGCTTGGAGAGATCGCGAAGATGGGGTATATCTGATGGGTAGAATTGTAATCAATATAAATGTTCACATGTTAATTGATAAAAGTGATTGTAAAATGAATTGAATATATCGATTACAGAATTGTTTTAATTGGCCACCATAACCCTGATATAATTCGTTAAATGTTTAAAATTATTGTGAATCTTGGTTTGTATCTGACCCCAGCTTCGTGGTAACACCTCGAGTTTGGTTGTTGAACCGGACTTGGGTTGTTACAGTAGCGAACCGGGTTCGGGTTGGGTGCCGGTTTGCACTGACCCGGGTTCGGGGCGTTACAAAAGCATAGGATAACTAACTTGATTTTGCTTCCACCATGTCAAAATATTAAAAGAACTATGTTCATCCATAGTATGTAAAAGTAGTGGGGGCTTTCTAAATAAATCATTAACTCAGATGATCCCCCACTATTAGATGTTGGTTGTTTCCCCCTTCTTCTCCTACTTAAAAAATTCCAGTGAGAATTATCTGGTAGTGTTTCTTGGGTCTAAGTTTGACCATGTCTGCTACTGCTAGTATCATATTCAGAAAAAAAGTCTTTCTAATAGGTCTTTTATTTTACGTATATCTATTTGAAAAGAAGATCTCATGTTATCATTTAGTCCTTCTATTAAATCTTCCACTCCTAATTTAATCCTAGGGCCCATTGTACTAGCTAAATAATATAAACTACGCATATCTTGCCAATATTTTAAAAATTTAGCTTTCATTGCAAGGCAAATATCCTTAGTAATGGACGTGTCTCTATATTGTTTAAAGCAAATACTTATTTGGTATAGTATATTTAAAATATTTGGGGATATTGGGTAATAAACCCCTGATAAGAATCTTGTTGCATCATAAAAAACTTTTAAAAAATCTCTTAAAATTTCTGCTATTTGCCAGTCAAGTTCTTCTAGTTCACTTTGAGGCATTTTTGTTTTATAAAATAGTGTAAGTTCATGTTTCAATTCTAGTGCAGCTTTTAGAATTAAATATGTTGAATTCCACCTATGTTCAACATATAGGGTAATTTTTTTAGGTTGCTTTCTCAAACTTGCACAATAATTTTTAAATTCTCTAGCAGTTGCGCTAGATTGTTTTAAATATCTTACTGCATCTCTAATATTCGTTAAATGAAATTGAACAATTTTTGAGCCATCCTGTACAACTAAATTTAGGATGTGATAAGCACATCTAACATGAAATAAACATCCCTCCATATTTAAGTTTAAATGTTGTTTTAATATGTCTATTGCAACATTATTAGCACTTGCATTATCAAGTGCTAGAGCTATTACTTTATTTTGTATTTTATACTTTCTTATATTATGTGCTATAGCATTTGCTATAGCTGGTCCAGAATGTCTAGAATCTAGTGACGCAAAAGTTAGTATTCTTTTTTCCATACTCCAATTCTTATCTATATAATGTGTAGTTATAGCTAAATAACTTATTTGTTGTCTACTTGTCCAGATATCTGAGGTTAAAACCACCTTAAAGCTATTGTTTGAAAAAGTTTCTATTAATCCAGTTTTCATTTTTTCGTGGTCTATATCCTAGTGCTAGATATTTAGTTATTAGACGGTTAAATCTTTTAGATTCTATTAATCTTAATGGGTAATTCTTCTTGTATTACCCACTTTACAATTTCAAGCCTAGTTTCTTCTTGATTAAAAACAAAATTGCTATAACTAACACTATTGTTGGAAATTTGGGCTTGCCTAGGGTCTATTTGGCTATGTCTTGGAAGGAATTTATGCAAACGCCGTTGCAAGTGGCCTGTACCACTTTTTCCTTTGCAACTAAATTATTTTTTGCAGTGGTTACAAACTGCCTTCTCTTCACTTCTTATAGTTTCAATTGCAAAATTTATCCAGACATCGGAGGTTCTACTCCTCTTGGTGCTCCTAGGTGGTAGGGAAGATGATCCCATATCTTGGGAAGGTAACTTAGGATCATGATCTTGAATGGGAGGGTCACAAAATGGGGTTTGGGTCACATCATTAAAAAATGTTGGGTCAGAATAGCGTATAAGAAATTCCCTTTCCTCAGTGTTAAAGTGCATAGACTGCCTGGGGTCCATTATCAAATTTCGAAAAAAAATTTGTTAATAAATAATATAACAATAAATTATTGGTGATACACTACCTATAGTAAAGTGAGGAATAATGTACGCAAAAATGCACCAGGAATATTCCTAGGTAACTGGAGGGGTCACAAACGGTCCCGTTTAAAACCCAGTTTCTTTAGGCAATTATCTCATCCTTTATGACAGAACTTTCCTAGAGATGCACTTAGTTGCACAGTAGTCACCCACTATACCAAGCTTTAAAATAATAAGAAAGGTAGGAGAGACTTACTTATATATATAAATATTTATACTAATTTTAAAATCAGAAAATTAAATAAAAAAAATACCTCTTTAGAATGAAACTTGAACTTTGCAGTTGAAGCCTTCAACCTCCAAAGTCCAACTTCCCACTTTTTATGCTTGAACAATTAAAAAAATGTAATTATTTCTTGATAGTTATAGAGATGAAGAGAGTAAAGGAGATTGTAGAAGAGGTGTGGTTTGGAGTGTGAAGGGTTAGGCCTATTTATAGAAAACCAAAAGTGGCTTTTTACCACCTCTACCCTCCAATATGACTGTTATTTAGCAATTGGAAGGGTGAAAATGGTCATTTACAGTCAATTATAAGCATACTCCCCTAATATGGCTGTTGGAGAGGGGGGGGGGGGGGGGGGGGGGGGAGGGGGTAAAACAGTCAAATAAAGTGGTAAAAACCACTTTTAGCGGGAAAAAATGGCTAGCCATTGGTAGGCCGACCCAGTCGGGCCCAAGAGCAGGCAAGCATGCTAGCATGCGGGCGGCCCATCGGCCAGCGTCAACTGCAGGCCGTGCCGCCCGCGTGCCGAACAGGCCCCAGCCTGCGAGCCCCTATACATGGGCACGGCTCCTTGAGTGGGTCGTGCCGTGCCGGCTCACTGGCATGCCCAGACTGGCACAGCCCAATAAGCACCCCTACACTCAAGTCATTTCGTACCATTCTATTCCTTGCCAATTGCAAGTTGATTTTGGATCGGAAAGCATTATTGGTAAGACACCATAAAACCATACTTACTGATGTTTTGGTCTTAGTAGTAACAATCTCAATTAAAGAAGGCAAGATGAGAGCCTATGCCAAGAGTGCCAAGTGCATTGCAGGGCAAACTTGACATCACAAAAAAATGTCCAGCTACTATTCTATATTAATGTAACATCAAATTTTTACTTAAAGTTCTTACACACGAAGTACAAACCGCAGGGACATCAAATATTTGTTATGCATCAAATTTTTACTCCAAGTTTTACCGACTCCAATACACATATCAAAATCTAATGGCTATAGATCATGCATTGAAGCATGTTACTTGGGCATTAATTGATTTACTCAATAAGATTATTTGTTATTTTGAGTTGCCACTATTTGTAATCTGCTGTACCTAGTTGTTAGCATATCACACCGGCTACTATCGTTTGGACATTGTGGCAAGAGAGAAACAACAGAATTTTCAATGATAGATATAGATCCCTAAAGGCTTTATTCCAATCTATCCCCAGGTGTATCCTCTTTTGGGCATCACCTAGGGTCTGTGTGAAGGGTTGGACATGCTGGAAGTTTTATTATCTGCAAATTTCCTGGAATTTGTTGAACCTTAGATCCTTTATTTCCTTGTATGATGTTGGTGTACATGCACTGTGTTGCTTCTTTTTTCTATCTTAATACAATCTTTTCTATTACCGATCAAAAAAATTTGACACAAATAAAAAAACATGACAACAAGTTGAGAACTTAAATTAAACAAAGAAAAAATGTAATGTCACAAAAATATTAAAATAACCAACAATAAAGGATAGTGATTGGATAAAATATGATTTGATATATAAATACAGCTCATTACATTTCTTGTTGCAAAATCATTTAACACCGTTGCAAAAGTTCACATCACGTGCTTGGATATTAAATTCATATTGTGTTGAATCACTTGCAATTTGCTATAAAACCTTAACATGTAATTAGTAATTTAGGCTCTAATTCTATTTTCTTCTTCTATCACTTTGCAGTAAACATTCTTGACTGAATGTAGCTCACGAATGACATCTTGAATGTCCATTCGATCCCGAGGCAACTCCATAGAACATGCAACTCCAATGCGGGCAATGGAAACCAAGCAGTCTCTCCTTCCATGACTGATGTCTGTGAAATTTTCCATATTTGCTATAGCTTCATCTTGTTCTCTTTCCTGATCCGGAATGAGCATGTTCGGATCTACGATGTCCATTACATGCTCGGGCAAGGCCATCTTAGAGATTTCATGAAGACTTGAACCATTTAGAAATACATCATCAGTTGGTCTCTTTCCTGTGAACATCTCAAGCAAGAGAATCCCATAACTGTAAACATCCCCTTTTGTGGATACTTCACGACTCATTCCATATTCTGCAATTTATAAACCTTTTACTTTAGCAACAATCTACTATCATTATTGGAAGCAAAATTAATTTATTACAGAATTGCAAGTACTGTATTTGAAACTCAATCTTGTTGTTAAGCATAACCACCATAACTTTTTGTAAGTTAATTTTTAGAGCATGGATAAAGTTTATCTTATTAATGATAAGATTTTCTTGACAAGCATAATCATTGTTGATAAAATATGTACTTCCACGATAGGATAGCCCTATGATTTTTTTTCAAACTCATAAGAAAAGGAAGAATATCAGTTTGTCTAATTGTTGTAAATTTTTATTTTTTTAATGAATATACTAATATCTTAGTATACATTCAATCGAAAATACTATATTAATGTTAAATGGAATATAAATGAAAGTAGGTAGCCGAAAAAGAGCAATGCTAGTGGATTCATATTTACTAAAATGTAAATATTCAATTGAGCAATTCAACTTTTAAAATCTAAATGCTTAAAAAAGATGTTTAGTTTCCATTGGGACAGGAAATGTTATTGTGTTTTTCCCCAAATGCAAGAAGCTGATATCAGTGATTTCAATGATTTGTATGTGCCATACCTTTTGTAAAGAAAATTTTGGGAAACAAATGCCCAAAAAGAAACGAATTATAAGGTCTCATATTACTCTTGAGTTCTTAACTTCCACTTTTATAATTGTACAAATAATATAACATGACAGATATGAATAAGTAGTTAAGTTTATGCAATTGAACTCACTTGATCAACCGATAGAAAACAAAACCATCATGATAAAAATGAATTGCATTATTCATCTTTGTTGCTTCTTTGCTTAGGGTAGTGGCGTTCTTCATTTAAAGCTGGGTTTTACTTCTTCAATTGGATTGGATATATTTCTCCAAAGTTGGAATTAATGTTCCCTCCTGTGAGCATTAATTTCACCATGAGTAAGGGTGATCAATTTTTGTATTAACTTCCTAAAAACTGAAACTAATACAATTAGGGTGATCAATACAGGTTTGAAGGTGTCCAATATCAATAGGTAATTACATACATTTTAATTCTTGTCAAATTGCTTGTGTGTTTTCTAGTGGTATGGGGTTTCGGTGATGTTGATGTTCTATTTGAAACCAATACTTTAGGCTCTTCCTATTGTGGTGAATATGCTAGAGGATGTTTCCATGCTTGGAGATTGTAGAATAGCGTTCAAATTTAAAAATAATTATCTACATACCTGGGGCAATATAGCCAATAGATCCCTTTATGGCAACTGAACTACTGATGTTGTTCCTGGAATTGCTGGTGCTTCTGGAAAGGAATTTGGCTAATCCAAAATCAGCCACATGGGCATTCATGTCATCATCAAGTAAAACATTACTTGGCTTTAGATCGCGATGAACAAGTGGTGCTTCACAATGGTGATGAAGATAATCCAATGCAGAAGCAATATCAATTGCTATGTTCAACCTTTGGTTCATGTTCAACCTCTTTAACTGATGTTGTCCATCTATGCTTGGGTGCAACCAATTTTCTAGACTTCCGTTGGGCATGAACTCAAGAACTAGAGCTCTGAAATCATTACCTTTAAAGTCCACACTTGAGCAGGAAGTTATAATTTTGAGTAGATTCCGATGTCGAATTTTCTTGAATGCTTCACATTCAGCCATGAAGCTCATGTTGGCTCCTTCATCTTGAAGATTCAATACCTTCACTGCTATAAGCATTTCTTCAGGAGGCAGAGTTCCTTTGTACACATCTCCAAAAACACCCTTACCAATCAAATTTGCGGGTGCAAATCCACCAGTTGCTTTAAGAAGGTCATTGTAGGATAACCTGATATATGAATCTTCCAAGGAAGCTATGGGAGGAGGATTTTTTCTAGCCTTTCTTCGCCAATGAAATATCACAAAACATGTTGCCAATGTTAAAAATAAAGCCACACTAATGAATGCGGTTATTACTTTGACGAAAGTATTGGATATTACTTGTCTCTTTATGTCCTCTTTAAGGCATGCTGGCAACTTCAAATTTGGAATACCCCCACAAAGCTTAATGTTTCCAGTGACAAAAATAGCCTTTGAATTATTGAAGACTCCTTCAATAGGAACATTCCCCTCAAGATCATTGAATGACAAATTTAGGATTTGTATAATGGGCAAATTTTGTAGACCTTGGGGAATTTTTCCAGACAAGTTGTTGTGAGAGAGATCTAAATATTGAAGGCCTCTCAAAGATGCCATAGATGATGGAATGCTTCCACTAAAGGAGTTCCTTTGCATAAAAAGGTATTCCAGACCTGAACAATCACCTATTGCACTCGGTATTTTTCCCGACAATTTGTTTTGAGAGATGTCCAATGCCCCAAGACTTTTCAGCTTGCCCAATTCTAGTGGAAGTGAACCCATCAAGAAGTTATTAGATAAATTCGCCGCAATTAGTGATGGAAGGGTGATAACTTCTGGTAGTATGTATCCCTCAAGTTCATTTTCAGCAAGGCCTAACCTCTGTAAGTGTTGACAATACTTGAGACTTGAAGGAATACTTCCATTTAGATGGTTCCTACTCAAATAGAGTTTGGATAATCGGGTGATATTGCCTAGGGAGAATGGAATTTCTCCCCTTAATTTGTTTCTGTCCAAATGCAATCCTTGTAGTTTCTGAAGCTTCCCTATGGAAGTGGGGATTGATCCTGTGAGTAGGTTGAACTCCATGGATAGGAGATATAAATTGACTAGATTTTCAATCCCAGTAGGTATGCTTCCTGATATTTGATTTCCTCCAAGATATAGTGCTTCTAATTGGGTTGTGAGATTAGCCACAGACTTTGGCAACTGACCTCCAAATTGGTTGCCAGCAAGACTAAGAATTTTCAAATTGCTACAGTTTGTCAGAGAAATGATAAAGCTTAAATCACCAACTCCCCCGGTTCCTAGATTGTTACGGTCAATAGATAGTCTTTGAAGTCCTGCTAAATCTCCTAAATTTACAGGGACAGAGCCAGAGAATCTATTTTTTGCCACATGGAGTTGGAAAAGTCTTGAAGCATTTGGAAATGAAACTGGAATGGTTCCACTAAATTTATTTCCACCAATATTGAAAAGATGGAGATTAGGAAGTTTGAGTCCCAAGTCTTGTGGAAGACTACCATAGAGTTGGTTTAGTGGCAAATCAAATGTATTGAGAGATGAAAGGTTATAAAGAGATGGAGGAATAATACCCGAAAGTTTATTTTGGCCGAGTGCAAGAAATGTCAAGCTTGAAAGTTGGCCTAGAGAGTCTGGAATACCTTCCCCAATATAATTTTCTGCTAGAGAGAGCACTTCGAGCAAGGAAATATTCCCAAGAGAAGGTGGAATTGCTCCCGTTAGATTGTTGTAATTAAGGGACAACATCACCAAATTTGAAAGTGAGCCAACGTTGGATGGAACTGTCCCAAATAGATGATTAGAGCTTAAGCGAAGACGCTTGAGATGGGAACAACTTGACAAATTGAACGGAATTTTGCCACCAAAATGGTTGTTCAGTAGATTCAGTTCTTGTAACCGGAACAGATTGCCTACTTCCGGAGGGATGTGACCGGTGAAGCTGTTGTTTTGAAGATTGATGACTTGGAGGAAGGTGAGGTTTCCTATAAAAGGAGACAGTTCTCCTGTAAGCTTTCGGGACTGTAGATCGATGACTTTGACTCTTTGATGCCGACGACTGCATATGACTCCATACCACTGACAGAAATGTAGAGAATCATTCCAAGAACTCATCGTTCCTAGGGGATCCTCAATTACAAGAGACTTGAAGCTGAGCAATGCGAGCCGGTCTGTCTCGTTTCTCATTAATGGAGTGTTGGGGAGAGAAGCGCCGAAGCTTACTGCTATGTTCATGCATAACAAAAGAATGCTGGAGATAAGGAGAGCAGAACAAGAGACTGTTATAATGCTTAGACGTATCTTTTCCATCAGTAGTAGTTGTGATTCCTGTAGATGAGCATTTATGTAGAGTGTATGTGTATTTATAAGACCTGCAGGTGTTCCACGTTGAGAATTTTCAATTATCTGATGCCATTTTATGCGTGTGTTTATATCGGAGATGGTCGCACTGATCAAGATGAGCACTCTTTCTTACTCTGAAAATAAGACTAATAGACGACTTAGGCCTGCTTTTCAACATTTATATTGCACCAATTGTAAGGTTATGGCCTGCAGCTGATGTACTGCATTGACATGTGCAATTCATTATTCAGATATTCCTGGATTATACTATTGTCATTTTGCAAACTTTTATTTTATTTATTTATATTTTAGTATCGGTAGTATTAAAAACTGTATTATTCTATCAAAAGACGTTTGGCACTAGGCAAGAACAACTTTCTATGTTATTTGCATCATGCCAGAATGGTAAAATTTTTAGCATTTTAGAATCCTTTGATTTGCCTGAATACAATTTATTTATAGTAGTGTCTTTAGGTAGCTGACTTATCCAAAACTGAAGCAGTATTTGTAATGTAAATGGGTCGAATTCGGACTGGATTTATGAAGATCCGAATTCGAATCTGGTAATAAATCTGAAATCTGATTAAATAGGTTTATTTGTACCATAAATCTATTAAATAGTACTTTAATTCAACAATTATTATGCCCCTAAAAAATCTAATTTAATGATCCTAATCCTAAACCCCAAAGGATTGGCCTGGTGGTCAAGGCTTGGGCCCTGAGGGTGTGCTCCCTCCAAGGTCTTTGGTTCGAAACTTCTTAGGTATCAATTCTTTGAGGCTACCAGCATAAGGTATATGGGCCTTAGTCTTAATTGGGATATGTGGGTTGCAGGGTCTTGTATGGACTTTCAGGATTTGTCGGTTAAGCGTAAACTGGCCTGGATACCCCGAGTTCCAATATATATATATATATATATTGATACTCTCATATAAAGAAAAACCTGAAAGTCTTAAAAATATAAGGTCTTGCTTACATGAAAACCATTCAACAAGAGTCACTAAAAAATCAATTCGGACCATCTCCTTATATGAGCCACTGTGGTATATATGGTGCCAAATTTCAAATCTAAGCTCGATAAACCAAGAACAGAGCATTCGGCCTCTATAATTCAACACCACGCCCAACGATTTCAAGCTACCTTACCATCGACCAAGATTCTCGATAACATCTCGAGCTTCGACGAACTTGATTCAAACACTAGTGGCCTCTTTAGTTCAGTGCATAACCTGATGAAGGTTGTTTGTCTCATAACGGCTGGGCTAAGAAGCAACAAGCAAAGAATGAGATTCCTCAAGAAATGCATTTAAATTGCTTAACATATATACAATTTTGGACCCCTTAAAATTTTTTGATTTGTCCTCACTATCCTTTTAATCACGACAATTTATTTTTCATCTTTAGTTCAAAAATTTACTTTGTCCATCCTAAATGAAAATGCTGGTTACGCCAAGAGCTAGCAATCTATCTGTGCTTTCTGCATCACACCAGTATAGTAATTAAACTTGGCATTTCAAAATTCATGGATTCATGCCAAAATACAATATACAATAGCTATCTTATTAAAAATTTGTATGTCCAATCACCACAATAGTATTTCTAATGCAATAATGTTGGTTTAGAATGATAATGATAATGCATTATGCCATTTTGTTGAGGCCGGCCGGCAACACAAATCCTGTTTATGGAGGAAGAATTAAGTCTTGCTTATGTGAAAAGCATACAACATGCAAGAGTCACTACAAATCCAATCCGGCCCACCTCATTATACAAACCACTATGTCCTATTTTGTTGCTGAATTTCAAATTCAACATAGCCATTAAACAATAGAGAAAGACAAAATCCAAACGCGGACAAACACTAGCACAGAAGTTACTGTGTGGTTTTGCTTTGAAAGCTACATCCACCAATGAAGAATATTG
The DNA here is from genome assembly GCA_947561395.2 of Buxus sempervirens. Lineage (NCBI taxonomy): Eukaryota > Viridiplantae > Streptophyta > Magnoliopsida > Buxales > Buxaceae > Buxus > Buxus sempervirens. The sequence continues at coordinate 24,520,641 of OX387192.1, read as the reverse complement.
TAAGAGTATTTCACTGTCAAAAACGAAGCAATAAGCAAATATAAAGATGTTCTCTTTAAAATAAAATCATGAACCCACAAAAGAATACTAGATATCGACGTAAGAATTTTTGAAAATTCTTACATTAGGTTAGTCTTTTTCTACTAGTGGTGGCACGTGCATACTGCATACCTGAACCTAATAACTGTACCATATAAATAGGGGTAAGCTTTAAATTTGAAACTGGAAAAAAACGATGGATATGGTGGTTATAGTTTAGGATTCTTTTGGTTTTGGAGGACAATCTTTGGAAAAAAAAAAAAGAGGGGACCAAAATTAGGGAATATTCTTCCAATTGGCTTTACTAATAAAATAGATATTTTATTTAATTGTCACCCGGTTCCCCCAACTTCTGATTTTGGGATGGCAACGTGGTTGGATTCGGAGCGAGTTTTAGTAAAACCGAACCCAACCCCATAAGAGTTAGCCAAGTATAAGGGTAATTAAGCCAATTCTAAGCTCTAACCCGCCCCTATCAGATTGGTAACAGGGTAGCTTAAGTTTAACCCATATTAAAAATTACTAAAAAAAATATTTTTTTGAATAGAATATATCAATTAATAATATATTTATATATTAGTTATGTACTTTCTATATATGATATATATTAAAATAATATTTTAAACATATATAATATTAGTTATTGCTATCCCCATTCCGGTTTACTGATATTAAACTGGACTGTGCAATCAGACCGGGGACTTTACTGGTTCAATTAAGGAACGGCCTGATTTTGAATTAGGAAGTTCAAGCCAAGTGCTTCCCAATGACGATTGCAACAGGGATCGTGCATTTTTATCAAAAAAAAAAAAGACAAAAAACAGGGATTAGTCCATCTATTTTCTAGTTGATATCATCCTCAAAGAGGTTGGTGCCCTAGTCTGAGATTCTCATGTACTAAAATGCCTTCTGTTTCTATTTTAAAATCAGGTTGGTGCCCTAGTCTGATATCACTCTAGAATCTTTGATGTTTACACGCTTTGCTTTTGCTCTGCATGTTCCCTGTTTGTAAGAATTTCTAAGTGGATAAGCTATAAAGATTGCCGTGCACTCAGCCATTTCGTAACATTCTATTCCTTGCCAATTGCAAGCTAATTTTGGATGGGAAATCATTGCTGGTAAGACACCCTAAAACCGTATTTACTGATGTTTTGGTCTTAGCAGTAATAATCTCCAAGTAAAGAAGGCAAGATGAGAGCCTAGGCCAACAGTGCCAAGTGCATTGCAGGGCAAACTTGACAATGACATCACAAAAAAGTCTAGCTACGATTCTATATTATTGTGACATCAAATTTTTACTTAAAGTTCTTACACACGAGTACAAACTGCAGGGACATCAAATATTTGTTATGCATCAAATTTTTACTCCAAGTTTTATCCACTCCACTAAACATCAAAATCACATGGCTATAGATAACGCAATGAAGCATAATACTTGGGATGCAATTGATTGACTCAATAAGATTATTTGTTATTTTGAGTTGGCACTATTTGTAAATAAAATAATTATGTCAAAATATGGTATTGAAATTTTAAACAACCGTTGCACCTAGAATCTTAAGCTGATAGGTTAACTTTGCCCAGGACCATACATGGAGAAGACAAACATTGGGCACATACAACCTACATAAATGTCAAGGTAAACTCAATCCCAAGAGTCGAATAGAAGACCTCCCGCTTTTATGCCATGTTAAAAAACTGTTGCACCTAAAAACTTAAGTTGATAAGTGAAAATTTAACTGCATATATCAAAGGGCACAAACATAATATCTCAACAAAAGAAAATTCTTAAAGTGAGGTCTTTAAGCTTCACACCCAATAGATTGCATTCACCAAGATGTTTATTAAATCACGTATATTGAAGGGATGGAATTTGAGTTATAGCCTTATTGTGACTTTAAAAATTTTTAATTGGCAAAAGCCTTAACAAAGTTTGCTTGCTTATACACACTTTAACATGATTCCAACTTATAAAATAAGTTTTAAGATCTAATAATAGATTTTATGTTTATAATAGTTAGAATATTTTTGCTGTTGAACTCATACTTAAGTGGATCACAAAAAAGTACAAGCTACTTTCTTGAGAATTTTTTTGCTATTCAACTCATTCTTAAGTGGATCATAAAAAGGTAATTATGCAATGCTTTTGCTATTCAACTCATTCTTAAGTGGATCATAAAAAAGTAATTATGCAATGTTCTGATACTTGTGGGAAATGGATATATCACATATAAAACCATTCTCAAAAAACATACAAGAAAGGATGAAAACATGATAGGCACGAATCTCAGTTTTGGTAAAGAAGAAAGTGAGGCTTAATTAGTAGTTTGTGCAGCCATTGCTAGGGAAAAAATGAACATTTAAATATACCTAACCTCGTTTTTTTTTTTTTTTTCTCTCTCTCTGTCTCTTTCAGAAGAAGGGGAAGGGGATGATTCGGATGTCACGAGTTTTGGGGGCACAAACATGGAAATAAGATTCTGATGATCAAATGCTCTATATTATGGAATATGGAGCATCATGTTCAATAATATAGAAACAAAGATCAAACCTCTGGGATATGTATAAACATTATCAGACATGTAGATTCCTTTTGCTTTCACGTTCTTATCAATATTTCTATATATATGTTAAAATTATAGGAAGATTTGTGATTAACATTAAAGAATAAATAGAATCCATGAAGGCCATGACTATATACATATGTTAATTTCCTTTTACATCTTCATTACTTGGATGTTTGTTAGCTCTTATGTGGTATGTGCAATCCTACTTGAAAATATCAGCCATTGTGCAGATACGAAAACTAAATGTGGTACACTTCCTAAGGACTACTTAACTTGGTGCCAATTTTACATATTAAAGTATACTGTCTGAAATTTAACTCTCAAGAGAAGAAATAGATCAAAAACAGGGGAGATCTCTAGAATATCTGATCAAATTTTCTTTTCTACTTCAAACACATAAACCCCAAGCCAAGAACTTTTCATAACCACCTCCTGAAATACTCATGTTTCAGAAGGGTTGTTTGTACTTTATTTTCTGAGTCTTCAGATTTTTGATTGGTTGTTTGTACTTTATCCAATTCTCATTGGATTTATGCCATCCCTTAGATTTTATTTGCAAATTATTCATCTCTTGCCGAGAACATTTTCATGACATGGATGTATTTTCTCAGATTTTGGACGATGTAGTACAAATTATTTGACATCTTTAGACACATGCATGCTAGAATAATTCTTTGTTATCTGATTTAAAGTGCATACACATGTCTCTAAGTAGTTTTTGTAGACACCCCAAAATTGCACGATTTTTGATAAATCTTGAAGGAAAGAAATATTTTATTGGAATTTTCAATTCTTTGCATTGGGTTTGAGATACTTAACCCATTTGAATCCAAAACGGAAAAGGAAAAGGCCCGAATTCAATCTTTTGTGCAAAGTCAAGCTTTTTCCGGTTGAATTTTGTTGACTTTTGACCCCAGAAAATGAAATATTTTTTAAAGCAAATTTCAAGATAATTTTTCCCGGTAATCAGGTTTTTAGCCATGTTATTGCATAAAAGAATTTTTTGAGATTTTAAATCTTGACGAATACCTTGGTTTTAACATATTGAACCTTTTTTCCAGACTTGAAAAATCGGAATTTTGCCTAGAACTGGAAAGTTGACTTTTTATTCACTTGGAATTTGGGTCTGGAACTATTTTTAATGGATTCGAATGGGGGGGTGTTTGCTTATTTACATGTAATATCTTAAGTAAATGGAAATTAAAAAATACGAGGACATTTACTTAAACGATATTACATGTAAATAAGTATTGCCTGTGTTAAAATTTGGAAAAAAAAGGCTTTTTTCCTTGTATCCGGCAACTCAGGCCGGATACAAGTACTCCTCTTTGTATCCGGTGGAAAAGGCCGGATACAAGGAAGCTTTAGTGTATCCGGCATCATAGGCCGGATACATTAAAGCCCTTGTGTATCCGGCCTGATATGCCGGATACATAAGTTTTGCTCAAAAATTAGGGTTTTCCGAGATAAATCACTTTTTACCATCATATCCCTCATTAAATGAGGGGAAATCTCGGAAACAGCCTTAGGGTTAAGGTTGGTGGGTTCTAGACATTAAGTTGTGTCTACCAACAACCCTAGCCTTTGCCTATAAATAGGAGGCTCATCCTTAAGCAAATGGCAATTAACTCTTGTTTTGAATTCTCGCCAAGAAGAACTCCAAGAGAAGAGGGAAACCGCTGCGGAAGTGCATCCAGAACCCAGGTAAGCCTCAAACTTTTCTTTTATTTTCTGTTTTTACATTCCTAGATCTAGATCTCTTCTTCTACCTTTCTGTAGAATAAGGCTTTCTTTGTGTGTGAAAACCCTTCCCCGGCTCAAAGTATCTCGAGACTCCCCCTAGCCGTAAAATATGGAGGCGGGATCTAAGAGAAACGAGACCGGGGATTGACCCTAGTACTAGAACCTATGTAGCATAAAGCCTTTTGATTGATTGTAAACCGTTTCATATTCAAAGTACCCTTGATTATCTTGAAGAACCGTGTTTAACGGGGAGAGAGATCAGAGGGAAACAATAATGGAACGGAACTCTAGGTTGTTTTAGAACCTTATTTTGATGAGTATGTATGCATGCTATGTTGTTCTAATGATCTTGTATGGTTTTTCGCACTTGCACATACATAGCAATATTTTGGCGGGATAGGCTCATATTTTGGATTTATTGCATTTATTGTGATAAATCTGAAATAAATGGCCTTAATCAATTCTGAAATGTCTTTGGATGAATTTTAAAGGTTTTGTGTTCATCTTGCACGAATTGCACACACTTTGTCACATTTTTGCATTGGTTTTACTCAAAAAGGGCCTAACTGGACAGCAACTGTACCCTTACTTCGGACGCTCATAACTTCATCGTCCGGATGAATTTTGGAGCGATTCCAGAACCATGGGAAAGGTGAGGCTGTCTAGTTTATGTCCACCAAATTTCATTAATTTCTATCAAGCGGATTTTTGACACCTCTCTGTCGAAGTTGATTGGACAGTTCAGGTTCAAATACAAAACTTGTCACTTCGACGGAGCGCCATGTGTTCGTTTTAAATCCGATTCGAGTGATTTTTGTTTCTGAGCACTCCTTTATGAGTCTATTTTCAAATCCAGTTAGTTTCATAATTTTTGGACTCCATTTGTATTATTGGTAGCCGATTTACTCAGAACTGCTCAATGGCACTTTTCTGGGTAAATCTGTGATCTTCGGGGCCTGTTCGGGAGACCACCCAAGGCACATCCGATTGAGTTTTTGTATGAGGCTAGTTTCTTTTGAAAGATGTCCATACAAACTTCAATCACATCAAATTTCGTGGGTTTTTATGGAGTGGATTTTTCTAGGTGATTTTCCAAAGTTGCCTACTTATCACTTTTAAATATCCCCAGCAGCAACTTTCAAGGAGCATAACTCCTAGGTTTTCACTCGGAATTACTTGAAATTTTGCATGAGACTATTATTTACCATAATCTTTCAAATGGATTTGGTTTGATTTGATTTAAAATTGGATTTGAGTGATTTCAAGACAAATGGCATTACTTTTCACCGAATTTTCCGGATTTGATTCAACTTGGCTTTGGACATTCTTTTGCTTGGATTTTTTATCCTTTTATGACATTTCTGAAATGATATTGACATAAGAGAAGATCTAAAATCCATTTGGATCTTCATGTGAATATATCATACACTTGTTCCTTTTTCAAGGCTTTTCATGATTTTTTAGCAAGCTTCCTAATTTCTTTTAGCATGAACAAACACTTGGCAACCACCTTGTGTGGGTGAATGGGGGTGCCTAACACCTTCCCCCGTTCATAATCTAATCCCTTTACCCATCTCTGGATTTGATTTTCAAGTAGGGCTATTTTTACCCTAGAATTTGCCTTTTAGCACTTTTTTGCTATTTTTGCTTATTTTTAAATCTTTTGGTGTCCATTCACACCCAAGATATGAATGGTGGCGACTCTCCCATTTTTGCGTTGAGCCCGTGTGTTGACGGAGGGGGAATCATCCTTGTGATTTTTCCATGTCTCACAGTTTTGCCTATGTTTGTTTGAAATTACTCATTTTATCTTTAAGGTACAGCCAAGGTTTTAAGTATCGGCCGATACCGAGAAGTATCGGCCGATACATATCGGTATTGCCATAAGGCGATACAACTCAGTATTGGTCAGTATCGGCCAGTATCGGTCGAATATTGGTCGGTATCGGTCAGTATCGGGTTTGGTATCGGACGTATCGGCTGATACAACTCGGTATCGGGCTAGACCGATTCCAAACCCGATACCGAGTTTTTAAACCTTGGATACAGCATCTTTAGTTGTCCTTGATGACTACGTGGAGTATATGATGATCATGTCATGGATATATAAGTGTAGCTCTCATTTCTTATGCTTTTAGAGTAATTATATTTTATATTTTTATTTTTTAAGGACTTGGTAGATATAGTTGGCTTCTTCTTTTGTCCGAGTCGATTTGAATAGTGGTCAAAATTTCAATGAGTCCATTTGCCTGGATGGACTTGGTAGATAGAGTTGGCTTCTTCTTCTATCTAAGTCGATTATCCTAGTTTTGTTTGATACCCATAATGTGTAGAATTTTACAAGGTATTTGCTTGCAATTGATAACTAGTTCACATTGTAGATCCGTTTGACCATAGTTTGGTCATATTCTTAGAGCATGTCAGACCAGAGCTTTGGGAAAGATCTTGTCCCATATTGTAGCCACTAAATTACTCTTATCTATCATAGAATTTATCCTTGTCAGAAATATCTGCCTGTATGGGTCAATGACGATTCTTCAAATGAAATTCGATAAACCACCATTGGTTAATCATATTAGGAAAAAGCTAGATTTGAGAAATACTTACTGAGTTCTTGCTATGTTTCTCTCCTGGATGGACTGTAGTATTGAAATAATGTGTCATCATTCATTGTAGGTGGTACATTATGAGTTGCAAACCCCATCAGATGTCTCTCTTTTTCTGCTTTTTTATTTGGCATTCAGCATGTATATACAAATGATAGAAACCACTGTCTGTTTTCTAGTGTAGAAGTTTAAATTTGAACAATCCATGCAATGTAAAATTTGCTACTGTGAGACATGGGAAAATCATCGGAATGATCATCCCTCCGTCAACACACGGGCTCATCGCAAAAATAGGAGAGTCGCCACCATTCATGATTTTGAGATGAGAATGGACACCAAAGAATTCAAAAATAAGCAAAAATAGCCAAAAGACAAATTCTAGGATAAAAATAACCCTACTTGAAAATCAAATCCAGAGATGGGTAAGGGGATTAGATTATGAACGGGGGAAGGTGTTAGGCACCCCCATTCATCCACACGAAGTGGTTGCCAAGTGTATGTTCATGCAAAAAAGAAAATAAGAAGCTTGCTAAAAATCATGAAAAAGTCTTGAAAAAGGAACAAGTGTATGATATATTCACATGAAGATCCAAATGGATTTTAGATCTTCTCTTATGTCAATATCACTTCTGGAGTATTTCAAAAAGATGGAAATCAAAGTAGAGGTTGCATAAAACTAAGTTGCATCAAATCCGGGAAGTTTGGTAAAAGTAAGGCAATTTCTCTTGAAATCATTTAAATCCAATTCTAAATTGAACCAAACCAAATTCATTTGAAAGATTAGGGTAAATAAGAGTCTCATGCAAAATTTCACTTCATTCCGATGAAAAATCTAGGAGTTATGCTCCTTTGAAGTTGCTGCTGGGGATTTTTAAAAGTGGTAAGTGGACAACTTTGGAAAATTGTCTAGAAACATCCACTCCATAAAAGTCCACGAAATTTGGTGTGATTGAAGTCTGTATGGCCATCTTTCAAAAGAAACAAGCCTCATACAAAAATCCCTTCGGATGTGCCTTGGGTGGTCTCCCGAACAGGCCCCGAAGATCACAGATTTACCCAGAAAAGTACAAATGAACAGTTCTGAGTAAATCGGCTACCAATAATTCAAATGGAATCCAAAAATTATGAAACCAACTGGATTTGAAAATAGACTCATAAAGGAATACTCAGAAACAAAAATCACTCGAATCGGACTTAAAACGAACACATGGCGCTCCGTCGAAGTGACAAGTTCTGTATTTGAACCTGAACTGTCCACTTAACTTCGACAGAGAGGTGTCAAAAATCCGTTTGATGGAACTTAATGAAATTTGGTGGATATAAACTAGACAGCCTCATCTTTCCCATGGTTCTAGAATCGCTCCAAAATTCATCTGGACGATGAAGTTATGAACGTCCGAAGTCAGGGTACAGGTGCTGTCCAGTTAGGCCACTTTTGAAGAAAATTACATCCGAAAATTTATAAAGTGTGTGAGATTCGTGTGAGATGAATCCACAACCTTTGAAAAACATTTAAAACACTCCAGAATTTGCTTGAGGCCATTTATTGGAGATTTATCACAATGAATGTAATAAATCCCCAAATGTGAGCCTATTCACCAAAAAAGTGTAATATGTGTGCAAGAGTGAAAAACCAAGCAAGATTAATACAACAACATATCATGCATATAGATTCAACAAGAGAGGTTCTAGCATAGCCTAGGGTTCCGTTCCATTATCGTTTCCCTCTGTTCTCTCTCCCCGTTAAACACGGTTCTTCGAGATAATCAATGGTACTTTGATTATAGAACGGTTTTCAAACATTCAAAAGCCTTATGCCACATGGGTTCTAGTATTAGGGTCAATCCCCAGTCTCGTTTCTCCTAGATCCGCCTTCACGTTTTACGGCTAGGGGAGTCTTGAGATACTTTGAGCCGGGGAAGGATTTCCACACACAAAGAAGGCTTTACACTACATAAAGGTAGAAGAAGAGATCTAGATCTAGGAATGAAAAGACAGAAAATAAAAGACAAGTTTGAGGCTTACCTGGATTCTGGAAGCACTCCCGCAGCGATTTCCTTCTTCTCTTGGAGTTCTTCTTTGCGAGAATTCAAAACAAGAGTTGGTTCCCATTTGCTTAAGGAGGAGTCTCCTATTTATAGGCAAAGGCTAAGGTCATTGGTAGACACAACTTAATGTCTAGAACCCCCCAACCTTAACCCTAAGGTTATTTCCGAGATTTCCCCTCATTTAATGAGGGACATGATGGTAACAAGTGATTTCTCTCGGAGAACCCTAATTTTGAGCAAACTTAATGTATCCGGTATATCAGACCGGATACACAAGGGCCTTAAGGTATCCGGTATATGGTACCGGATACACTAAGGCTCACATGTATCCGGTATGAGTAACCGGATACAGGAAGGAGTACTTGTATCCGGCCTGAGTAACCGGATACAGGTAAAAGTTCATTTTCTTCAATTTCTGTGCTGGCTTTCAAGGAGATAATGATTTTTGATGATTGTTTGTGCAATTTGGGGTGTCTACAACTGCCCCTCTTTGCGGGAGCTGCGAAGCAGTGAGTTGCAAAGAGTAGACAAGCCCAAATTGCATTTCCCTTGAGCATGATTTGCTCGGTTCAATTCAATTTTGTAGAAAACAATTTTTGAGTGGAGATTTGCCAAAAAGCCTTAACTTTAAGGGGGCATCTCTCCAAGAGTTCTTAAATTCCACTGAGCTCTCGTGACTATGAAGTGGATTTTAAGCCCAAAAATAGGATTTTTTGAAAACTGATTTTTTATCAAACCAAGTTGAAAATTGAGTTGATATCATCCTTTTGACCAGGCACATTTCCCAAGGTTGTCCTAAATTCCACAGAGCTCTCGTGGCTATGAGGTGGATTTCAAGACAAAATAGGGATTTTGAGAAGATAGTAAGAATTATAGCACAAGTTTGCTTTTTTTTCTTTTCTTTTTTTCTTCTTTTTTTTTCTTTTCTCTTTTTTTTTTCTTCTTTTTTTTTCTATTTTTCCCTTTTTTTTTCTTTTTTTCTGTTTTTTTCTGTTTTTTCTGCTTTTTTTCCTTTTTTTCTTTGGTATCCGGTATGTATATCCGGATAATCAAGGGCCCGTGTGTATCCGGTCTGAGTGACCGGATACACGCGGCTTTATAAGTCGCGCGAGACCGCGACCTTTCCTCTTCTTTTCTTCTTGCTCCGATTACTCAGACCGGCTATCTTCTTCTTCTCCTTCACCCGACGGTTGCTCCCTTCTTCTCCGACGATTCCCTGAGCTCCGGTGGCTCCTGTTGATGCCGGCGACCCAGCCTGGTTGTGCGACCAAGCCCTAGCTCGCCATTTTCGGGTTTTGCTCGATTCTGCTCGGCAATTTAAGTTCCGGCGATTCTCCGGCTTGATTTCCGGTGATTCCAGTCGACCTTCCGGCGGCCAATCTGCTATTCGACGCCTTCGTGCACGAGTTCTCATCCCTGCTCCAGCTCCTTTCTTCTTCCAACAGCAGCAATAATCATCTCAGCCCTCATTTCCTTCGGCAATTCACAAGTAGGTGTTCATCCGAAATTTCATCTCAACAATTGTTTGCATGACTGCCGATTTTCGGATTGTGTAGGCTTTTCCAATTTACATGCTAGGATAAGCCTTGAATTTGCTGTAATTTTATAGGATTGTCCTGCTGATTCCTCATTTCGAGCAACTTTGGTTCTTGAACTTGCTTGATGAATTCTGATGATGAATTGTGATGCTTCAAAATTTTTGATGCCGTGCCTCTCACTTGTATTGATTGGAATTGCTGCCGATGAGGATGAGGAATTCCGACTGAATTGGTTACTTTCAACCTGTAAATACCATGCTGTACAATTTTCTTTGACTGTTGGTTGGATTTGGTTTTTTGGCAAGCAATTGCTCAAATTTGTTCATTCATTGTCAAGCTTGGGCTGGAATTTGTAACTGCTGATAATCCATGCTATTGCCATGTTTTGATTTCTGCTCGGATTTGATTGGATTTCCCGCTGATGAGAAATTCTAACCGAATGAATTACTTTTATGCTGTTCTAATTTGCTTTGGCTTCCAACTTGATGTTGCCAATTCCTGTGAACTGACTGCCAGTAATTGTTTATGGTATGCTGCTGATGCTATGTTGCAATTTTTCTGATGTCCATACCATGCTGTATTTTCCTTGACTTGAATCTCTGGGGGTTTATTCCTCTTAATCCACTTGGTGTTTTGATCAATGTGGTGCCTCTACTGCCAGGACCATTTTGTGGTTGGACTCCACAGTTATTCCGATCCTTGATTTAGCTCAGACCCTTTGCTTTTGCACCCATGTAGCAATCCTGCAGTAAATTATCAGATATTAGGCCTTGTAAAAAATGTTTTAGAGTAATATAGAAATATTTTCTAAAAGACTTTGAACCGAACCACAATCCCTGAAAAATCATATAAGATTCCTGATGAACCAGAGTTAGAACCTATAAAATCAAAGTGAAATTTTTGATCAATTTGAACTGAGCAAAGTAGGATTCCAGATAAATTTGAACTGAAATTTATAAAACACTTCCCTGGATAGATGGCTAGGAGTCGTTCCCGCGTTAGAGAGGAGGCTGACCCAGCTGATCAGCCCTCCACTTCGCGGGCTCGGACGGAGGCGAGTTCCAGCGCCACCTTGTCGAAGCCGCTAGATGTCTCCCGAGAGAGCTCTGCTGAGGTAGGCTTTCAAAAATTTTTCTTTCTTTCTTCATTCTCCTCCTACATCAATCTTCACACCTCTCTTTGAAATTTAGCCCGTGGTTGCACCTGCTCGAGGTCGAGGCCGTGGCAGAGGCAGAGTTCAGGATCAGGCCCTTGAGGGCGAGAGAGGCCGTGGCAGAGGCCAAGGCAGAGCCAGAGATACGGCTCAGGAGGGGGTTGCTGTAGCCCTGGCAGGAGTTTCTGAGGAGTTGAGGGCCTCTGTGCATGATACAGAGCTCCTCCGTGGCTTGGATAGCCACCCCTTTATGTGCATTAGGGCAGATGTGCCGCTTCCATATCATTCTTCCCATCTGCGGGGTAGTTGGGGGAGATTTAGTGAGTTAGCTCAGTCACTGTCTCCGGCACTCAGGCGGGAGTTTGGGAGGTGCCATTTAGATCATTTCCTCAGCATTCCTTCCTTCAGAGCTGATCGTCCACTTATATTCGCCATGATGGAGAGGTATTTTCCGGAGACTCAGTCTTTCCACCTTCCGGACGTGGAGCTAGGGGCCCGCCCTTCCGATTTTGTGATGATTACCGGCATTCCCTTGACGGGGCGGACCCTTGTCTTGGAGCGACCTTCTGCGGAGGACATCGGCCTCCTTCTGGGATATCAGGCCCTGCCACCTGCTGCTTGGGATGGGCGGAGTGGCCGGCTCTCCATTAGTTGGCTGCGGGAGAGTCTGGCTCGTCATTTTGAGAGGAGGCACGAGACCATCTCCGTGGAGGATGCAGCCTTTGTGCCTATCTTCCGGCACGTATTCTTGCTGATGCTTGGGAGCTGCTTTTTCCCGGAGGATACCACCGGTGTCAGCCCTCTCTTTTTAGACGCCTTGAGAGATCTTCGTCAGACTCGCCAGCTGGCATGGGGCCGACTGATCTATGGGACCATCCTGGCTGGGTTGTGCCGAGCGGTTCGAGGCTTAGCATCTCCGAGAGGTGATGGAGTCAGCAGCCGGTTTTTCTGGCAGATTTTACAGGTATTGAACTTTCCCTGTCTGGTTTAATTCCTTTAGGTTTTATCCCTTCTTATTTCTGTCTCATTTTCCTTTTCCAGGTGTTTATGTACACCTATATGACCTTCTTCCGCCCCTCCCCGGTTCCTGAGGTTGCGGATTTCCCTGTGGCCCTGCAATGGTTGGCCCAGCTTCGAGATGCTGATAGGAGCCAGCCTCGTACTGCCCGGGTGCACTTAGACCGTGCCCGCCGACCTGATGTAAACCCTTTATCCTTTTTCCTTTTTATTTCTTTTTCTGTATCTTGACTGTACCTGATTATTTCTCTTTTTTGCAGCTCCTCCTGTCCCGATTTGATGACGTGGACGTCGGAGTGGCCCGTGAGATGGCGGTACAGGACGCCTTCGATAGAGATCGACGATGTCAGCCCTACCAGTGCTTCCTTGGGAGGCTTGGTAGGGTGATGTACTTGGGAGAGCGCCTGTACTTCCAGCACACTGGCGCACTTCGCATCCCCGTCCCTCCTCCTCCTGTGGGTCCCGACACACTCCTACCAGGCTTTGATGTTGATCAGTTTGATCACTTCCTGGATGCAGAGGGGCTCACAGTAGCTGGAGATTACGACGAGTGGTTCCAGCGGGTATCTATAGGATGCTTGATGGATCGACCCACTCGTGCCGGGGTGACAGAGATCGGCGGGATCCGTATCCGGATTCATGAGGACACAGTAAGTCTTGTACTTTTCATATCTTCATCTTTTCTTCCTTTATGTATTTCTGACCCTACTTCTGTTCTTGTTGGCAGGTACACGAGCTGAACACCATTCGGGACCGGTTCGAGAGCCAACGGGCTGCGATCGATGATATGATCGCTGAGCATGATGCGGTCGTGGCCCAGCGGGATGCCCGGATCAGGGAGCTGGAGGCCCTAGTTGCTGAGCTTCAGGCTAGACAGGTATCTGGCCTTCTTATATTTTTGTTTCTTTTATTTTCATGTTTCTGATATGCCTATTTGACTTGTGCAGGGCCCAGTCCCAGATCAGGATGCTGCTTTCGAGCCTGACTTCCTTGCGCCTGATCCATCCCCCGTTTGGGCTACTGCTCCTGTGGATGTCTCATCTGCTGACCCGGTGGTAGCTGCTCCTGCGAATCCCATGGCGGATACTCCTGGTGAGTATAGCTTTATTTCTTTGGTTTATCCTGATATTTCAATTTCTGACTTTTTCTGTTGACCAGATATTACAGCTCCTAGTCCTCCTGCTACTGCTGCCGAGCCTTCTGTGGCTGCAGGAGTTGAGGCTGTTGTGGTCGAGGATTCGGCTGTACCTGAGGCAGCCCCCCTGCCTGCCGAGACTGTCCCTGCTGGCTCTGCATCTCCTATGGTGGTTCCTGACCTTGCTCCTGAGGTCCTTGGTAAGTTTCTTTAATTCTTCCCTCTTTGGGTTTATCCGGGTACTTAAATGTTCTAATTTTTCTATTGACCCAGATATTTCTGCCCCGGGTCCTTCCTCTGATGCTGCTGGGCCATCTGGATCTGCGGGAGTGGAGGATACTGTAGCTGCGGGCCCGATCGAGCCGGTTGCTACGGAGCCAGAGGCTTCTTCTGATTCTGTCCCTGTCCCTTCCCCTGATACATCGGACTACTGCATCGAGTACCAGCTCCAGTCCTTCATAGGACGGAGACCGCGCTACATGGCGGAGCGTCTACTGTCCTACTATAGGCGCCGATCATCTCGGGGGAGAGGTCATAGAGGAGGACGAGGCAGAGGTCGCGGGGATGATCCTGCACAGTAGCAGTAGATTAGGATTCTTGTTTTATTTTTTATTTTTTATTATCACTTGTACAAATGAGACTTATATATAAAAGAATATTTTTATTTATTCTCTCTTGTCTTGTACATCTTTTGTTTTCAATTTCTTGCAAATATGACATGTAAGCAGGTAAAACAGGTAAAAAATTCGGATTTTTCATCCTTAGCTCTTTTTTTTGCATTTTTTCTTTGTATCCGGTCTGATATACCGGATACATTGATTGGTCTTTGTATCCGGTATGTCATACCGGATACTCATGGCATCCTTTGTATCCGGTATACTTATCCGGATATTAATAAAGCCTTTTGTATCCGGTCTGAGTTACCGGATACGTTAAAAGATGCTATAAATGCAACCAGTCTCGGGATTTGAGCATTTTTTTACGAGTTTTTGAGTTTAGAAACCCCCTTTTTCGCCTTTTTCTTCCTCCTCTTGAGTTCTAGCTTGCTCCCGTCAACTCCAATGGAATCCGGATCATCTTCTGCCCCATTATTGTCTGTCCACACTGCCTCCCCTGCAAAACAACCTTTTAGATCAAAACCCCCAAATCTCACTAGGTACAACCCTGTGGATTCCTTTTACACAAGGTGGGTTAACTCTATGACCCTAGATGAAGAGAGGAGATGGGGTACTACTAATCTAGGCCACATTCTGCTTATTCCCAAGGTTCCCTTCAGGTGGGAGATTATAGAGGCTATGATTGGTCATTGGGTTCCTGACCTCAACTTGTTCCGTTTTGGGATCCATGAGATGACCCCAACCATTGAGGAGGTGGAAACCATCCTGGGCTTGAGGTTTGATGAGAAGGTGGTGAATCCACCTCTTAGGCCCAGTTACAAAAAGGAAGCTTCTACATTCTTGGGCATAGGGAAGAAGGACTTGGGGGATTCTGACACCCTTTTGACCCTATCTAAGGCCTTTTTGACTGAGAAGCTTTTGAGGGGAGAAGATAAGGAGGCCCGATTCAACGCGTTGACCCTGATAGTGGTCAACCAGTTGCTTTTCCCACGGGAGGATGACGAGGTGGACTTGGCCTTGATCTCAGTGATATGCCAGGTTCGGGAGAGGGAGAGGTTGGCCCCTATGATTTTAGCTGGGATATGTCAGGCCTTAACCGACTGCTACAATAGGAAGTCGAAACGCTTCCTAGCATGTGCCCAGATCCTGCAGGTAAAAAAAATTTTTTTTATTTTTTATTTCTTTTTTTTTTTTGCTTTTCGGCTTTCTTTTTGCCTTTTCTGCTTTTTTCTTGCTTTTTTTTTCTTTTATTTCTTTTTTTTTTTTGCTTTTCGGCTTTCTTTTTGCCTTTTCTGCTTTTTTCTTGCTTTTTTTTTTTACAATGTGCTGACATATCTCTCTTCCTTTGCAGCTTTGGCTACTTGATCATTTGAGCCAGATTGAAGAGACCAATCAACACTTCTTCCCGAGTCTAAAAGTCCCTTTCTTGATGAGCAACAGGGGGTGCCCCGATATTCCAGGGGGCAAACATGGCTGGTTCACTTTCTTGGGCTCACTTCAGGAGGACCAGGTGAGATGGCCTGGCACCTATCAGCCCAATGCAGCGACAGTGATTAGCTTCCGTGACCGCAACTTTCTAATCCTAGCAGGCCTGAAGCATGCAGTGCTGTATCTTCCTCTGCGGGTCCTTCGTCAGTTTCGTGCGACCCAGGGGATTGTCATCCCATGTGGATATGAGGATCGTCTTGGGCCCCTTTCTATGAAGCTGAATGCCTGGTTGATGAAGGAGTGGTCCTATGTCCGCTTCATGCATGGTCCAGTCTTCTCAGAAGCCCATGTGAAGGATTATCTTTTCTGGATCAAGGAACAGATACAGACTCAGGCCCCGGTACCCGAAGATCCTCCTGTAGTCTTGGCTCCCACCTATGAGGACATT
Organism: Buxus sempervirens; assembly: GCA_947561395.2. Classification (NCBI taxonomy): domain Eukaryota; kingdom Viridiplantae; phylum Streptophyta; class Magnoliopsida; order Buxales; family Buxaceae; genus Buxus; species Buxus sempervirens. The sequence continues at coordinate 24,504,302 of OX387192.1, read as the reverse complement.
CTAGAGTCCGAGCGGGCTTCTCATAAGCGGCTTCAGCAGATATGGGTACGGGAGGCCCAGGAGCTCAGGATACAGGGCACTTATCTGGAGAGGCAGCTTGAGGAGCAGATCTCACGCCGTATTGCCGTGGAAGAGAAGCTGGAGGAGCAGAGGCAGGCCCGTCGCTTCGAGGTCCGTATGATCCGGCAGAAGTACCAGGATACTTTGGCTAGCCTTAGGAGTATGCGGGTTAGGCAGGCCCTTTCAGATGAGGTCATTTCCTTCTTGAGTGATCCCGCTGTAGAGGGGGCTTCAGGAGTCATTGCAGCTCAGGCAGCTCGGATTCGGGAGCTTGAGGAGCGGCTAGGAGACAGAGACTAGCTTTATTTCCTGCATTAATATTTTTTTTTACCTTTGTACCAAAGCAAACTCCAATAGTGGAAAGACAAAGGATTTAATTCAAAATAAAATTTTATATTATTGGCCTCAGAATGCTCAGATGCTTGTAAAAAGAAAGGTTTTATGAAAAGTATTTGATTTATCATCACTGGCCAAAGTATAATTTTTCCTTTTCATATTTTTTTTGTATTTTTGAAATTTGGTCCATGCACTTAATCACCTATAATTAAAGAAATTAAAACCAGGTTAAATAATGAAAAGGGTAGTCCATAAAATACTGAGGGATCAGAACTGTCCATCTTAGGACCTTTAGAGTCATCCCCAAAATGCCAAAACTGCCCCATTCTGCTCATGCCAACTTTGCTTGAAGCTCAGATCCCCATGATCAACTCAACCTCTGATTTTCTTTCATTTTTCTTATTTTTTTTTCTTTTTGCCTTTTTGCCAATATTGCCCCTAGCGCCAGTTACGGTTTTCACTAGGGCCGGCTTCTGAATTCCGTCGTCACCCATCTTACTCTGATATTTGAATGAACAAGCTAAGATCACCGAGGGCTTAAAAATAAGACGAAATAAAGGCTAGGCTCAGTTTATGAAAGAAAGGGTATTAAAGGCCCAAAATTTTTCAAGTGCGGAGATAGGTCAACCGGATTTACAGTCATGATAAATTTACCCATTTTTCCCCAAATTGCATTTTTTGCATATTTTTTCACACTTGGCTTTCATTTGCCATTTCCATTGCTTTTCCTCTCTTTTTCTTCCCTTACTTTGCCCCAATTGGCTTTGCCCCAATTTGTTTTGCCCCAATTTAAGACTGTAAATCCGGTTTGGGTTTATCAAAGAAACGAACCGGCTCAACTTGGCTAGACTAGGGATTAAAATTTTTGAAGGAAATAAAGAAAAATGGCCTCGGATCATTTGCTAGAAATATTCACTCAAGGAAAATACCTTTTTACCGCATCAGAGTTAATGGGCTCAGGAAAATCTGACCCATCCATTTCTGTTAAGATGAGTGCTCCCCTTGATAGGACTTTCTTGACGACATATGGGCCTTCCCAATTGGGCTTGAACTTACCACGAGGATCTTCCAAAAATGATAGAATTTTCTTTAGCACCAGGTTTCCTTCTTGGAAAATTCTGGGCCTCACTTTCTTATTGTAAGCCCGGGCCATTCTCTTCTGGTACAACTGTCCATGGCAAAGCGCTTTCAACCGCTTTTCTTCTACCAGGTTAAGTTGATCATGTCTCGACTGGACCCATTCGGCTTCTTCTAGTTCTGCTTCTATGAGCACTCGGAGTGATGGGATCTCTACTTCCACGGGCAAGACTGCTTCCATTCCATAGACTAGGGAATACGGGGTTGCCCCAGTTGAAGTCCGGATCGAGGTTCTGTAGGCATGTAGAGCAAGTGGTAGCATTTCATGCCAATCCTTGTAACTTACTACCATCTTCTGAATGATTTTCTTTATATTTTTATTTGCTGCCTCTACTGCCCCGTTCATCTTCGGCCTGTACGGAGCTGACTTATGGTGGGTGATCTGAAACTGCTCACACATTTTCTTCATGTCCTTGTTCTTAATATTTGAAGCGTTGTCTGATACTATGGCATTTGGCAGTCCATAGCGACAAATGATATTGTGCTTCAAAAATTTGATCACATGGTGTCTTGTGATGTTCGCATATGAAGCTGCTTCCACCCACTTAGTGAAATAGTCAATCGCCACCAGGATGAATCTATGTCCGTTCGATGCCTTAGGTGAAATCATGCCAATGACATCTATGCCCCACATAGAGAAGGGCCAGGGTGATGTCATGTTGTGCAGCTCACCTGGGGGTGCATGCTTGTTATCTGCATAGATTTGGCATTGATGGCACCTCCTGACATGTGTACAGCAATCGTGCTCCATGGTCGTCCAGTAATATCCTAGCCTCAGGATCTTCTTTACCAACATGTGCCCACTCATATGGGGCCCACAGACTCCTCCATGTACAGTTTCAATCAACCTTTCCGATTCAGCTTTGGCAACACATCTGAGCAGAATGTCGTTATGTGACCTCTTGTACACATGCCCCCCACTTAGCAGAAATTGACCAGCCAATCTCTGTATTGTTCTCTTCTCAGTAGCCGTGGCATTTTCTGGTAAACTCCGATTGTTCAAGAAATTTTTGATATCTTGAAACCACGGTGCTTCTTCTTCTGGTGCTCCCTCTAGAACGAGACAGTAAGCTGGTTCGTCTCTAACCTCAATTTCCAGCGGTCTGATGTCAACTCCTTCTGGTATGCTGACCATTGAAGCCAAGGTTGCTAGAGCATCCGCAAACTGATTCTTGGCCCTTGGCATATAGTTGAAGGAAATTCGAGTGAAATTTGTGCTTATTTCTTCCAAGTACTGGTGATAGGGGATCAATTTGTGATCCTTGGTTTTCCACTCACCAGTTGTTTGGAAGATGATAAGACTCGAATCCCCGTATACGTCAAGTTCCTCTACTCCATGATCCATGGTTGCTTGCAATCCAATTATGCATGCTTCATATTCTGCTATGTTATTGGTGCATTGGAATCTCAGCTTTACTGCAATTGGGATATGTGAACCATCTGGTTTAACCAAGACTGCCCCTATTCCGTTCCCATTCATATTGGCGGCCCCATCAAAGAACATCTGCCAAGAACTCTCATTGTCCTCCTCTTCAGTGTACAGAATTGCCTCATCTGGGAAGTTGGTCTTCAAGGGTTGATATTCTGGCAAAGGATGTGCAGCCAGGTGATCAGCTATGGCTTGACCCTTGATTGCCTTCTGAGTGATGTACGTGAGGTCAAACTCGGACAGTAGCAGTTGCCACTTTGCCGTCCTACCAGTCAGTGCCGGTTTCTCAAATATATACTTCAGCGGGTCCATCCGGGATATCAATAGTGTGGAGTGACTAAGGAAATAATGCCTTAGCCTCTGAGTGGCCCACACTAGAGCACAGCAAGTCTTCTCCAATGGTGAGTATTTGGCTTCATATTCTGTGAATTTTTTACTCAGATAGTAAATGACCCTTTCTTTTCTACCAGTCTCATCATGCTGCCCCAGGACACATCCCATCGACGTTTCCAACACTAACAAGTATAGGATCAGTGGTCTTCCTGGGGTTGGTGGCACTAGCACAGGTGGGTTCAGCAAATACCTCTTTATTGTGTCAAATGCCTGCTGGCAGTCCTCATTCCAGACCGTCGGGTTATCTTTCCTCAAAAGTTTGAAAATTGGTTCATAGATAGCAGTGAGCTGTGCTATGAACCGGCTTATGTATTGAATCCTCCCGAGAAAACCACGAACCTCCTTCTCGGTTCTGGGTGCTGGCATTTCAATTATGGCCTTGGCTTTAGCCGGGTCAATTTCGATTCCCCTTCGGCTCACTATAAACCCAAGCAACTTTCCTGATGTAGCCCCAAAGACGCACTTAGCCGGGTTAAGCCGTAAACTGTACTTCCTGAGCCGATCAAACACTTTCTTCAGATTGATCAAGTGGTCCTCCTTTTTGCATGATTTGGCAATCATATCATCCACGTAGACCACCATCTCCTTATGGATCATGTCATGGAATAGTGCAGTCATGGCCCGCTGATATGTTGCCCCGGCATTCTTGAGTCCGAACGGCATGACTGTATAGTGGAATGTGCCCCAAGGTGTGATAAATGCTGTTTTTTCTTGATCCTCCTTAGCCATCTTGATCTGATTATATCCCGAGAACCCATCCATGAAAGAGAACAGGCTGTGTACCGCAGTATTATCGACCAGAATGTCGATGTGTGGAAGCGGAAAATCGTCCTTTGGGCTTGCCTTGTTCAAGTCTCTATAATCCACGCACATTCGGACCTTCCCGTCCTTCTTTGGTACCGGTACTATGTTTGCGAGCCACTCCGGGTACGTAGAGACTGCCAAAAATCCGGCTTGAAACTGTTTGACCACTTCGTCCTTGACCTTCAAGGTCCATTCCGGCTTCAATCTTCTCAGCTTCTGCTTAATCGGCTTAACCCCTGGCAAAATTGGCAACTTGTGCACCACCATGTCAGTGTCCAACCCCGGCATGTCCCGATACGACCAAGCAAACACATCCTTGTAATCTGCCAAGAATTGTGACATTTCATTTTTCTGCACATCATACAAGCATGACCCGATTTTCACAATTTTTGGGTCCTCTTCGGTCCCAAGATTTATGGATATGGTCTCCTCAATATTAGGTTGGACCCCCTTTTCATGACGTTCCAATTGGTATTCAATTTCTTTTGGAACGTCTTCTTCTTCGACCTCGATCTCTTCTTCGATCCCCATGAGATCAAAGTCGAGCTCAAGGTCGAAGTCATATTCAACCTGGTCCAATTCGGTCTGATTATATGGTTCATAAGTGGTTTGGACCTTTTTGAAAGAATTAAATTTCCTAGAAAAATAGAAAAATCTTTTTGGTTTTTTTGTGGGCCTTCTAAACATAATTCCCCTGAAGACGAAGGCCCATTAGAACCTTCAGGGAAATGGCAATCCACTATTGGAGTTTTTTTTTGGAAGCCGCGTCAGTTTGCCGGACAAATGCTGCTTCAAAGGTAAGGGGAGTTTCCTCCCAATTGTTTAATACAAAATTTTTGGGAGCAGGGGAAATAGGGAAAGCCTGCTCCTCAAACCCATAATCCGATGCCATCATCACCGGGTGGGTACTGCCCTTTTCTGCTACGGGGCCCAATCCAGATATAACCTCATCCGGAACCTTCACCGCGGCCCAGTCAATAAACGGCAGTTCCATGTCTGTCCCTGTCTTTTCGCCTTCAGTCATGGCGAAGAAGGCCCCAACACCCTCAGAATAGTCCCACTGCTGCTCGGGCTGTGGCCCAAGCCCATCTGCTGCTCCCAGTATTGGAGATGGGTTATAGGGTTGTAGGGCCGAAACAAAAGGTTTTTGAAATGGGTTAATGTTTCGGTATGGAGGCTTGGACTGGTCCATGGGAGGAGAAATTTGGATTATATAGGAGGGTTTTGGAAAGTTCACCCTCAGATGCGGGAGTTTTCCTCTGCTTCCGCTCTTCCCTTCTTCATATTTCATTCTTCTCCAGCCTCTGGGCTTGAAGCCCAACCCTACCTTGGGGATCAGTTTCTTAGCCGTGATTGGCTCCACCATCCTGTGAGACATGGGAAAAAATCACCGGAGTGATCGTCCCTCCGTCAACACACGGGCTCAACGCAAAAATTGGGAGAGTCGCCACCATTCATGATTTTGGGGTGAGAATGGACACCAAATATTCAAAAGTAGGCAAAAAGGGTTAAAAAGCAAATTCTAGGATAAAAATAACCCTACTTGAAAATCAAATCCAGAGATGGGTAAGGGGATTAGATTATGAACGGGGGAAGGTGTTAGGCACCCCCATTCATCCACACGAAGTGGTTGCCAAGTGTATGTTCATGCTAAAAAGAAAATAAGAAGCTTGCTAGAAATCATGAAAAAGCCTTGAAAAAGGAACAATGTATGATATTTCCACATGAAGATCTAAATGGATTTTAGATCATCTCTTATGTCAATATCACTTCTGGAATATCTCAAAAGATGGAAATCAAAACAAAAGTGGCAAAAACCAAGTTGAGGCAAATCCGGGAATTTTGGTAAAAAGTAAGATCCTTTGTCTTGAAATCATTCAAATCCAATTCTGAATTGAACCAAACCAAATCCATTTGAAAGATTAGGGTAAATAAGAGTCTTATGCAAAATTTCACTTCATTCCGATGACAATCCTAGGAGTTATGCTCCTTTGAAACTGCTGCTAGGGATTTTTAAAAGTGGTAAGTGGGCAACTTTGGAAAATTGTCTAGAAAAATCCCCTATACAAAAGTCCACGAAATTTGGTGTGATTGAAGTTTGTATGGCCATCTTTCCATAGAAGCTAGCCTCATACAAAAATCCCTTCGGATGTGCCTTGGGTGGTCTCCCGAACAGGCCCCGAAGATCACAGATTTACCCAGAAAAATGCAAATGAGCAGTTCTGAGTAAATCGGCTACCAATAATTCAAATGGAATTCAAAAATTATGAAACCAACTGGATTTGAAAATAGACTCATAAAGGAGTACTCATAAACAAAAATCACTCGAATCGGACTTAAAACGAACACATGGCGGTCCGTCGAAGTGACAAGTTCTGTACTTGGACCTGAACTGTCCACTCAACTTCGACAGAGAGGTGTCAAAAATCCGCTAGATAGAAAATCATGAAATTTGGTGGACATAAACTAGACAGCCTCACCTTTCCCATGGTTCTGGAATCGCCCCAAAATTCATCCGGATGATGAAGTTACGGACGTCCGAAGTAGGGGTACAGGTGCTGTCAAGCTAAGCCACTTTTGAGTAAAACCAAGTCCGAAAATTGATAAAAATGAAATTCGTGCAAGATGAACACAAATACTTTAAAATCATCCGAAAGGCACTTCAGAATTGATTGAGGTCATTTATTTGAGATTTATCACAATAAATGCAATAAACCCCAAATATGAGCCTACCCCGCCAAAATAGTGATATGTATGTGCAAGAGTGTAAAACCAAGCAAGATCAATACAACATGCATATATTCAACAAAATAGGTTCTAGCATAGCCTAGGGTTCCGTTCCATTATCGTTTCCCTCTGTTCTCTTTAAGATAATCAAGGGTACTTTGAATATGGAACGGTTTACAATCAATCAAAAAGGCCTTACGCTACATAGGTTCTAGCACTAGGGTCAATCCCCAGTCTCGTTTCTCCTAGATCCGCCTTCACGTTTTACGGCTAGGGGAGTCTTGAGATACTTTGAGCCGGGGAAGGATTTCCACACATACAAACAAGGCTTTACACTACAGAAAGGTAGAAGAAGAGATCTAGATCTAGGAATGTAAAGACAGAAAATAAAAAGAAAAGTTGAGGTTTACCTGAGTTCTGGAGGCGATTCCACAGCGGTTTTCTTCTTCTCTTGGAGTTCTTCTTTGCGAGAATTCAAAACAAGAGTTGTGTGCCATTTGCTCAAGGAGGAGGCTCCTATTTATAGGCAAAGGCTAAGGTCATTGGTAGACACAACTTAATGTCTAGAACCCCTCCAACCTTAACCCTAAGGTTATTTCCGCGATTTCCCCTCATTTAATGAAGGACATGATGGTAAAAGGGAAAAGCTCTCGGAAAACCCTAATTTTGAGCAAACTTAAGGTATCCGGTATATCAGACCGGATAACAAAGGGCCTTAAGGTATCCGGTACATGGTACCGGATACGCTAAGGCTCACACGTATCCGGTATGACTATCCGGATACGGGGAGGAGCACTTGTATCCGGATTGAGTATCCGGATTCAGGCAAAAATTTATTTTCTTCAAATTCTGTGCTGGCTTTCCAGGAGATAATGATTTTTGATGATTGTTTGTGCAATTTGGGGTGTCTACAACTGCCCCTCTTTGTGGGAGCTGCGAAGCAGTGAGCTGCAAAGAGTAGACAAGCCCAAATTGCATTTCCTTGAGCATGATTTGCTCGGTTTAATTCAATTTCTGTATAAAACCATTTTTGAGTGGAGATTTGCCAAAAAGCCCTCACTTTAAGGGGGCATCTCTCCAAGAGTTCTTAAATTCCACCGAGCCCTTTGTGGCTGTGAAGTAGATTTTAAGCCCAAAAATAGGATTTTTTGAAAAACTGATTTTTTATCAAACCAAGTTGAAAATTGAGTGGATATCATCCTTTTGACCAGGCACATTTCCCAGAGTTGTCCCGAATTCCACAAAGCTCTCGTGGCTGTGAGGTGGATTTCAAGGCAAAAATAGGATTTTGAGAAAATAGAAATTGTAGCACAATTTTGCTCTTTCCTTTTCCTTCTCTTTTCTCTTTTTTTTTTCTCTTCTTTTTTTTCTTTTCTTTTCTTCTTTTTTTTCTTTTCTCTTTTTTTTCTATTTCTTCTTCTTCTTTTTTTTTTTTTTTTCTTCTTCTTTTTTTTTTTCTTATTTTCCCCGTTTTTTCCTCTATTTTTTCTATTTTTTTCTGCCTTTTTTCTATTTTTTCCTCTTTTTTTTTTTTTGGTATCCGGTAAATGTATTCGGATAATAAAGGGTCTGCGGGTATCCGGCCTGAGTATCCGGATCCCGCAGGTTTTATAAGCCGCGCGCGACCGTGACTTTTCCTCTTCTTTTCTTCTTGCTCCGATTACTCAGACCGGTCATCTCCTTCTTCTTCTTCACCCGACGACTCGTCCTACTTCTCCGGCGATTCCCAGCAACTCCGGCGACTCCTATTGCTGCCGGCGAGAGTCTGCAACTCCGGCGACCTGTATTGACTTCGTCTATTCGCATTTGGCTGCCGCGACCGAGCCCTGGTTTGGTGCTTTGGTTTTTCGCTCGTCTCCAGTTGATTGCCGACTTCCAACCAGCACCGGCGACTCAGGCATCCGTGCTTCCTTGCTCTTGCTTACCGCGGCAAACTTCTTGCTTCCAATTTCAGGTAAGTCTTCGAATGTTCAGTCATGCTCATTTCAGATTATGCATTGACTTGGATTGAGCTTGATTTAGATGCCAATTTTCTGCATCTGTTGTGATCAATGCACGATTGAGAATGCCTTTGTTGATGTTTGCCCATGACTAAACCCCCGTGGACTGATATCATGCTGTTGCTTGCCCTCCACATTGATCTTGTCGGGTTTTGAACTGTCTGTCAGTGGAATCCGAATTGCCTGCTTAATGTCATGCTTTAATTTGGATTTCTATTCCATGTTGCAATTGACCCATGCTGCATTTTTGATTGTAATACCATGCTTGTGATTGGGTGCCGCAATTGTGCTATGATTCTTGATGACCATGATTTGTGCCTTCGATGATATCCATATTCAATTACTTTGACTGTTAGTGGGTATTCACTTGCAAGGATTTTTTTTTTCCTCGACACCCTGGCATGATCACTTTGATGCTTTTGTTAGGATGTAGAGACTTCTGAATTGTATTGCCTTCTTTCCCAATTCGATTGCCAATTCTTAGCTTGAATTTGGATCACTTGTTGGACTCAGGCTTCTCCACTTGGAATTTTTCCCCACAAGGTAGTGCTTCTGCAGTTCTTGCTAGGATCTTGCTCTGCGCCTTTTTCCTGATTACACCTGGTAATTAAGAAAATATTAATCCTCCCAGAAACTTTAGGACCATATTTGGAAATGCCTTAGAAACAAAATTTTTGACAAACAACTTAGCATAGAATTGTTGATTAGGCAGAAATACCAAATGCTTTCTAAAACAGATAAAATACCCACAATTCATGATAATTTGGAAAAAAATTATGTAAGACTGGGAGCAAAGCTAACTTTGAAATTCATAAAACACTTCCCTGTGTAGATGGCTAGGAGTCGTTCCCGAGTTAGAGAGGAGGTTGACCCAGCTGATCAGCCCTCCAGTTCGCGGGCTCGGACAGAGGCGAGCTCCAGTGCCACCTTGTCTGAGCCATTAGGTGACTCCAGAGAGAGCTCTGCTGAGGTAGGCTTTCAAAAATTTTCTTTCTTTCTTCTATCCTCTTTCTACACAAATCTTCACCTTGTTCCTTTGCAATTCAGCCCGTGGTTGCACCCGCTCGTGGTCGAGGCCGAGGCAGAGGCCGGGTTCAGGATCAGGCCCCTGAGGGCGAGAGAGGCCGTGGTAGAGGCCGAGGCAGAGCCAGAGATATGGCTCCGGAGGGGGTTGCTGTAGCTCTGGCAGGGGTCTCTGAGGAGTTGAGGGCTTCTGTGCATGATACAGAGCTCCTCCATGGCTTGGATAGCCACCCCTCTATGTGTATCAGGGCCGATGTGCCGCTTCCCTACTACTCTTCCCACTTGCGCGGCAGCTGGGGGAGATTCAGCGAGTTGGCACGGTCACTTTCTCCGGCACTCAGGCGGGAGTTTGGGAGGTGCCACCTGGATCACTTCCTCAGTATTCCATCATTCCGAGCCGACCGTCCACTTATATTTGCCATGATGGAGAGGTATTTCCCAGAGACTCAGTCATTCCATATGCCGGACGTGGAGCTGGGGATCCGCCCCTCTGATTTTGTGATGATTACCGGCATTCCTCTGACGGGGCGGACCATTGTCTTGGAGCGGCCTTCTGTGGAGGATATGGGACTTCTTCTGGGATATCAGGCCCTGCCTCCTACTGCTTGGGATGGGCGGAGCGGCCGGCTCTCCATTATCTGGCTACGGGAGAGTCTGGCTTGACATTTTGAGAGGAGGCACGAGACCGTTTCTGGGGAGGATGCAGCCTTTGCGCCGATCTTCCGACATGTATTCCTGCTGATGTTGGGGAGCTGCTTCTTCCCGGAGGATACGACTGGTGTCAGTCCGCTCTTTTTGGATGCCTTGAGAGATTTCCATCAGACCCGCCAGCTAGCATGGGGTCGGCTGATCTATGGGACCATCTTGGCCGGGCTGTGCCGAGCGGTTCGAGGCTTAGCATCTCCGAGAGGTGATGGAGTCAGCAGCCGGTTCTTCTGGCAGATTCTACAGGTATTGAATTCATCTGTCTGGTTTAATTCCTTCGGCTATTTCTTTTCTTGACTGATTTTTCTTTTGCTAGGTGTTCATGTACACCTATATGACCTTCTTCCGACCCTCCCCGGTACCTGAGGTCGCAGATTTTCCAGTGGCTTTGCGATGGTCGGCCCAGGTCCGGGATGCTGATAGGAGCCAGCCTCGCACTGCCCGGGTGCACTTAGACCGTGCCCGCCGATCTGATGTAAGCCTTATTCTTTTTCTTCTATTTTCTTCCCTTTATCTTGACTGTATCTGACCACTTTGCTTCCTTGCAGCTCATTCTATCCCGTCCAGATGACGTGGATGTCGGAGTTGCCCGTGAGATGGCAGTACAGGATGCTTTTGAGAGAGATCTCCGACGTCAGCCCTACCAGTGCTTCCTTGGGAGGCTTGGTAGGGTGATGTACTTGGGAGAGCGCCTGTACTACCAGCACACTGGCGCACTTCGCATCCCCGTCCCTCCTCCTGCTGTGGGTCCCGATACTCTCCTTCCTGACTTCGATGTGGATCAGTTTGATCACTTCCTGGATGCCGAGGGGCTCACAGCAGCCGGAGATTATGACGAGTGGTTCCAGAGGGTGTCTATTGGATGCTTGATGGATCGACCCACTCGTGCCGGGGTGACAGAGATTGGCGGGATCCGTATCCGGATCCATGAGGACACGGTAAGCCTTGTATTCTTCCTGTTTTTTTATCCTATTTTCCTTTCTTATGCATTTCTGACCATGCTTCCTTTCTTGTTGGCAGGTACACGAGCTGAACTCCATTCGGGACCGGTTCGAGAGCCAGCGGGCCGCGATCGATGATATGATCGCGGAGCACGATGCGGTCGTGGCCCAGCGGGATGCCCGGATCAGGGAGCTGGAGGCCTTAGTTGCTGAGCTCCAGTCTAGACAGGTATCTGGCCTTCTCATATGTTCATTTCTTTCATTATTTTCCTGTTTCTGCTATTCTGATATGCTTGTTTGACTTGTGCAGGGCCCGGTCCATGATCAGGATGCCTTCTTTGAGCATGATTTCCTGATTCCTGACCCATCTCCTGCTCGGGCCTCTGATCCCGAGGATGCCCCAGCGGCTGGTCTTGACGAGCCGGATCCTCCGGCTCCTTCTGCAGACATTCCTGGTATGATCTTCTTTTGATTCTCCTCTTTTATTCTTCCTTATATTTGAGTCTTCTGATTTTTTTCTTTTTTGTGGACTCAGCTACTTCTGATCCCGGCCCCTCTGCTGCTGATGCTGGGCCTTCTGGAGCTGCGGGAGCAGAGGATGCTTTGGATGAGGGCCCAGTTGGGCTGGTTGCTGCTGAGCCCGAGGCTTCCTCCCCAGATTCTACTCCTGCTCCTCCCCCAGATCTCGAGGATTATTGTTTGGAGTATCATCTTCAGCAGGTGGTAGGTCGGCATCCTCGCCATGCAGCCGAGCGGATCCTTGCATACTCTAGAGGCCGAGCACTTTGGGGGAGAGGCCGTAGAGGTGGACGCAGCCGAGGACGCGGGGGATGATCCTGCATAGGAGTAGATTAGGATTTTTCATTTTCATGTATTTATATCATCATCCATGTACAAAACTTCCAGATATATATGAAAAAACTTTTTATTCATTCTATCATGTCTTGCACATATTTTGTTCTCAATTTTATGCAATTATGACATGTAAGCAGGTAAAAAATTCGGATTTTTTCATCCTTAGCTCTTTTTTTTTTTTTTTTGCATTTTTTCTCGGTATCCGGTCTGACATACCGGATACATTGATTGGTCTTTGTATCCGGTATGTCATACCGGATATTCATGGAATCCTCTGTATCCGGTACACTTATCCGGATATGTATAAAGCTTTTGTATCCGGTCTGAGTTACCGGATATGTTAAAAGATGCTATAAATGCAACCTGCCTCGGGATTTGAGCATTTTTTTACGAGTTTTTGAGTTTAGAAACCCCCTTTTTCGCCTCTTTCTTCCTCCTCTTGAGTTCTAGCTTGCTCCCGTCAAATCCAATGGAATCCGGATCATCTTCTGCCCCATTATTGTCTGTCCACACTGCCTCCCCTGCAAAACAGCCTTTTAGATCAAAACCCCCAAATCTCACTAGGTACAACCCTGTGGATTCCTTTTACACCAGGTGGGTTAACTCTATGACCCTAGATGAGGAGAGGAGGTGGGGTACTACCAACCTAGGCCATACCCTGCTCATTCCCAAGGTTCCCTTCAAGTGGGAGATTATAGAGGCCATGATTGGTCATTGGGTTCCTGATCTCAACTTGTTCCGTTTTGGGACCCATGAGATGACCCCAACCATTGAGGAGGTGGAAACCATCCTGGGCCTGAGGTTTGATGAGAAGGTGGTGAATCCACCTCTTAGGCCCAGTTACAAGAAGGAAGCTTCTACTTTTTTGGGCATAGGGAAGAAGGACTTGGGGGATTCTGACACCCTTTTGACCCTATCTAAGGCTTTTTTGACTGAGAAGCTTTTGAGGGGAGAAGATAAGGAGGCCCGATTCAATGCGTTGACCCTGATAGTGGTCAACCAGTTGCTTTTCCCACGGGAGGATGACGAGGTGGACTTGGCCTTGATTTCCGTGATATGCCAGGTTAGGGAGCGGGAGAGGTTGGCCCCTATGATTTTAGCTGGGATATATCAGGCCTTAACCGACTGCTACAATAGGAAGTCGAAACGCTTCCTAGCATGTGCCCAGATTCTGCAGGTAAAAAGTTTTTTTTTTTTTTCTTGCTTTTTGGCTTTCTTTTTTTTTTTTGCCTTTCTTGCTTTTTTTTTTTTTTTATACAATGTGCTGACACCTCTCTCTTTCTTTGCAGCTTTGGCTACTTGATCATTTGAGCCAGATTGAAGAGATCAATCGACACTTCTTCCCGAGTCTGAAAGTCCCTCTCTTGATGAGCAACAGGGGGTGCCCCGATATTCCAGGGGGCAAACAGGGCTGGTTCACTTTCTTGGGCTCGCTTCAGGATGACCAGGTGAGATGGCCTGGCACTTATCAGCCTAATGCAGAGACAGTGATTAGCTTCCGAGACCGCAACTTTCTGATTCTGGCGGGCCTGAAGCATGCAGTGCTGTATCTTCCTCTGTGGGTCCTTCGTCAGTTCCGAGCGACCCAGGGGATTATCATCCCATGTGGATATGAGGATCGTCTTGGGCCCCTTTCTATGAAGCTGAATGCCTGGTTGATGAAGGAGTGGTCCTATGTCCGCTTTATGCATGGTCCAGTCTTCTCAGAAGCCCATGTGAAGGATTATCTCTTCTGGATCAAGGAGCAGATACAGACTCAGGCCCCGGTACCCGAAGATCCTCCTGTAGTCTTGGCTCCCACCTATGAGGACATTCTAGAGTCTGAGCGGGCTTCTCATAAGCGGCTTCAGCAGATATGGGTACGGGAGGCCCAAGAGCTCAGGATACAGGGCGCTTATCTGGAGAGGCAGCTTGAGGAACAGATCTCCCGCTGTATTGCCGTGGAAGAGAAGCTGGAGGAGCAGAGGCAGGCCCGTCGCTTCGAGGTCCGTATGATCCGGCAGAAGTACCAGGATACTTTGGCCAGCCTTAGGAGTATGCGGATCAGGCAGGCCCTTTCAGATGAGGTCATTTCCTTCCTGAGTGATCCCGCTGCAGAGGGGGCTTCAGGAGTCATTGCAGCTCAGGCAGCTCGGATTCGGGAGCTTGAGGAGCGGCTAGGAGATAGGGATTAGCTTTATTTCCTGCACATTTTTCATACCTTTGTACAAAATTGAACTCCAATAGTGGAAATACAAAGGTTTTAATTCAAAATAAAGTTTTTATATTATTGGCCTCAGAATGCTCAGATGCTTGTAAAAACAAAGGTTTTATGAAAAGTATTTGATTTCTCATCACTGGCCAAAGTATAATTTTTCCTTTTTATATTTTTTTTGTATTTTTTGAAATTTGGTCCATGCACTTAATCACCTATAATTAAAGGAATTAGAACCAGGTTAAATAATGAAAAGGGTAGTCCAGAAAATACTGAGGGATCAGAACCGTCCATCTTAGGATCTTTAGAGTCATCCCCAAAATGCCAAAACTGCCCCATTCTGCTCATGCCAACTTTGCTTGAAGCACAGATCCCCATGATCAACTCAACCTCTGATTTTCTTTCATTTTTCTTATTTTTTTTCTTTTTGCCTTTATTGCCCCTAGCGCCAGTTACGGTTTTCAATAGGGCCGGCTTCTGAATTCCGTCATCACCCATCTTACTCTGATATTTGAATGAACAAACTAAGATCACCGAGGGCTTAAAAATAGGACGAAATAAAGCCTAGGCTCAGTTTATGAAAGAAAGGGTATTAAAGGCCCAAAAATTTTCAAGTGTGGAAATAGGTCAACCGGATTTACAGTCATGATGAATTTATCCATTTTTCCCCGAATTGCATTTTTTTGCATCTCTTTTTCACACTTGGCTTTCATTTGCCATTTCCATTGCTTTTCCTCTCTTTTTCTTTTTCTTTCCTCACTTTTGCCCCAATTGATTTTGTCCCAATTTGTTTTGCCCCAATTTTAAGACTGTAAATCCGGTTTGGGTTTATCAAAGAAACAAGCCGGCTCAATTTGGCTAGACTAGGGATTTGAATTTTGAAGGAAATAAAGAAAAATGGCCTCGGATCCTTTCCTAGAAATATTCACTCAAGGAAAATACCTTTTTACCGCATCAGAGTTAATGGGCTCAGGAAAATCTGACCCATCCATTTCTGCTAAGATGAGTGCTCCCCCTGATAGGATTTTCTTGACGACATATGGGCCTTCCCAATTGGGCTTGAACTTACCACGAGGATCTTCCAAAAATGGTAGAATTTTCTTTAGCACCAGGTTTCCTTCTTGGAAAGTTCTGGGCCTCACTTTCTTATTGTAGGCCCGGGCCATTCTCTTCTGGTACAACTGTCCATGGCAAAGTGCTTTCAACCGTTTTTCTTCTATCAGGTTAAGTTGATCATGTCTCGACTGGACCCATTCGGCTTCTTCTAGTTCTGCTTCCATGAGCACTCGGAGTGAGGGGATCTCTACTTCCACGGGCAAGACTGCTTCCATCCCATAGACTAGGGAGTACTGGGTTGCCCCAGTTGAAGTCCGGATCGAGGTTCTGTAGGCATGTAGAGCAAGTGGCAGCATTTCATGCCAATCCTTGTAGCTCACTACCATCTTCTGAATGATTTTCTTTATATTCTTGTTGGCTGATTCTACTGCCCCATTCATCTTAGGCCTATACGGAGCTGACTTATGGTGGGTGATCTGAAACTGCTCACACATTTTCTTCATGTCCTTGTTCTTAATATTTGAAGCATTGTCTGATACTATGGCACTTGGCAGTCCATAGCGACAAATAATGTTGTGCTTCAAAAATTTGATCACATGGTTGCTTGTGATATTTGCATATGATGCTGCTTCCACCCACTTAGTGAAATAGTCAATCGCCACCAGGATGAATCTGTGCCCGTTTGATGCCTTAGGGGAGATCATGCCGATGACATCTATGCCCCACATAGAGAAGGGCCAGGGTGATGTCATGTTGTGCAGCTCACCTGGGGGTGCATGCTTATTATCTGCATATATCTGACATTGGTGGCACCTCCTGACATGTATACAACAATCATGCTCCATGGTCGTCCAGTAGTATCCCAGCCTCAGGATCTTCTTAGCCAGCATGTGCCCACTCATATGGGGCCCACAGACTCCTCCATGTACAGTCTCAATCAGCCTTTCCGATTCAGCCTTGGCAACACATCTTAGCAGAATGTCGTTATGTGACCTCTTGTACACCTGTCCACCACTTAGCAGAAATTGACCAGCCAATCTCTGTATTGTCCTCTTCTCAGTAGCAGTGGCATTTTCTGGCAAACTCCGATTATTCAAGAAATTCTTGATATCTTGAAACCATGGTGCTTCTTCTTCTGGTGCTCCCTCTAGAACGAGACAGTGAGCCGGTTCATCTCGGACCTCAATTTCCAGTGGTCTGATGTCTACTCCTTCTGGTATGCTGACCATTGAAGCCAAGGTTGCTAGAGCATCCGCAAACTGATTCTTGGCCCTTGGCATATAGTTGAAGGAAATTCGAGTGAAATTTGTGCTTATTTCTTCCAAATACTGGTGATAGGGGATCAATTTGTGATCCTTGGTTTTCCACTCACCAGTTGTTTGGAAGATGATAAGACTCGAATCCCCGTATACGTCAAGTTCCTCTACTCCATGATCCATGGCTGCTTGAAATCCAATTATGCATGCCTCATATTCTGCTATGTTATTGGTGCACTGGAATCTCAGCTTTACTGCAATCGGGATGTGCGAACCATCTGGTTTGACCAAGACTGCCCCTATTCCGTTCCCATTCATGTTGGCGGCCCCATCAAAGAACATCTGCCAAGAACTCTCACTGTCCTCCTCTTCAGTGTACAGAATTGCCTCATCTGGGAAGTTGGTCTTCAAGGGTTGATATTCTGGCAAAGGATGTGCAGCCAGGTGATCAGCTATGGCTTGACCCTTGATCGCCTTCTGGGTGATGTATGTGAGGTCAAATTCGGACAGTAGCAGTTGCCACTTTGCCGTCCTGCCAGTCAGTGCCGGTTTCTCAAATAAATATTTCAGCGGGTCCATCCGGGATATCAATAGTGTGGAGTGACTAAGGAAATAATGCCTTAGCCTCTGAGTGGCCCACACTAGAGCACAGCAAGTCTTCTCCAATGATGAGTACTTGGCTTCATATTCTGTGAATTTTTTACTCAGATAGTAAATTGCCCTTTCTTTTCTACCAGTCTCATCATGTTGCCCCAAGACACATCCCATCGACGTTTCCAACACTGACAAGTATAGGATCAGTGGTCTTCCTGGAGTTGGTGGCACTAGCACAGGTGGGTTAAGCAAATACCTCTTTATTGTATCAAACGCCTGCTGGCAGTCCTCATTCCAGACCGTTGGGTTATCTTTTCTCAAAAGTTTGAAAATTGGTTCACAGATAGCAGTGAGCTGTGCTATGAACCGGCTTATGTATTGAATCCTTCCAAGAAAGCCCCTGACCTCCTTCTCGGTTCTGGGTGCTGGCATTTCAATTATGGCCTTGGCTTTAGCCGGGTCAATTTCGATTCCTCTTCGGCTCACTATAAACCCCAGTAACTTCCCTGATGTAGCCCCAAAGACGCACTTAGCCGGGTTAAGCCGTAGACTGTACTTCCTGAGCCGATCAAACACTTTCTTCAGGTTGATCAAGTGGTCCTCCTCTTTGCATGATTTGGCAATCATATCATCCACGTAGACCTCCATCTCCTTGTGGATCATGTCATGGAATAGTGCAGTCATGGCCCGCTGGTATGTTGCCCCAGCGTTCTTAAGCCCAAACGGCATGACTGTATAGTGGAATGTGCCCCAAGGTGTGATAAATGCTGTTTTCTCTTGATCCTCCTTAGCCATCTTGATCTGATTATATCCCGAGAACCCATCCATGAAAGAAAACAGGCTATGTACCGCAGTATTATCGACCAGAATGTCGATGTGTGGAAGCGGAAAATCGTCCTTTGGGCTTGCCCTGTTCAAGTCTCTATAGTCCACGCACATTCGGACCTTCCCGTCCTTCTTTGGTACCGGCACTATGTTTGCGAGCCACTCCGGGTACGTAGAGACTGCCAAAAATCCGGCTTGAAATTGTTTGACCACTTCATCCTTGACCTTCAAGGTCCATTCCGGCTTCAATCTTCTCAGCTTCTGCTTAATCGGCTTAACCCCTGGCAAAATTGGCAACTTGTGCACCACCATGTCAGTGTCCAACCCAGGCATGTCCCGATACGACCAAGCAAACACATCCTTGTAATTTGCCAAGAACTGCGACATTTCATTTTTCTGCACATCAGACAAGCATGACCCGATTTTCACAATTTTTGGGTCATCTTCAGTCCCAAGATTTATGGATATGGTCCCCTCAATATTAGGTTGGACCCCCTTTTCATGACGTTCTAATTGGTATTCAATTTCTTTTGGAACATCTTCTTCTTCGACCTCGGTCTCTTCTTCGACCCCCATGAGATCAAAGTCGAGCTAAAGGTCGAAGTCATATTCAACCTGGTCCAATTCGGTCTGATTATATGGTTCATAAGTGGTTTGGACCTTTTTGAAAAATTTAAATTTTCTGGAAAAAATAGAAAAATCTTTTTGGGTTTTTTGTGGGCCTTCTAAACATAATTCCCCTGAAGACGAAGGCCCATTAGAACCTTCAGGGAAATGGCATTCCACTATTGGAGTTTTTTTTTGGAAGCCGCGTCAGTTTGCCGAACTAATGCTGCTTCAAAAGTAAGGGGAGTTTCCTCCCAATTGTTTAGTACAAAATTTTGGGGAGCAGGGGAAATAGGGAAAGCCTGCTCCTCAAGCCCAGCATCCGATGCCATCATCACCGGGTGGGTACTGCCCTTTTCTGCTACAGGGCTCAGTCCAGAAGTAACCTCCTCTGGAATCTTTACTGCGGCCCAGTCAATAAACGGCAGTTCCATGTCTGCCCCTGTCTTTTCGCCTTCAGTCATGGCGAAGAATGCACCAACATCTTCAGAAAAATCCACCTGCTGCTCGGGCTGTGGTCCAGGCCCATCCACTGCTCCCAGTATTGGAGATGGGTTATAGGGTTGTAAGGCCGAAACAGAAGGCTTTTGAAATGGGTTGACATTGTAGTAGGGAGGTTTTGATTGGTCCATAGGAGGAGAAATTTGGATTATATAAGCGGGTTTAGGGAAACTTTCCCTTAAATGAGGGAGTTTTCCTTTGCTTCTGCTCTCCCCTTCTTCGTGCTTCATTCTTCTCCAGCCTCTGGGCTTGAAGCCCAACCCTACCTTGGGGATTAGTTTCTTAGCCGTGATTGGCTCCACCATCCCCTGCAGATTGATCCCCAGGCCTTTCCCTGGGTGAAAGTGGTATTTCTCCATCACTTTCTTGACCATCCTTTCTGCAGTGGTCCCCTTTTCTTTCTTTTTCTCACACCCCCCAGGTATGTAATTTACCGCCTCAAATTGAAATGAGTGGAATGCAATCTTGTCGACAGTCAAGTCCACATTGATTAATGGTACATCAGGTGACACAATGGGCGGCACCAAGTTTTCGGCTAGGACTGTTATCACCCTTTGCCCTCTTACATATTTCACCCTTTGGTGGAGCGTGGATGGTATTGCCCTAGCCGAATGTATCCACGGCCTTCCTAGGAGCAGATTGAAGGCTGCGGGTATATCCATCACCTCAAATGTGATGTTAAAGATATTCGGCCCAATTGTGACCGGCAGTTCAATTTCCCCTAGGGAGTGGGTCTTGGAGCTATCAAAAGCCCTTACTATCCGCCCATTTTGCTTGATCCTTGACTGGTCCAGACCCAGCTTGGTAAAAGTGATTAACGGGCAAACGTTTAACGCTGACCCGTTGTCGATTAAAACCCGTGCAACCATGCAGCCCTTACAAAGCACAGTGATGTGCAAAGGGTCCACATGATAACACCCACCTGGGCTGATCTCACCCTCTGAGAAACTTATCACATTATGTGACAAGATTTGACCAACCATTTTACCAAGCTGGTCCGGATCAATTGTCTGGGATACGTGTGCACTCTGTAGCACCCTTAACAATGCATCCCTGTGCTTTTCGGAATTCAGCAAAAGGCCCAGTATTGAAATCTGGGCCGGGACCTTGTTTAGCTGATCCACAAGATTAAATTCACTCTTTTTTATTATTTTAATGAGGTCTGCTGCCTCATTTTCTGCACCCTGGGGGGTGTCTTCTCCTACTTTATTTTTTCCTTTCTGTTTTCTTTTTTCATTTTCTTTTTCTGTTTTTTCTTTTTCTACTTTTGTCTCTTTTTCTTTCTCTTCACCCCCTGCACATCTCCCCGACCTCGTCATGAGGTTCACCTCCTCCTGGTTCGGGTTTCTAACCGCTGGAACCGTAGCCGTGATTCCCTCGCTGTAATTCCATGGTACAGCAGCCTCAAAATAGGCTAGTTTAGGGATGTTAACCACTAATGGCTGGAGTTTGGACCGGGATGTATGGGCCGGTTTAGGGATAGTTTGGGCTGGCTGCACATTTACAACCATGGGTTGAAGTTTGGATTTTGTGGGGACAGAAGAAGTGATGGAAGCAGTGGTGGGGTCAAGATTGATGACCAGTGGAGCCTTAGACGGCTTGGATGGAGAATAAGTGGGTGGACTGCAATTGAAGACCAATGTGGGCCTTGCAGTATTCATCTGGGTCATAAGAGATGAGACCCGGTTCAAAGAGGAACTTATGTCCTCAGCAGCTGTATTTTTTTTTGGGAGACCATGTTAATCTCCTCCTCTTCTTCCTCTGGGAAAAATCGGACCTGGACTGTGGTCCCCACAGGGGCTATGAGCTGTGATGGGTCAAAGGTCCTTCTGGTGGTGGATATGGCAGTGATGGAGTTGGATGGGCCTGCCCCATTGTGGTAAGGCAGAGGATTTTGCCCAATATCATTCCCCGACAGGGCGGGTGCAGCAGTGTTAAAGACCAAGGCCTTCTGGTCCAACAGGTCCTGGACCGCATGCTTCAGCACCCAGCAGTTATCAGTAGAATGCCCCGGTGCACCCATGTGGAAATCACAGGTGACCGATGTGTCAAAATTTCTCCCCCTGGTGGCATTCGGGTTGGGCTCTTTCAGAGTCAAGTATTCACCCTTTAGCAGGGTTGGCAATAGTTGGGAAAGAGATATAGGTAGAGGGGTGAAAACCCGGTTCTTTCTTGCTGTGAACCAGGCATCCCGCTCCTCCTTAGAAAAAGTCCTCCTTGTGTTAGCTGGCACAGAGGGAGAGAAGTTGACATTCAGCGGGGTCTGGTACGACTGCTGGGCCTGCTGGGCCTGTTGGGGTGCAGAGATGTTGACGTGCAGTGGCTTCTTGGCTGGAGGAGCCTGGACCAGGTTCACCTCCCCTTCTTTTCGGGCCCCCGTCTTTTTAAACCCGGCCCCTTTCTTCTGGGCCATGGAGGCAGAGGAATCAGACTGCCCAGTCAGAGTAGAGTAGTCTATCAGCCGTCCTGACCTGACCCCTTCCTCGATCCGGTCCGCTACCTGTACCAGGGCTGCAAAGTTGGTGGTTATCTGACCCACCAGATGGTTGTAGAAGGGTTGGCCCAGTGTGCCCATAAATGTGGAGATCATCTCCGGCTCTTGCATAGGTGGCCTGACCTGGGAGGCGGCCTCTCTCCATCTCTTGGCGTACTGCCTTACCGGTTCATCCTTCCCCTTGGTCATCCTCATCATGTCGTACCGGTCCGGCACGATCTCAGAGTTGAACTTATACTGGTCCAGGAAAGCATCGGCCAAGTCCTTCCACCTCCTGATTCTTCCATGGTCCACTGTAGCGAACCACCGAAGGGCTGACCCGGTTAGACTTCTCTGGAAGAGCTGGATCAGTATTCCATCGTCCCGGCCAAACTGGCATAGGGCCCCGCAGTATAGTTTCAGATGGCTTAATGGGCAGCCCGTGCCATCAAACTTGTCAAAATCTGGGCACCTGAACTTAGCCGGTAGACAGACGTCCGGGTACATGCACAGGTCCTCGAAGGTGGTGCCTGCATGGCTGCCTCCCCCCTTCACCTCTTTCAGCTCTGCCTGGATCCTCTCTATCCTCAGCAGCATCTTCTTTTCCATCTCATCTCGGGCCTTTTCTTTCTCCAGCTCTTTCTCAGACTCCGCCATATTTTCCCTGATCAGAATGGGTTCAGAGACTGGTTCATAAATGGGCTCAGGCATGGGCTGAACCGGAGGCGGAATGTAGGCCTGAGGTGGTGGTGCCTGATGGGAAGTAGATGCCTGGTTCGGGGCTTGGGCCTGTTGGGCCTGAGCCGCCAGTAAGTCTCCCAGCATTTTGGCCAGACCGGCCACTTGCTCTTGCAGCTGAGTAAAGTCCTGAGCGGGGACGGTAGCTTGGGCTTGGTTCTCTTCAGTATTCATGGCTCTTGCTTTGGATCTGGTCACGGGAGCAATGACTGCAAATAAGTGCACCTGGGTCGAAAGTAAATGTACCTGAGAAAAAAATGAATAGAACATGTTAGCTTCCACTTAACTTGAGTCACACCCCTATACATGTAAACCAGTAGGTTAGGTGAACACCAATCCAGATTTTTTTGTGCTTTTTTTTTTTTTTTGTTTTGTTTTTTTTTGTTTTTTGATTTTGTGTTGGAATATTCTAGGGCTTCCAAGGGTCCCAATTTTTTTTGATTTGATTGATAAAAATAACCAACCAAGGTTTTCATTTTTTTTTGATTTGATTGATAAAAATAACCAACCAAAGGTGTCTTGGACTACTCTATCCAAGTATCCCACAAATGTTTTGATTTGATTGATAAAAATAACCAACCAAAAGTGTCTTGGAATATTCTAGGGCTTCCAAATGTTTTGATTTGATTGATAAAAATAACCAACCAAAGGTGTCTTGGAATATTCTAGGGCTTCCAAGTATCCCACAAATGTTTTGATTTGATTGATAAAAATAACCAACCAAAGGTGTCTTGGAATATTCTAGGGCTTCCAAGTATCCCACAAATGTTTTGATTTGATTGATAAAAATAACCAACCAAAGGTGTCTTGGACTACTCTATCCAAGTATCCCACAAATGTTTTGATTTGATTGATAAAAATAACCAACCAAAGGTGTCTTGGAATATTCTAGGGCTTCCAAGTATCCCACAAATGTTTTGATTTGATTGATAAAAATAACCAACCAAAGGTGTCTTGGACTACTCTATCCAAGTATCCCACAAATGTTTTGATTTGATTGATAAAAATAACCAACCAAAGGTGTCTTGGAATATTCTAGGGCTTCCAAGTATCCCACAAATGTTTTGATTTGATTGATAAAAATAACCAACCAAAGGTGTCTTGGACTACTCTATCCAAGTATCCCACAAATGTTTTGATTTGATTGATAAAAATAACCAACCAAAGGTGTCTTGGAATATTCTAGGGCTTCCAAGTATCCCACAAATGTTTTGATTTGATTGATAAAAATAACCAACCAAAGGTGTCTTGGACTACTCTATCCAAGTATCCCACAAATGTTTTGATTTGATTGATAAAAATAACCAACCAAAGGTTTTCATGGAATATTCTAGGGCTTCCAAGTGTCCCACTTTTTTTTCTGATTTGATTGATAAAAATAACCAACCAAATGTTTTCATTTTTTTTTATTTGATTTGAATGATAAAAATAACCAACCAAGGTTTTCATGGAATATTCTAGGGCTTCCAAGTGTCCCACTTTTTTTTGATTTGATTGATAAAAATAACCAACCAAAGGTTTTTTTTCTTCAAATTTGCTGAATTTTCTCAGTTTTCAAGTTCCAGAGTTTGATTGACACATGTTTGAGTTGAGTTGGTGTCCAAAAATATGACACCTTGGTTTCCTCTTTGACTTTCAAACTTAGGTTAAATCCTGAAAGAATATTTTATTTTATTCTTTTTTGTTTTTGTTTTTTTTTTTTTTGTATTTTTGGGAACATTTCTTATGTTCTTTTCGGGGTGCCTAAGGATTATCCACAGTGTTTTAGGCATTTTATTTTGAAAATTTGGGCTGAAAAGCCAATTTGTGCATTTTTTGAATGTATCCGGTACATTATTTCGGATAAGAATATGCCTTATTGTATCCGGTCAACCTAACCGGATATCCGCATATGTCTTTGTGTCCGGAGATATGTACCGGATACGATTAGAGCTGTTATTAACCGGCCTGAGTTGCCGGTTATTGCCGAAATGGCCTTTTTTGACTCATTTTTTCACCAGATTTGATTTTTTTTCATTCCCAATTGATGTTCACCTTAATTTGACCTTCAAAACTTGCCCCAAATTGGGCTTGGACATTATATTTGCAAAATCCCCAAATTCATGAAAAGAACATGGTTTTACCTTGCCACCTTGTATTACCTTCATTCAATATGGTATTCACATTATACCTTGGCCTGTAAAACATGCAAACGGCCTTCCCACATTTACACCCAATTCCCCAAACGCAATTGTGTGCTTTTAGCCGAAAACGTGTTTCTCCACCTTCAAGCGTATGGTTTTTGGGTTTTGGCTTAATTGGCAACTTAGAACTCAAGTCTAGTGATGCCCGGCATCGAATCACAGATCCCATTGTCATCACATCATTGACTTAAATTCTAAGGTAAATGTTTTCACTTTCGCTTTCCGAAGTCACGACCTCGGTGCGCCAAGCTACACACATTCATGGTTCAACTTCCTAATAGGTAAAGGGTAGGCTGTGCAAATTGTTTCAAGTGCTCAAGTGCAATTTTAAATTGTGGTAACATTCACAACGTCCCAGCCCCTTGCCACTCTTTTTCGTAGCCATGCATTCAATTTCAAGCCAAGGTACTAATGACAAAGATAATGAAGCTAAATACAAGCAAGCAAGCACCAAAACAACTAAATATGCACAAAAAATATTACATGCCCAAAAAGTGTTATACAAAACATGTTATTTGTACAAACAACAATTAAACCATGTAAGCATGCTTGAAACCCAAAAGCATTCCTAGAATCCCAGATTTTCATGTTCTTTTTCATGCTCAAAGTGTACCATTTCTACCCAAATTGGTGCCTAAAATTTTAGCACTTACTTGGCATGGTTCAAAAGTGTTTCAATGAGGTAAAACATGCTTGAAATCCCCCAAATATACACTGAAATTTCCAGAATTTTCATGCTCAAAAGTGCTTCCCTTATACCCCAAATTAATGCCTAAAAAAATTAGCAACTACTTGACATGATACAAAAGTGTTTTAATGAGGGAAAACATGCTTGAAAACCATCCTAATGGCTACTGTACTTACAGATTTTTGCTCATTATTTTCCCGCTCAAATCATGTTATCATACCCCCAAAATCCCAAGCATGGCATAAAGCAAACATTGAGCACAAAACATACTTTATTCATGGGAAACATGCTTGAATAACCAAGACAAACACAAAATTTCCAGATTTTCAATATTGTGTATTTTTTCATGGTATTCTAACCCCAAAACCAATGTTAACATATAATATAGCAAAAGCCATATAACAATGTGGGTTTTTCCCTTAAACCAAATCAAGCAACATAACCATGCCCTTATCCATGAAAAATTTTAAGCATCCCATTCAGATTTAAGATACAACAATATTCACAAAAAGCAAAATAGCAAGCATTCAAAAGTGAAGAAAAAGCATGAATATACACAAATAGGCTTAAATCCACAAGTCCCCAGCAGAGTCGCCAGTTGTGAGACATGGGAAAAAATCACCGGAGTGATCGTCCCTCCGTCAACACACGGGCTCAACGCAAAAATTGGGAGAGTCGCCACCATTCATGATTTTGGGGTGAGAATGGACACCAAATATTCAAAAGTAGGCAAAAAGGGTTAAAAAGCAAATTCTAGGATAAAAATAACCCTACTTGAAAATCAAATCCAGAGATGGGTAAGGGGATTAGATTATGAACGGGGGAAGGTGTTAGGCACCCCCATTCATCCACACGAAGTGGTTGCCAAGTGTATGTTCATGCTAAAAAGAAAATAAGAAGCTTGCTAGAAATCATGAAAAAGCCTTGAAAAAGGAACAATGTATGATATTTCCACATGAAGATCTAAATGGATTTTAGATCATCTCTTATGTCAATATCACTTCTGGAATATCTCAAAAGATGGAAATCAAAGCAAAAGTGGCAAAAACCAAGTTGAGGCAAATCCGGGAATTTTGGTAAAAAGTAAGATCCTTTGTCTTGAAATCATTCAAATCCAATTCTGAATTGAACCAAACCAAATCCATTTGAAAGATTAGGGTAAATAAGAGTCTTATGCAAAATTTCACTTCATTCCGATGAAAATCCTAGGAGTTATGCTCCTTTGAAACTGCTGCTGGGGATTTTTAAAAGTGGTAAGTGGGCAACTTTGGAAAATTGTCTAGAAAAATCCCCTATACAAAAGTCCACGAAATTTGGTGTGATTGAAGTTTGTATGACCATCTTTCCATAGAAACTAGCCTCATACAAAAATCCCTTCGGATGTGCCTTGGGTGGTCTCCCGAACAGGCCCCGAAGATCACAGATTTACCCAGAAAAATGCAAATGAGCAGTTCTGAGTAAATCGGCTACCAATAATTCAAATGGAATTCAAAAATTATGAAACCAACTGGATTTGAAAATAGACTCATAAAGGAGTACTCATAAACAAAAATCACTCGAATCGGACTTAAAACGAACACATGGCGGTCCGTCGAAGTGACAAGTTCTGTACTTGGACCTGAACTGTCCACTCAACTTCGACAGAGAGGTGTCAAAAATCCGCTAGATAGAAAATCATGAAATTTGGTGGACATAAACTAGACAGCCTCACCTTTCCCATGGTTCTGGAATCGCCCCAAAATTCATCCGGATGATGAAGTTACGGACGTCCGAAGTAGGGGTACAGGTGCTGTCAAGCTAAGCCACTTTTGAGTAAAACCAAGTCCGAAAATTGATAAAAATGAAATTCGTGCAAGATGAACACAAATACTTTAAAATCATCCGAAAGGCACTTCAGAATTGATTGAGGTCATTTATTTGAGATTTATCACAATAAATGCAATAAACCCCAAATATGAGCCTACCCCGCCAAAATAGTGATATGTATGTGCAAGAGTGTAAAACCAAGCAAGATCAATACAACATGCATATATTCAACAAAATAGGTTCTAGCATAGCCTAGGGTTCCGTTCCATTATCGTTTCCCTCTGTTCTCTTTAAGATAATCAAGGGTACTTTGAATATGGAACGGTTTACAATCAATCAAAAAGACCTTACGCTACATAGGTTCTAGCACTAGGGTCAATCCCCAGTCTCGTTTCTCCTAGATCCGCCTTCACGTTTTACGGCTAGGGGAGTCTTGAGATACTTTGAGCCGGGGAAGGATTTCCACACATACAAACAAGGCTTTACACTACAGAAAGGTAGAAGAAGAGATCTAGATCTAGGAATGTAAAGACAGAAAATAAAAAGAAAAGTTGAGGCTTACCTGAGTTCTGGAGGCGATTCCACAGCGGTTTTCTTCTTCTCTTGGAGTTCTTCTTTGCGAGAATTCAAAACAAGAGTTGTGTGCCATTTGCTCAAGGAGGAGGCTCCTATTTATAGGCAAAGGCTAAGGTCATTGGTAGACACAACTTAATGTCTAGAACCCCTCCAACCTTAACCCTAAGGTTATTTCCGCGATTTCCCCTCATTTAATGAGGGACATGATGGTAAAAGGGAAAAGCTCTCGGAAAACCCTAATTTTGAGCAAACTTAAGGTATCCGGTATATCAGACCGGATAACAAAGGGCCTTAAGGTATCCGGTACATGGTACCGGATACGCTAAGGCTCACACGTATCCGGTATGACTATCCGGATACGGGGAGGAGCACTTGTATCCGGATTGAGTATCCGGATTCAGGCAAAAATTTATTTTCTTCAAATTATGTGCTGGCTTTCCAGGAGATAATGATTTTTGATGATTGTTTGTGCAATTTGGGGTGTCTACACATCCCCTGCAGATTGATCCCCAGGACTTTCCCTGGGTGAAAGTGGTATTTCTCCATCACTTTCTTGACCATCTTTTCTGCAGTGGTCCCCTTTTCCTTCTTTTTCTCACACCCCCAGGTATGTAATTGACCGCCTCAAATTGGAATGAGTGGAATGCAATCTTGTCGACAGTTAGGTCCACATTGATCAAGGGTACATCAGGTGACACAATGGGCGGCACCAAGTTTTCGGCTAGGACTGTTATCACCCTTTACCCTCTTATGTACTTCACTCTTTGGTGGAGCATGGATGGTATTGCCCTAGCTGAATGTATCCACGGCCTTCCTAGGAGCAGATTGAAAGCTGCGGGTATATCCATCACTTCAAATGTGATGTTAAAGATATTCGGCCCAATTGTGACCGGCAGTTCAATCTCCCCTAGGGAGTGGGTCTTGGAGCTATCGAAAGCCCTCACTATTCGCCCATTTCGTTTGATCCTCGACTGGTCCAGACCCAGCTTGGTAAAAGTGATTAACGGGCAGACATTTAATGCCGACCCATTGTCAATTAGAACCCGTGCAATCATGCAGCCCTTACAAAGCACTGTGATGTGCAAAGGGTCCACATGATAACACCTACCTGGGCTGATCTCACCCTCTGAGAAACTTATCACATTATGTGACAAGATTTGACCAACCATTTTGCCAAGCTGGTCTGGATCAATGGTCTGGGATACGTGTGCACTCTGTAGCACCCTTAACAATGCATCCCTGTGCTTTTCAGAATTCAGCAAAAGGCCCAGTATTGAAATCTGGGCCGGGACCTTGTTCAGCTGATCCACAAGATTAAATTCACTCTTTTTTATTATTTTTATGAGGTCGGTTGCCTCATTTTCTGCACCGTGGGGGATGTCTTCTTCTACTTTATTTTTTCCCTTCTGTTTTCTTTTTTCTTCATTTTCTTTTTTTTCTTTTTCTACTTCTGTCTCTTTCTCTTTCTCTTCACCCCCTGCACATCTCCTTGACCTCGTCATGAGGTTCACCTCCTCCTGGTTCTGGTCCTTGACCACTGGAACCGTAGCCGTGATTCCCTCGCTGTAATTCCATGGTACAGCGGCCTCAGAATAGGCTAGTTTGGGGATGTTAACCACTAACGGCTGGAGTTTGGACCGGGATGTATGGGCTGGTTTAGGGATAGTATGGGCTGGCTGCACATTTACAACCAAGGGTTGAAGTTTGGATTTCGTGGGGACAGAAGAAGTGATGGAAGCAGTGGTGGGGTCAAGATTGATGACCAGTGGAGCCTTGGACGGCTTGGATGGTGAATAGATGGGTGGACTGCAATTGAAGACCAATGGAGGCCTTGCAGTATTCATCTGGGCCATGAGTGAAGAGACCCGGTTTAGAGAGGAACTTATGTCCTCAGCAGCAAGATTATTATTTTTTTGGGAGACCATGTTAATCTCCTCTTCGTCCTCCTCTTGGAAGAAATGGACCTGGACTGTGGTCCCTACTGGAGCTATAAGCTGAGATGGGTCAAAAGCCCTTCTCGTGGTGGATATGGCCGTGATGGAGTTGGATGGGCCTGCCCCATTATGGTAAGGCAGAGGGTTCTGCCCAATATCATTTCCCGACGGGGCGGGTGCAGCAGTGTTAAAGACCAAAGCCTTCTGGTCCAACAGGTCCTGGACCGCATGTTTCAGCATCCAGCAAGTGTCAGTAGAGTGCCCCGGTGCACCCATGTGATAATCGCATGTGATTGCTGGATCATAATTTCTACCCTTCGGGGCATTTGGGTTAGGCTCCTTCAGAGTCAAATATTCCCCCTTCAGCAGGGTTGGCAGCAGTTGGGACAGCGATATCGGGAGAGGAGTAAAGACTCTATTCCTCCTTGCTGCCATCCAGGCCTCCCTCTCCTCCTTAGTAAAAGTCCTCCTCTGGTTTGCAGGCACGGAGGGAGAGAAATTGACATTGTGCGGGGTCTGGTACAACTACTGGGCCTGTTGGGCCTGCTGGGGTGCCGAGATGTTCACATGAAGTGGCTTCTTGGCTGGAGGAGCCTGGACCAGGTTCACCTCCCCTTCTTTTCGGGCCCTCGTCTTTTTAAATCCGGCCCCTTTCTTCTGGGCCATGGAGGCAGAGGAATCAGACTGCCCAGTCAGAGTAGAGTAGTCTATCAGCCTTCCTGACCTGACCCCTTCCTCAATCCGGTCCGCCACTTGTACCAGGGCAGCAAAGTTGGTGGTGATCTGGCCCACCAGATGGTTGTAAAAAGGCTGCCCCAGTGTGCCCATAAATGTGGAGATCATCTCCGGCTCTTGC
Organism: Buxus sempervirens; assembly: GCA_947561395.2. Classification (NCBI taxonomy): domain Eukaryota; kingdom Viridiplantae; phylum Streptophyta; class Magnoliopsida; order Buxales; family Buxaceae; genus Buxus; species Buxus sempervirens. The sequence goes on along the minus strand of OX387192.1, from coordinate 24,473,606 downwards.
ATAGGTGGCCTGACCTGGGAGGCGGCCTCTTTCCACCTCTTGGCGTATTGTCGTACTGGCTCATCTTTGCCCTTGGTCATCCTCATCATGTCGTACCGGTCTGGCACAATCTCCGAGTTGAACTTGTACTGGTCCAAGAAAGCATCGGCCAAGTCCTTCCACCTTCTAATCCTTCCATGGTCCACTGTAGCGAACCACCGAAGGGCTGACCCGGTTAGACTCCTCTGAAAGAGTTGGATCAGTATGCCATCATCCCGGCTAAATTGGCATAGGGCCCCGTAGTATAGTTTCAAATGACTTAATGGGCAGCCCGTGCCATCAAATTTGTCGAAGTCTGGGCACCTGAACTTAGCCTGTAGACAAACGTCCGGGTACATGCACAGGTCTTCGAAGGTGGTGCCTCCATGGCTGCTTCCCCCCTTCACCTCCTTCAGCTCTGCCTGGATTCTTTCTATCCTCAGCAGCATTTTCTTTTCCATCTCATCCCTAGCCTTTTCTTTTTCCAGTTCTTTCTCAGATTCCGCTGTATTTTCCCTGATCAGAATGGGTTCAGGGACTGGTTCAGAAATGGGCTTAGGCATGGGCTGAGCCGGAGGCGGAATGTAGGCCTGAGGTGGTGGTGCCGGATGGGAAGTAGAGGCTTGGTTCTGGGCTTGGGCCTGAGCCGCCAGTAGGTCCCCCAGCATCTTGGCCAGACCGGCCACTTGCTCCTGCAGTTGAGTAAAGTCCTGAGTAGGGACAGTAGCTTGGGCTTGGTTCTCTTCAGTATTCATTGTTCGGGCTTTGGATCTGGTCACGGGAGCAATGACTGCGATTAAGTGCACCTGGGTTGCAAGTAAATGTACCTGGGTAAGAAAAACAAAGACACAAGTCAGCTTCCATTTAATTTGAAACACACCCCTATAAATGTAGACAAATAGGTCAGGTGAACACCAGTCCAAAATTTTTTTTTTATTTATTTTTTTATTTTTTTGCTTGGAATATTCTGAGGCTTCCAAATGTCCTAAAAAGTTTTGACTTTGAGTGGTTCTCGTGACCAAACAAAGGTTCTTGGAATATTCTAAGGCTTCCAAATGTCCTAAAAAGATTTGACTTTGAGTGGTACTCGTGACCAAACAAAGGTTCTTGGAATATTCTGAGGCTTCCAAATGTCCTAAAAAGATTTGACTTTGAGTGGTATACGTGACCAAACAAAGGTTTTTGGAATATTCTGAGGCTTCCAAATGTCCTAAAAAGATTTGACTCTGAGTGGTACTCGTGACCAAACAAAGGTTCTTGGAATATTCTGAGGCTTCCAAATGTCCTAAAAAAAGACTTTGAGTAGTACTCGTGACCAAACAAAGGTTTTTGGAATATTCTGAGGCTTCCAAATGTCCTAAAAAAATTGACTTTGAGTGGTACTCGTGACCAAACAAAGGTTCTTGGAATATTCTGAGGCTTCCAAATGTCCTAAAAAAAAGACTTTGAGTGGTACTCGTGACCAAACAAAGGTTTTTGGAATATTCTGAGGCTTCCAAATGTCCTAAAAAAATTGACTTTGAGTGGTACTTGTGACCAAACAAAGGTTCTTGGAATATTCTGAGGCTTCCAAATGTCCTAAAAAAAAGACTTTGAGTGGTACTCGTGACCAAACAAAGGTTCTTGAAATATTCTGAGGCTTCCAAAGGTCCTAAAAAAATTGACTTTGAGTGGTACTCGTGACCAAACAAAGGTTCTTGGAATATTCTGAGGCTTCCAAATGTCCTAAAAAAATTGACTTTGAGTGGTACTCGTGACCAAACAAAGGTTTTTGGAATATTCTGAGGCTTCCATAGGTCCTAAAAAAATTGACTTTGATTGATAAAAATAACCAACCAAAGGTTTCTTTCTTCTGAATTTTCTCAGTTTTCAAATGCAAAAGCTTGATTGAAATATGTTTGAGTTGAATTGGTATCAAAAAAAATGACACCTTGGTTCCCTCTTTGATTTTTAAAATTAGGTTAAATCCTGAAAGAATATTTTATTTTATTCTTTCTTTTTTTTTTTGTATTTTTTTTGTTTTTGATTTTGTATTTTTGGAATATTTCTTAGGTTCTTTTCGGGGTGCCTAAGGATTATCCACAGTGTCTTAGGCATTTTATTCTGAAAATTTGGGCTGAAAAGCCAATTTGTGCATTTTTTGAACGTATCCGGTATAATATACCGGATAAGAATATGTCTTATTGTATCCGGTCAACCTAACCGGATACACGCATATGTCTTTGTATCCGGAAATATATACCGGATATGAATACAGTTGTTATTAACCGGCCTGAGTTGCCGGTTATTGCCGAAATGGCCCTTTTTGATTCATTTTTTCACCAAATTAGTTTTTTTTTAATTCCCACTTGATGTTCACCTTAATTTAACCTTCAAAACTTGCCCCAAATTGGGCTTGGACATCATACTTGCAAAATTCCCCAAATTTAGGAAAAAACATGGCTTTACCTTGCCACCTTGTATTACCTTCATTCAATATGGTATTCACATTATACCTTGGCCTGTAAAACATGCAAACGGCCTTCCCACATTTACACCCAAACGCAATTGTGTGCTTTTAGCCGAAAACGTGTTTCTCCACCTTCAAGCGTATGGTTTTTGGGTTTTGGCTTAATTGGCAACTTAGAACTCAAGTCTAGTGATGCCCGGAATCGAATCACAGATCCCATTGTCATCACATCATTGACCCAAATTCTAAGGTAAATGTTTTCACTTTCGCTTTCCGAAGTCACGACCTCGGTGCGCCAAGCTACACACATTCATGGTTCAACTTCCTAATAGGTAAAGGGTAGGCTGTGCAAATTGTTTCAAGTGCTCAAGTGCAATTTTAAAATTGTGATAACATTCGTAACGTCCCAGCCCCTTGCCACTCTTTTTCGTAGCCATGCATTCAATTTCAAGCCAAAGTACATATGACAAAATAATGAAGCTAAATACAAGTAAGCAAGCACCAAAACAACTAAATATGCACAAAAAATATTACATGCCCTAAAAGTGGTATACAAAACATGTTATTTGTACAAACAACAATTAAACCATAGAAGCATGCTTGAAACCCAAAAGCATTCCCTAAAATCCCAGATTTTCATGTTCTTTTTCATGCTCAAAGTGTACCATTTACCCCAAATTGAAGCCTAAATTTTTAGCACTTACTTGGCATGGTTCAAAAGTGTTTCAATGAGGTAAAATATGCTTCAAAATCTCCAGAAATATGCACTAAAATTTTCAGATTTCTCATGCCCACAAGTGCATCCTTTATACCCCAAATTAATGCCTAAAAGTTTAGCAACTACTTGACATGGTATATTGGTGAACATACTAAAAAAAATCCCCAATGTGTACTAAAATTCCAGATTTCCTGCTCTTGGTTTTCATGCTCAAATCGAATCCCTCTATACCCCAAAACAAAGGCATGGCATAACAAAAATTTTTAAGCACAAAAAAGTATGCTTTATAGGAATCATGTTTGAATACCCATAAATTCTGAACTCCTAGATTTCATGCTACTAATTCTCATATTCAAACCATGGTATTCAAAATTCAAATTAGAGCATGTTATCACCAAATACAACCAAATCATGCTTCAAGATAGGCTTTTCCTAAATCAACCTTTAGGCAACATCAAGCAAAACATACATGACTTGATTCATATAAAATTCAAAAGCATCCCAATCTGATTTGAAATACAAGAATATATACAAATGAATTAAACAAAGTAGCAAGCATTCAAAAATAAGTAAAAAGCATGAATATACACAAAAAGGCTTAAATCCACAAGTCCCCAGCAGAGTCGCCAGTTGTGAGACATGGGAAAATCACCGGAATGATCATCCCTCCGTCAACACACGGGCTCATCGCAAAAATGGGAGAGTCGCCACCATTCATGATTTTGAGGTGAGAATGGACACCAAAGAATTCAAAAATAAGCAAAAATAGCCAAAAGACAAATTCTAGGATAAAAATAACCCTACTTGAAAATCAAATCCAGAGATGGGTAAGGGGATTAGATTATGAACGGGGGAAAGTGTTAGGCACCCCCATTCATCCACACGAAGTGGTTGCCAAGTGTATGTTCATGCAAAAAAGAAAATAAGAAGCTTGCTAAAAATCATGAAAAAGCCTTGAAAAAGGAACAAGTGTATGATATATTCACATGAAGATCCAAATGGATTTTAGATCTTCTCTTATGTCAATATCACTTCTGGAGTATTTCAAAAGGATGGAAATCAAAGTAGAGGTTGCATAAAACTAAGTTGCATCAAATCCGGGAAGTTTGGTAAAAGTAAGGCAATTTCTCTTGAAATCATTTAAATCCAATTCTAAATTGAACCAAACCAAATTCATTTGAAAGATTAGGGTAAATAAGAGTCTCATGCAAAATTTCACTTCATTCCGATGAAAAATCTAGGAGTTATGCTCCTTTGAAGTTGCTGCTGGGGATTTTTAAAAGTGGTAAGTGGACAACTTTGGAAAATTGTCTAGAAACATCCACTCCATAAAAGTCCACGAAATTTGGTGTGATTGAAGTCTGTATGGCCATCTTTCAAAAGAAACAAGCCTCATACAAAAATCCCTTCGGATGTGCCTTGGGTGGTCTCCCGAACAGGCCCCGAAGATCACAGATTTACCCAGAAAAGTACAAATGAACAGTTCTGAGTAAATCGGCTACCAATAATTCAAATGGAATCCAAAAATTATGAAACCAACTGGATTTGAAAATAGACTCATAAAGGAATACTCAGAAACAAAAATCACTCGAATCGGACTTAAAACGAACACATGGCGCTCCGTCGAAGTGACAAGTTCTGTATTTGAACCTGAACTGTCCACTTAACTTCGACAGAGAGGTGTCAAAAATCCATTTGATGGAACTTTATGAAATTTGGTGGATATAAACTATACAGCCTCACCTTTCCCATGGTTTTGGAATCGCTCCAAAATTCATCCGGACGATGAAGTTATGAACGTCCGAAGTCAGGGTACAGGTGCTGTCCAGTTAGGCCACTTATGAAGAAAATCACATCCGAAAATTTATAAAGTGTGTGAGATTCGTGTGAGATGAATCCACAACCTTTGAAAAACATTTAAAACACTCCAGAATTTGCTTGAGGCCATTTATTGGAGATTTATCACAATGAATGTAATAAATCCCCAAATGTGAGCCTATTCACCAAAAAAGTGTAATATGTGTGCAAGAGTGAAAAACCAAGCAAGATTAATACAACAACATATCATGCATATAGATTCAACAAGAGAGGTTCTAGCATAGCCTAGGGTTCCGTTCCATTATCGTTTCCCTCTGTTCTCTCTCCCCGTTAAACACGGTTCTTCGAGATAATCAATGGTACTTTGATTATAGAACGGTTTTCAAACATTCAAAAGCCTTATGCCACATGGGTTCTAGTATTAGGGTCAATCCCCAGTCTCGTTTCTCCTAGATCCGCCTTCACGTTTTACGGCTAGGGGAGTCTTGAGATACTTTGAGCCGGGGAAGGATTTCCACACACAAAGAAGGCTTTACACTACAGAAAGGTAGAAGAAGAGATCTAGATCTAGGAATGTAAAGACAGAAAATAAAAGACAAGTTTGAGGCTTACCTGGATTCTGGAAGCACTCCCGCAGCGATTTCCTTCTTCTCTTGGAGTTCTTCTTTGCGAGAATTCAAAACAAGAGTTGGTTCCCATTTGCTTAAGGAGGAGTCTCCTATTTATAGGCAAAGGCTAAGGTCATTGGTAGACACAACTTAATGTCTAGAACCCCCCAACCTTAACCCTAAGGTTATTTCCGAGATTTCCCCTCATTTAATGAGGGACATGATGGTAACAAGTGATTTCTCTCGGAGAATCCTAATTTTGAGCAAACTTAATGTATCCGGTATATCAGACCGGATACACAAGGGCCTTAAGGTATCCGGTACATGGTACCGGATACACTAAGGCTCACATGTATCCGGTATGAGTAATCGGATACAGGAAGGAGTACTTGTATCCGGCCTGAGTAACCGGATACAGGTAAAAGTTCATTTTCTTCAATTTCTGTGCTGGCTTTCAAGGAGATAATGATTTTTGATGATTGTTTGTGCAATTTGGGGTGTCTACAGCTACCCAATATCTGAATCCCTTTAATCTATCCACAACTTCTATAAAAGTGCTTGCCAAGTCCGATCAATCTGGTATAGAGAGAAGTAATTTGGAACAGTCAAGTTTGATTATCTTTGTATTAGACAACTTCTTAGATGTATGTACGAGCCACAATTGATCCTTATTTTTTGTCTAAGATGTTTAGATATGACTATGTGGGCCATTGTTAATACTAAACAATTCCTGAGTTCTCAAAATGAAGCAAATTTTAGTACCCTGAAAAGGAAAGAAAAGGGAAAAGAAAAGAAAAAAGAGGCTCTGCTGTCCCTATCTGTTAGCATCTTACAAGAAGGCCTTTTACAACAATGGCACGATATAAAAATGAGGCTCTGCTGTACCTATTTGTTAGCATATCACACCGGCTGCTATTCTTTGGACATTGTGGCAAGAGAGAAACAACAGAATTTTCAATGATAGATCAAGATCCTTAAAGGCTTTATTCCAATCTATCCCCAGGTGTATCCTCTTTTGGGCATCACCTAGGGTCTGTGCGAAGGGCTGAACATGTTGGAAGTTTTATTATCTGCAAATTTCCTGGAATTTGTTGAACCTTAGATCCTTTATTTCCTTGTATGCTGTTGGTGTACATGCATTGTGTTGCTTCTTTTTTCTATCTTAATACAATCTTTTCTATTATCGATCAAAAAAATTTGACACAAAATAAAAAAACATGACAACAAGTTGAGAACTTAAATTAAACAAAGAAAAAATGTAATGTCACCAAAATATAAAAATAACCAACAATAAAGGATAATGATTGGATAAAATATGATTTGATATATAAATACAGCTCATTACTTTTCTTGTTGCAAAATCATTTAACACGGTTGCAAAAGTTCACATCACGTGCTTGGATATTAAATTCATATTGTGTTGAATCACTTGCAATTTGCTATAAAATCTTAACATGTAATTAGTAATTTAGGCTCTAATTCTATTTTCTTCTTCTGTCACTTTGCAGTAAACATTCTTGATTGAATGTAGCTCGCGAATGACATCCTGAATGTCCATTCGATCCCGAGGCGACTCCATAGAACATGCAACTCCAATGCGGGCAATGGAAACCAAGCAGTCTCTCCTTCCATGACTGATGTCTGTGAAATTTTCCATATTTGCTATAGCTTCATCTTGTTGTCTTTCCTGATCCGAAATGAGCGTGTTCGGATCTACGATGTCCATTACATGCTCGGGCAAGGCCATCTTAGAGATTTCATGAAGACTTGAACCATTTACAAATACATCATCAGTTGGTCTCTTTCCTGTGAACATCTCAAGCAAGAGAATCCCATAACTGTAAACATCCCCTTTTGTGGATACTTCACGACTCATTCCATATTCTGCAATTTATAAACCTTTTACTTTAGCAACAATCTACTATCATTATTGGAAGCGAAATTAATTTATTACAGAATTTCAAGTACTGTATTTGAAACTCAATCTTGTTGTTAAGCATAACCACCATAACTTTTTGTAATTTAATTTTTAGAGCATGGATAAAGTTTATCTTATTAATGATAAGATTTTCTTGACAAGCATAATCATTGTTGATAAAATATGTACTTCCACGATAGGATAGCCCTATGATTTTTTTTCAAACTCATAAGAAAAGGAAGAATATCAGTTTGTATAATTGTTGTAAATTTTTATTTTTTTAATGAAAATATTAATATCTTAGTATACATTCAATCGAAAATACTATATTAATGTTAAATGGAATATAAATGAAAGTAGGTAGCCGAAAAAGAGCAATGCTAGTGGATTCATATTTACTAAATTCTAAATATTCAATTGAGCAATTCAACTTTTAAAATCTAAATGCTTAAAAAAGATGTTTAGTTTCCTTTGGGACAGGAAATGTTATTGTGTTTTTCCCCAAATGCAAGAAGCTGATATTAGTGATTTCAATGATTTGTATGTGCCATACCTTTTGTAAAGAAAATTTTGGGAAACAAATGCCCAAAAAGAAACGAATTATAAGGTCTCATATTACTCTTGAGTTCTTAACTTCCACTTTTATAATTGTACAAATAATATAACATGACAGATATGAATAAGTAGTTAAGTTTATGCAATTGAACTCACTTGATCAACCGATAGAAAACAAAACCATCATGATAAAAATGAATTGCATTATTCATCTTTGTTGCTTCTTTGCTTAGGGTAGTGGCGTTCTTCATTTAAAGCTGGGTTTTACTTCTTCAATTGGATTGGATATATTTCTCCAAAGTTGAAATTAATGTTCCCTCCTGTGAGCATTAATTTCACCATGAGTAAGGGTGATCAATTTTTGTATTAACTTCCTAAAAACTGAAACTAATACAATTAGGGAGATCAGTACAGGTTTGAACGTGTCCAATATCAATAGGTAATTACATACATTTTAGTTCTTGTCAAATTGCTTGTGTGTTTTCTAGTGGTATGGGGTTTCGGTGATGTTGATGTTCTATTTGAAACCAATACTTTAGACTCTTCCTATTGTGGTGAATATGCTAGAGGATGTTTCCATGCTTGGAGATTGTAGAATAGCGTTCAAATTTAAAAATAATTATCTACATACCTGGGGCAATATAGCCAATAGATCCCTTTATGGCAACTGAACTACTGACGTTGTTCCTGGAATTGCTGGAAAGGAATTTGGCTAATCCAAAATCACCCACATGGGCATTCATGTCATCATCAAGTAAAACGTTACTTGGCTTTAGATCGCGATGAACAAGTGGTGCTTCACAATGGTGATGAAGATAATCCAATGCAGAAGCAATATCAATTGCTATGTTCAACCTTTGGTTCATGTTCAACCTCTTTAACTGATGTTGTCCATCTATGCTTGGGTGCAACCAATTTTCTAGACTTCCGTTGGGCATGAACTCAAGAACTAGAGCTCTGAAATCATTACCTTTAAAGTCCACACTTGAGCAGGAAGTTATAATTTTGAGTAGATTCCGATGTCGAATTTTTTTGAATGCTTCACATTCAGCCATGAAGCTCATGTTGGCTCCTTCATCTTGAAGATTCAATACCTTCACTGCTATAAGCATTTCTTCAGGAGGCAGAGTTCCTTTGTACACATCTCCAAAAATACCCTTACCAATCAAATTTGCGGGTGCAAATCCACCAGTTGCTTTAAGAAGGTCATTGTAGGATAACCTGATATATGAATCTTCCAAGGAAGCTATGGGAGGAGGATTGTTTCTAGCCTTTCTTCGCCAATGAAATATCACAAAACATGTTGCCAATGTTAAAAATAAAGCCACACTAATGAATGCGGTTATTACTTTGACGAAAGTATTGGATATTCCTTGTCTCTTTATGTCTTCTTGAAGGCATGCTGGCAACTTCAAATTTGGAATACCTCCACAAAGCTTATTGTTTCCAGTGACAAAAATAGCCCTTGAATTATTGAAGACTCCTTCAATAGGAACAATCCCCTCAAGATCATTGAATGACAAATTTAGGATTTGTATAATGGGCAAATTTTGTAGTTCTTGTGGAATTTTTCCTGACAAGTTGTTGTGAGAGAGATCTAAATATTGAATGCCTCTCAAAGATGCCATAGATAATGGAATGCTTCCACTAAAGGAGTTCCTCTGCATAAAAAGGTATTCCAGACCTGAACAATCACCAATTGCACTCGGTACTTTCCCAGACAATTTGTTATTAGAGATGTCCAATGTCCCAAGACTTTTCAGCTTGCCCAATTCCAATGGAAGTGAACCCATCAAGAAGTTATTAGATAAATTTGCCCAAATTAGGGACTGAAGGGTAATAACTTCTGGTAGTGTGTTTCCCTCAAGTTCGTTTTCAGCAAGGACTAACCACTGTAAGTGTCGACAATACTTGAGACTTGAAGGAATACTTCCATTTAGATGGTTCCTTCTCAAGTAGAGTTCGGATAATCGGGTGATATTGCCTAGGGAGAATGGAATTTCCCCACTTAATTTGTTTCTGTCCAAATACAGTCCTTGTAGTTTTTGAAGCTTCCCTATGGAACTGGGGATTGATCCTGTGAGTAGGTTGTAGTCCATGGCTAGGAGATATAAATTGTGTAGATTTCCAATCCCAGTAGGTATGCTTCCTGATATTTGATTTCCTCCAAAATATAGTGCTTCTAATCGGGTTGAGAGATTTGCTATAGAGTTTGGCAACTGACCTCCAAATTGGTTGACAGAAAGACTAAGAAATTTCAAATTGCTACAGTTTGTCAGAGAAAAGAGAAAGCTTAAATCATCAACTCCCCCGGTTCCAAGATTGTTGTATTGAATAGATAGTCTTTGAAGTCCTGATAAATCTCCTAAATTGATAGGGATAGAGCCAGAGAATCTGTTTTTCCCCACAGCGAGTTGGAAAAGTCTTGAAGCATTTGGAAATGAAAATGGAATGGATCCACTAAATTTATTTTGAGCAATATTGAAAACATGGAGATTAGGAAGTTTGAGTCCCAAGTCTTGTGGAACAGTACCATAGAGTTGGTTTAGTGGCAAAGAAAATGTATTGAGAGATGAAAGGTTGTAAAGAGATGGAGGAATAATACCCGAAAGTTTGTTTTGGCCAAGTGCAAGAAATGTTAATCTTGATAGTTGGCCGAGAGAGTCTGGAATACCTTCCCCAAGATCATTCCTGGCTAGAGAAAGCACTTCGAGCATGGAAAGATTCCCAAGAGATGGTGGAATTGCTCCCGTTAGATTGTTGTAGTAAAGGGACAATATCACCAAATTTGAAAGTGAGTCGACGTTGGATGGAACTGTCCCAAATAGATGATTAGAGCTTAAGCGAAGACGCTTGAGATGGGAGCAACTTGACAAATTTGACGGAATTTTGCCATCAAAATGATTGTTCTGTAGATGCAGTTCTTGTAACCGGAACAGATTGCCCACTTCCGGAGGGATGTGACCGGTGAAGCTGTTGTTTTGAAGATTAATGACCTGGAGGAAGGTGAGGTTTCCTATAAAAGGAGACAATTCTCCTGCAAGCTTTCGGGACTGTAGATCCAGGACTTTGACTCTTTGATGCCGATGACTGCATATGACTCCATACCATTGACAGAAATGAAGAGAATCATTCCATGAACTCATCGTTCCAAGGGGATCCACAGTTACAAGAGACTTGAAGCTGAGCAATGCGAGCCGGTCTGTCTCGTTTCTCATTAACAGAGTGGTGGGGAGAGAAGCCCCGAAGCTTATTGCTGTGTTCATGCATAACAAAAGAATGTTGGAGATAAGGAGAGCAGAACAAGAGAGTGTTATAATGCTTAGACGTGTCTTCTCCATCAGTAGTAGTTGTGATTCTTGTAGATGAGCATTTATGCAGAGTGTATGTGTATTTATAAGACCTGCAGGCGTTCCACGTTGAGAATTTTCAATTATCTGATGCCATTTTATGCGTGTTTGTTTGTGTATGGCCATCCATTGGCATTTTTAATAGTATAAGTCATGTTGCAATTTGTTTTCGTCTTTGATTGACTTGTGGATTTTGCTAGAGAGCCAGTCTTAGATTGGACTGGTTCTTCTCTTCAGAGTAAGAAAAGAGTGCTTAAATTTATTTTAGAAATGATGGAGTCGGGGTTCCTGCTAAACTACTAATAGACGACTTAGGCCTGCTTTTTAACATTTATATTGCACCAATTGTAAGGTTATGGGTTATGGCCTGCAGCTGATGGATTGCATTGACATATGCAATTCATTATTCAGATATTCCTGGATTATACTATTGTCATTTTGCAAACTTTTATTTTATTTATTTATTTTTTAGTATCCGTAGTATTAAAAGCTGTATTATTCAATCAAAGACATTTGGCACTAGGCAAGAACAACTTTCTATGTTATTTGCATCACGCTAGAATAGTAAAATTTGTAGCATTTTAGAATGTTATTTCTATGTTAGTAGTGTGTTTAGGTATATAACTTATCCATGAGTTGTGTAATACAATCACTGAAATAGTATTTGTAATGTGAACGGGCCGAATTCGAACTGGATCTAATCTATGAAGATCTGAATTCGAATCTGGTAATAAATCTGAAATCGGATTAAGGTTTATTAGTACAATAAATCTATTAAATATAGTATGTTAGTTCTACAATTATTATGCCCCTAAAAAATCTAATTTAACGATCCTTATCCTAAAGGTTTCTAGTAATAATTACAAAATAATTGATCGGATCTTTATCGGGTCAAAAATGTGTGAATCTATGTTCGAATCCAGAATTTACGGGTCAAAAATGTGTGGTATATGGTGCCAAATTTCAAATCTAAGCTCCATCAACTAAGAACAGAGCATTCGGTCTCTTTAGTTAAACGCCACACCCAACGATTTCAACCTACCTTCTTGACAACATCTTGAACTTTACTTCAAACTCTGGCGGCCTCTTTTGTTCATCGCCTAACCAGATGAAGGTTGATGATTTGATGAAGCATATGTGATTTACATGAAAAGATGAAATACCACAAGATATGACTCCGCAGTGGCAGTCATCTTCTGAAATTGGACACAGTTGTTATGTAATTATTAGTTTAATATTTCAGGTTTATCACAAGATATCCATTTGATGGGGTGGTAACGGTTAGTGAAATTTTCATGAAGGGAACATGTGCTTCAATTACAATGAATTGCACGTCAAGTGCAACTCACTTTAGGAAGTAAGGGCTTTCTTTTCTCAATTTAATGAAGGCTTGGGCACCTTGAAGGGGCCCGGGCTGATGTTTAGGCTGCCCCAGCAGCTTTCATTGACAGGAGAGGTTACGATGAATCTATGTTAGTGACAGGGACCAATTAGATAACATTAATTGTGAAAAAATTGTCATGGACAGTCACCAACGAAGGTCCATTTCAATGAATCAGAGTATAGAAAAAATGTCATAGCTAGATGACCGTGATCTACTGCTAGGTTGGGTCAGTTGGTTGATCCAAGATGATGGAAAAACGTAATTCCCTCAACTTATATGGAACTAGAAGCCCTAATAATATGGTAATATTTCAAGGCCAGTTATTATTCTCTCTACCACACCAAGATTAAACCATAGCGAGGTAAGGCCTCAAATAAATGAAATATTCCCATTTTTTGTTTACGTGTTACTTGTTCCTCAATTTCCTCAAGTAAAACTAAGCTGAAAAATTGTTAACACATGCACCCAGTGGATTAATCTTATTCCCACCCCTTTCAGCCCAGAACTTCAGAGACATGAATTCTTCACATCATCGGCAGCATTTTCACTTAAGAAGAACAAAAGCTGATGATTCCTAATGACAAATGGTAGAAATCAAGGATAAGGGTTTGACATCTCTATTGAAATTTCACCCAAACCTCTGTTCAATTGTAAGAACCTCTAAACCCAAATAACTTTGTTTTGAATTTCTTGCTTGGATTATACTCTATGAACAATTCTAAACAATTCAGCTCTAAACCAGACAATTTTTTGAATGAGTTGGAGCAACTGATGTATTTAAGCTTCTGATGTGCCACACCACGGAAAACAAATCTAGGTAGCACAAAATATTTTTTTTTCCTTTTTTAATCTTTTCTTTATTTAACGTAAAACTTAATGAAAATCATGCAAATGAAATAATTTGACACTGCAAATTTTGGGAAGGAATATAATTTCAAATTTATAACCTTCTTAATTATTGTTAGAATGAGAATTGACTATAAATCTTAAGATGAAGCCTGTTCTAAAAATTTCCCAAAGGAAGTTCTAAACTTAATTATTTAAACAATAACTATTAACCATAGGCAAGCTCATTTTAATTCAAAGAGGGACTCAATGCAATTATGATTCACATTTGTCGGCTGTCACAATAGTTTTTAGTTTCAACAGTTAACTGTTTCTCATAATTACGCACCAGAAAAAAAAATTTTAATGTAATTTCTAAATATTCAAGAATCAATCATGGACAACAAAACATGCCTTACATGTTCCATAAATGTTAACTTTTTTCGAGTGAGAACCATTCTCCACGCAACCAGACTCCTCATCATATAAGGAACCTAAACTTGAAAGCAATTATTCCACATCAAGGAAAATGTACTAAAGGGAACCATAAGTAGGCCTCTCTCTTTCTTTTTAGGAAAAACTTTGGTAAAAGCCTCCTTTTGGAAAGACTTTTCCCTTAAAGCCTGTAATTTAAACTTAGAAGTCTGCAAGCCTCCTTTTGGTAAAAAATTAAGGAAAATGCCTCACATGAATAGCATGTAAGTACCAATTTCCAAATTCATCTACACTTGCTTGTATGCTATTATGACATTGCTTGTATTCTTATATGATTATACTTGTATCCTAGTATGATTGTACTTGTATCCTTGTATGATAATGCTTGTATCCTCGTATGACTATGTTTGTCTTATGTATGATTATGCTCATATCTTACTATGATTATGCTTGTATCATATATGATTGTACTTGTATCCTACTATGATTATACTTGTATCCTCGTTTGAACTGAAAATAGGTGCTCACTTGCCATTCATGTGAGGCCTTTTGCATAATTTTCCCTTCTTTTTATCTTGTCACTGACGCATATTCAAAGCATATATTTGGAACCTGGAACCAGCCAGATCTAAGGCAGCAAGGGGATGCCTTTGGTGCATCACAGATAATATCAACTAAACTGAAATGGAAATCCAAATCGATTAAACTAAACAAATAAGCAAAAAGAAGAATGAGAAAAGCACCTTTGATTGCTTCCAACTCCAGAGAAGAAAGCTTGAAAACACAGGCAGGCTGGAACCAATCAAGAAAAAAGCTGAACTGCAAATACGCAGGAGCATTACTGGAAAGACGACGAGAAGTATCAACAACAGCAGCAGTTTTCAATTCTTCTTCTCTAATCTTCTGATTGTTATTCTCGTTCTTCCTCTTCCTCTTCGTCCGGTTCGAACCTAGAGGTATTTGGTTAGGGTTTGTGGAAAACATCTTTGGCCGCTTCTTCGATTTCCCGCTTCCCATTGCCGACGGGTTTAAGTGCCAGTCGTTGCTTGCCGAAAACCTCAGTGGAATTTTACACAGTTGTCAAAGTTGGGTCTAGGGCTGATCACGCAGGTTCGGGCTAAACCAGAATCGCCCAACCAATCCCTTCTAAGGGTTCAATTGGGCCATGAGTTTGCAGTTTTTTTATGGGCTGGGCTATGACGGGTCCAAAGTTGATTCGGCCTACATTTGGTCAACAAAGTTGTAAATGGGTCGGTCCTAACCAAACTGTGCATGGTCCCAACTTCAGCTGAGACGTTCAGAAGTCAATTTGTGTATGGCCGTCCATTGGCCTTTTGAATTGTAAGTCAATGTTGTTAACTTTTATGTTGCACCAATTGTAAGGTTATGGCCTGCAGCTGATGGATTGCATTGACAAGTGCAATTCATTATTCAGATATTCCTGGATTATACTATTGTGATTTTGCAAACTTTTATTTTATATATTTATTTTTTAGTATCAGTAGTATTAAAAACTGTAGCCTAATATAAATTAAATATAATCTAATATAAATTAAGAGAAAGGGAAACTTGTGATTGGGTTCACGTATAACAGAATATTGGAGATGAGAATAATAGAACATGATATTGTTGTAATGCTTACACGCATCTTCTCCATCGGTAAAGGTGATTGTGATTTCAAGGACCCCAAGTACTTTATGACCATTAATCACAATATGTTCATATTTATAAGATCCTTAGCGCTCTATGTTGAGACTTTTCAACCATCTGACGTGGAAGGGAAATATTGGATGGTAACGGCATGACTGTTTGGCCGACCCAATACCATAAGGAAAAAGTTGCTTTATATAAAAACTCTGGTTGTCTTTTTGTGGGGTTGCCCCAAAACCCATGACTGAAAATTTTAAAAATCCACATTCAATCCAGGTACAATTATCACCTATATTTTTTTTGGTTTGAAATCCTCAGTGTCTTCCTCTGCAGACGATGATGCTTAAGTGAGATATTGCCACGACTAGTTTTTTTTCACAAAAAATACTTAACTAAAAATACATAATGCCGGCCAAGCGGTATCTTAGCAAAGCAGCATGATGCAGCAAACAATGTCATCCCTTTTTTCTTTATATCCCTCTTAGGAACAAAGCTATAATGAGGTTACTATTTTTGCTTTATATAAGGATGACTACTTCCTTTTGGTTTGCTTTTTAAAAGGAACTAGGGGAAAGCACACGCTATTCACGTAGCAAATGAACTAGAAACGAAGAAGTGTTATGTGTATAATTAGTTATGATGCTAATGAGGGGTAATAAATCTGGATATTGAAGTAAAACTAAAAAAATTGGAGGACCTTTTAGGAATAGAATGTTAGCAACAAAGTATGGGTTTGATTTATATAATATTATGGATAAGCTATATATTATGAGGATGAGAGTATCAATCACCAATTTACAACAGTTCTTACATAGGATTTGTTTCCAATTTCTTGTCTTGTTATTGACTTTTGTATGGCCGTCTGATGGCTTTAGGTGATAACAAGTCCTGTGTTCCTACTGCCAAGGTCTAAGGCGTTGTATTAATATATGATTTGGTTTTATTTTTATTTACGTCTTGAGCAAGACTTGGCTGTTGCTGAATTTTTCTCACTAAATTCAGATTAGTGCTTAAATTTGTTAGGATTCTGAAAACATCGATGTGGCTCCTTTTTTCTACTGGAAATATGAAGTCCTTTGCTTTGAATGTATGCTCGTCACCTTCTGGAAAACAAATCATTCAATATAAAATGATATTTAACAAGGAGGAGAAATGAAATCTTTTGCTATGTTTAACTAAATTTTTCCCTGCTTTGACTGTGATATGTTGCCATGTAGAGCATCTAACGATCGGTGTTTCTTTTTTAATAAGGGGCCCACTTAAAACATTTACAACAATGGAAAAACAATGACCTTAAGATGCTACACGAGGCAAAATCTCATGTCTAAAGATTTTATCTTTGAAAACCTCGACAATAGGACCAAGTCATCTATTTTTATTTTTTATTTTCTGACGATTTACTTTGGAGAATAGAGATGTCATTTTAATGTTTACACCATATTTCCTTAAATCCCATTTCAAGAAATGAGTGTCCCGACAGAAAACTTAAATTCTTGAAATCCATGTTTGAAGAAACGTATTTCCAAATAGCAACTTAAATTTTTTTTTTTTTAAATTTCCTTCTTCGTTATTATCATCATCACCATTATGAGGCAGTTCCCACCAAAACTAGGTCAGCAAATAAATCAACTATATATCATAAATGTATTCTCTAATTTTAAATTTATTCTCAGATGACTACTTTTTAGTTTTGATACCCTTCTTAAGGCTGTGTTTGCATATGGAGAAACTACTGAAAATGTAGGATTCTCAAATGCATAGTGCATTTGAATATTAGAAAAACAGGAAAAGGAAATTGTTGTGTGCACGACCTAGCATCTAAGAAAATGTGAGATGACGGCTCCAACCGTTTAAAACTTGAGGAAAATGTTGAAGAAATTGAATCACGAGAAAGTAGAAACAAAGGATTCACACTACGCAGTTTCTTGGCATCCAAAGGAAAAAAATTATCATGACGTCGTAGTCATCGATGTCATGTTGCAACTTAGGGAGTAATGAGAAGGACACGGTTATTAGCTTATTAATTATATGATCATTGACTGGTATATGGCCGTCCGAAGCCATTTTTATTTTAATAATAAAAAACGTCATGCCATCCAACCATCAAGTTCTTGTAATATGATTTGATTGAATGTTTATTTACATCTGACTTGGAAGATTTTGCATTTGATTTAACTCCGGTCTTCGCTCGCGACAACGTCTCTCTTTAAATTAGAAAAGGGGAAAATTTCAGAAAAGTGCTACTTTACAGCCAATATTACAAAAACATGCCATAAAGATGCTTAATTTCAAAAACATGCCATTTTTGAGATTTAATGTCAAAAAGGGGTCATTGCACGTTTGGCATATTTGCAATGCCCAAAATGCCCTTGAATATAAGAGGGGGGGGGGGGGGGGGGGGGGGGGGGTGGAAAGAGAGGGAAACACGCACGGGGGTGGAAAGAGAGGGAAACACGCTCTCCTCTTCTCTCCTGTGCGAAAAACCCAAACCCTCGACGAACGAACGCCGACTCCTTTCTTCGCCGGCGAATGAGGCTTGTTTCCCGAGTAACTTTGCTTCGTCTCCAAGGCCGACGAACCCCGACCCCATTCTCCTTCCTTCCCCATTGTCATTTTCTTCTCCAAAAAACCGAAACCCTCTCCTTCCCCCATTCTTCTCTTCGCTGGCGAATGCGGGTGGTTTTCCCACTCAGAGTTTCGTCTTATTCAAGGCCGACGAACGCCGACCAACTTCCCCCACTCTCCTTCCCCATTGATCTCTTCTTCTCCAAAAACCCCTTCGCTACCTGGACGAAACCCTCTCCTCATCCATTTGTTTCGCTAGCAATCTTTCTATGCTTTCTGCATCACACCAGTATAGTAATTAAACTTGGCATTTCAAAATGCATGAATTCATGCCAGTATACAATTTACAATAGTGCGTTTAGATAGCTGACTTATTAAAAATTTGCATATCCAATAACCACAATGGTATTTCTAATGCAATAATGTTGGTTTAGAATGATAATGCCTTGTGCCATTTTGTTGAGGCCGGCAACAAAAATCTTGTTTATAGAGGTAGAAGTCTTGCTTATGTGAAAGGCACACAACAGGCGAGTCACTACAAAACCAATCCGGCCCATCTCATTATACAAACCATTATGTCCCATTTGTTGCAGAATTTGAAATTCAACATAGCCATTAAACAATTGAGAAGACAAAATCCAAATGCAGACAAACACTTGCACAGAAGTTACTGCGTGGTTTCTCGTGAAAGCTACATCCACCAACAAAGATTATAAGAGGATTTCGCTGTCAACAACGAAGCAATAAGCAAATATAAAGACATTCTCTATTCAAATAAAATCATGAACCCACAAAAGAACACCAGATATCAACATAAGAATTTTTTGAAGTACTTACATTAGGTTATAGTCTTTTTCTATGTTTCATTATTTAGCGTTGCCTGGTTCCCTCAACTTCGTGGTTGGATTCGGAGTGAAGTTTTGGTAAACCCGGCCCTACCCCTATAAGGGTTAGCCAATTCTAAACTCTAACCCACTCCTATCATATCATATATATATATATATAGTAAAGCAGACTACAGAAACACCACCTTTTCTCTCCTCCACATGGACATCCCTTCTTTTTCCAATGCATGTCCTTCTAGGCCCCACTGAAACGCCATACTCTCTTTCCTCCACGTGTACATATCTCCTCTCATAACTCT
This sequence comes from Buxus sempervirens, assembly GCA_947561395.2. Classification (NCBI taxonomy): domain Eukaryota; kingdom Viridiplantae; phylum Streptophyta; class Magnoliopsida; order Buxales; family Buxaceae; genus Buxus; species Buxus sempervirens. Next base: position 24,454,169 of record OX387192.1, on the reverse strand, counting down.
TTTAGGTCCCACATAAACAAGATAAATTTTATTTAAAAAAAACCATATTTTTTCTATTTTACATGTACATATTCTCTCTTCTCTCATAGCTGTAGACACCCCAAAATTGCACGATTTTTGATAAATCTTGAAGGAGAGAAATATTTTATTGGAATTTTCAGTTCTTTGCATTGGGTTTGAGATACTTAACCTATTTCAATCCAAAATGGAAAAGGAAAAGGCCCGAATTCAATCTTTTGTGCAAAGTCAAACTTTTTCCGGTTGAATTTTGTTGACTTTTGACCCCAGAAAATGAAATATTTTTTAAAGCCAGATTTCAAGATAATTTTTCCCGGTAATCAGGTTTTTAGCCATGTTATTGCATAAAAGAATTTTTTGATATTTTAAATCTTGACGAATACCTTGGTTTTAACATATTGAACATTTTTTCCAGACCTGAAAAATCGGAATTTTGCCTAGAACTGGAAAGTTGACTTTTTATTCACTTGGAATTTGGGTCTGGAACTATTTTTAATGGATTCAAATGGGGGGGTGTTTGCTTATTTACATGTAATATCTTAAGTAAATGGAGATTAAAAAATACGAGGACATTTACTTAAACGATATTACATGTAAATAAGTATTGCCTGTGTTAAAATTTGGAAAAAAGGCTTTTTTCCTGTATCCGGCAACTCAGGCCGGATACAAGTGCTTCTCTTTGTATCCGGTGGAAAGTGCCGGATACAAAGGAACTTTAGTGTATCCGGCATTATATACCGGATACATTAAAGCTCTAGTGTATCCGGCCTGATATGCCGGATACATTAGTTTTGCTCAAAATTAGGGTTTTCCGAGAGAAATCACTTTTTACCATCATGTCCCTCATTAAATGAGGGGAAATCTCGGAAACAGCCTTAGGGTTAAGGTTGGGGGGTTCTAGACATTAAGTTGTGTCTACCAATGACCTTAGCCTTTGCCTATAAATAGGAGACTCCTCCTTAAGCAAAAGGAACCAACTCTTGTTTTGAATTCTCGCAAAGAAGAACTCCAAGAGAAGAAGGAAATCGCTGTAGGAGTGCTTCCAGAATCCAGGAAGGCTCCTCTTCAAGCAAAGGACCAAGTTTTTGGAGATCAAAGAACTCCGAGTGAAGAAGGGAACCGCTGCCGGATTGCTTTCAGAACCCCAGGTAAGCCTCAACCCTCATTTATTTTCTGTATTTAATTTGTTAGATCTAGATCTCTTCTTCTACCTTTCTGTAGAATAAAGCCTTTTTTTGTGTGTGGAAATCCTTCCCCGGCTCAAAGTATCTCAAGACTCCCCTAGCCGTAAAATGTGAAGGCGGATCTAGGAGAAAGGAGACTGGGGATTGACCCTAGTGCTAGAACCCATGTAGCATAAGGCTTTTGAATGATTGAAAACCGTTCTATAATCAAAGTACCCTTGATTATCTCGAAGAACCGTGTTTAACGGGGAGAGAGAACAGAGGGAAACGATAATGGAACGGAACCCTAGGCTATGCTAGAACCTATCTTGTTGAATCTATATGCATGATATGTTGTTGTAATAATCTTACTTGGTTTTTCACTCTTGCACACATATTACACTTTTTTGGTGAATAGGCTCACATTTGGGGATTTATTGCATTCATTGTGATAAATCTCCAATAAATGGCCTCAATCAAATTCTGGAGTGTTTTTAAATGTTTTTCAAAGGTTTTGGATTCATCTCACACGAATCTCACACACTTTATAAATTTTCGGATTTGATTTTCTTCAAAAATGGCCTAACTGGACAGCACCTGTACCCTTACTTCGGACGCTCATAACTTCATCGTCCGGATGAATTTTGGAGCGATTCTAGAACCATGGAAAAGGTGAGGCTGTCTAGTTTATGTCCACCAAATTTCATAAATTTCAATCAAACGGATTTTTGACACCTCTCTGTCGAAGTTGAGTGGACAGTTCAGGTTCAAATACAGAACTTGTCACTTCGACGGACCGCCATGTGTTCGTTTTAAGTCCGATTCGAGTGATTTTTGTTTTTGAGTACTCCTTTATGAGTCTATTTTCAAATCCAGTTGGTTTCATAATTTTTGGATTCCATTTGAATTATTGGTAGCCGATTTACTCAGAACTGCTCAATGGCATTTTTCTGGGTGAATCTGTGATCTTCGGGGCCTGTTCGGGAGACTACCCACGGCACATCCGAAGGGATTTTTGTATGAGGCTAGTTTCTTTCGAAAGATGGCCATACAGACTTCAATCACACCAAATTTCGTGGAATTTTATGGAGTGGATTTTTCTAGACAATTTTCCAAAGTTGCCCACTTATCACTTTTAAAAATCCCCAGCAGCAACTTCAAAGGAGCATAACTCCTTGAATTTTTATCGGAATGAAGTGAAATTTTGCATGAGACTCTTATTTACCCTAATATTTCAAATGAATTTGGTTTGGTTCAATTTAGAATTGGGTTTGAATGATTTCAAGACAAATGGCATACTTTTTACCGAATTTTCCGGATTTGATTTAACTTGGTTTTTGAGCAACTTGTGCTTCGATTTCCATCTTTTGAGATATTCCAGAAATGATATTGACATAAGAGAGGGTCTAGAATCCATTTAGATCTTCATGTGAAAATATCATACATTGGTCCTTTTTCAAGGTTTTCTATGATTTTAGCAAGCTTTCTTATTTTTGCATGAACATACACTTGGCTACCACTTCGTGTGGATGAATGGGGGTGCCTAACACCTTCCCCCGTTCATAATCTAATCCCCTTACCCATCTCTGGATTTGATTTTCAAGTAGGGTTATTTTTACCCTAGAATTTGCATTTTTGCACTTTTTGCTTATTTTTGAACTCTTTGGTGTCCATTCTCACCCCAAAATCATGAATGGTGGCGACTCTCCCATTTTTGCGTTGAGCCCGTGTGTTGACGGAGGGATGATCATTCCGGTGATTTTTCCCATGTCTCACAATAGCTCTTTAGGGTTCCACACAAACAAGATAAATTTTATTTAGAAAATCTTATTAAAATATAGAAGGAACGTCCCAAAGAAATAAATCTATAGGAACAAAATATTTTAATAAGAAGGGACCTCAACATGGATAAGGCCCATTCTCCAATATTATCTCTAACTAAATTAAATTTATAAGATTAATCCTTATCTTTTCAGAGTCCTAGAAACCCATAACTATCTTTAACTAAGTTAATAATCAAATAATCAAAGATATACTTCTCTATTTTCACTACAAAAATATAAGGATACAGCGGCGGAGACTTGTGGACCTTTAGCGGCGGTGATTTAATGACCGCCGCTAAAAGTTATCCAATTTGTAATTTCAGTCCGTGACTTTTCCCCATCCCCAATTTATCTCGTTCGTTCGGATCTTTCTCTTTCGCCGAACGAACGCTTGCCCTAATCTCTTTCTCGCCTCATTTCAGAAGTAGTCAGTTGCTTTCTCTAGCTTTTGCACGGAGATTTGTGGACCCTTGGCCAAGCTTGTTCGTGATATTAAACGGAGAATCGGAGAGGAAGGGAGAGAGGATTTGGCCTGGAGAAGAGGTTTGAGGACGGTAGATGCCCTAATCTCTGTTTCTAATATTTGGCTACGTCCGATCAATTTCCTCCGGCGAAGTTACGAACAGTGTACGTCGTCTTCTATTTCAACTTTTTCTCTCTCCTCTGCGTCCACGCTTCTATCTGCCTGATAACAGTCTTCCGTTCTAGGGTTTCATGTCTCCCGCTTGATTCAGGTGCTTAATCTTTCTCTCTTTGGTTTGCATCTTAAATACTTCTATTCTGTGTGATTTTGCTTTCGTTTCGATGGTATAATTTTATTTTAGGTTTGACGCTAGAATGTTTTGGAAATTTTGCTCCAATTACGCAGAATTTTGGTTGCTTGTTGTGGGGGAATCCTGTTATTTCGATTTAGCTTACGTGATTTGGATCTATATTTGTTTCACGATTTACTTGGTGTCTTTATTTTCACTTTACATGCGTGGCTCTGGAAACATCATGCACTTGCTGTGATGGTGCTGGAGGAGGTTGTTGGTTGTTTTAGGTTATGGGATTTCTTAGTTGCGGTTATCTTTGATCTGAGCTGTGGGTTTTTAGTTTTCTTTCTTTTGGATTAACTGAATTGCTTGTTATATCTAACCAATTTATTAAGCGTGCCATGATGTTTATTCGTGAAGTTTGATTACTAAGTGTGTTGGGTTAGATTTTTAAATTTTATGATAAGCTGGATAAACTAACTGGTGTCAATCCAAGATTCATATCCCAACAACATGGGGTCATTGGAAAGAGATTGGCAATAGGCCTACATTCGTACTTTTATATAGACTCAAATCCACATTCTCAAGCTGGCAGCTTGAGCTTTTACTGTCACACCAAATAATGGTCCCTTGACCTGTTCCTCATATATGTACAGTATATTCCTTTAATGATAAAAAAATTAAAAAATTTATTATTATATTTATTTTTTTTGGGGGTCGGGCTGGGAGGAGAGAAGGAGAGATACATATAACAATTTGGCTATGATGGTGATATAGGAACTAGTTTCTTCATGAACTCTAGATTTGATAAGTTGGTTTGCTTTATTTTTTGTGTATGGCAGTTGATGCAATTATTTTAAACTTTTTGATTATCAAAGAGGTCTATTTAAAGATCCATAAAATTTTCCATTTGGCAATTGGCACTTGGGGATCTATTCCTTGTTTATACAGTTGTTTTTTACTAGTTCAGTCGGTCATTGTTAGTTAACAATTGATAGATATGATCACTACACCTCCATGATCATTGTAGTTGTTTTCTTGATGCTTTTGTTTCATTTTCATATAACATCTGGTGATTCTGGGTATTAAAATGGTTAATTTTTTTTTTTTTTTAAATTTGAGACAGGTAAGCCATCACCCCATGATTGTTGCATGCCACTGTGAGGCCAGAGGATGGAAATTTTGGGCAGACAGCAATCTGAAAAGTAAATTTTGGGGTCGATCAATTCAGTTAGATCCTGTTGGTATTCTAACTCTGGAGTTTGATGATGGAGAAATTTTTCAATGGAGTAAGGTATAAATGTAATGATTGAAATGACCAAGTTTTGCCCCTTGTAAGCATCTGAATGATGGACTTATTCCTGACAGGTAACCACATCCATTTACAATCTTATATTGGGAAAAGTCTACTGTGATCATTTCGGTACAATGCGGATACAAGGAAATCATGGGTCCTCATGTAAACTAAAATTCAAAGAGCAGTCTATCATTGAACGAAATCCTCACCAGGTAATTGATCAAATACATATAAATTTCTTCTAGACAGAATTTGGTAATTGGACCTCTTACCTTCATTTCCAGAGATACAAGGATTCTTTGTTGCTATATCTTGGTATTATAGTCAAGGTTTATAGTTGTGGGGCTTCAAAATTAGAGAATGTTGTTTTGTCTCAAGTTAAGTCTTTGTATCTGCATTACATTCATTTAATACATGTATCTAATGGTTCTAGATTACAGCAATTTTCATCCTAAGGTTTCCTTGACAGCTCTATGGTTGCTTTCTTTAGATGGCTTCCATATACTGTATTTCCTCTGTAGTTGGGTTGGCAGGTGACTTTGTTTACTAGAGGGAAAGCACCCATAACCCAGCAACTTCCAGGTGAATCAGCAACTTCCAGAGAAACACATTGTGTTGTGGTATATTTTCTCTATTCATTGTGTTTTGTGTTTTCTTGCTTAAAGCAGTTGGATTTCATTGGCTCTGTTTCTTTTGCTGAGTAAAAAAAAATCCTGCTTCTGTTTGCTGAGTAAAACATCAATTGCACGTAACAAGAAAGGGGAAAAAACATGATTAAGATATGCAATGTCATTAATGGAAGAATTCTTGTGATATTGCTTTGCATGTCCCTGCTTGGTTCAAGGCTTCCCCACAGTCTGGCTCAATGTCTGTATTGTGAAGCCAAAATTGTTATGAGCTTTGGATCACGAGCTGGCACTTGCTTCAGGAATTATTTGTTCATTACAAAGAGATGGACTGATAAATGAAGGAGGAATTTATTTATTTCTTAGTTTGAAATATGCTCTTATCATTATGTGGCTTTCACAGGTTTAAATTTTTGTCGTTACTTTGACTGTATGCCTGTTCTAGTGTCACGGGATTTGTCACGATGTTGCAGTAATACTGAACTGGATCACAATCGCATAACAAAAACCATAGATCAGCTAATGTCGTCCCCTAAGCATGATTTTCTGTTTCCCTCCGCGAAATTCCAAAAGGTTAATTATCTGATAAATAGGTTTACTTATACTATTATATTTACAAGGCATGCTTCGTAAATGCATCATAAAGTAGATTATTTGCCAGCTCACTGACGGCAGATCATCATTCTGAGCGCCCTTTCAAGCATGTTGGTTAAAATGTAGTTGTTTTGTGCCATCCTGTTGTGAGCCCTGTTTGTCTGGCTGTTTTGTGTGGGCATCAAGCCTTGTGTATTAGATTTGCCTTTGCAAGGGTATCTTCCTGGATATCAGAGATAATGGTTTGCAAGTAACAAGGTATTATCACTTTCTCTTTATTGCATAATTTTTCTGTCTTTTTTGTTTTATCTTAGAAAAACCATTTTATTGTTGGTATCATTTTTGTTTTTATGTGAAACAGTGATGATCCAAGGAGGTGCATTTTCAGGAGGCTCTTCTTAGATAGCAATGTGTTTGGTGGATGGGTCTTTGTTCAAATCTGTCTCATGTGTTCAGGTTGTGAACAAATGTCTTTTTTGTTTTTTCTAATCAGGTTTTAAATTAATATTGTAATGGAAAGTGCCAAGTTTTAAATTAATGTTTTTTATTAATTTATAAATTATTATTATTATTTTTATTTAGCTTCATTTGGTTGAATTTTGGCGGTTGCAGGTAAGAGAGAAAGAGGGGCTGGGGTGTGTCGGGTGGGGTATAAAGGGGTGGGGGGTACAGGTATATAGGGATGGGGTCGGGTATGGGTATATGGATGGGTGGGGTGGGGTGTGTAGGGGCCCCAATGCATGCGCGCGTGCGGGGTATGTGGGAGGGGTTTATTCGTAAAAATAAAAATTTTGGGGGTAAAAATGAAAATAAAAACGTAAATCTGGAAAAACCAAAACAAAAACGTAAATCAAAAAGAGAAAAAAGGAGTTTCAGCGGCGGTCACTTCCGCCGCTGAAAGATTTAGCGACGGGCGAATTAACGGCGGACAGGTGTCGTTTGGGATGGGCTTTAGCGGCGGTCTTTTGACTTTTAGCGGCAGTCTTAGTCCGCCGCTAAAAGTACGTTTTTTTGTTGTGTTTCCAAAAAATTTGCTGAATCTGTGATTGCAAAATATTGAATCCTACCAAAAAAGGGGATAGCAAAATATTGAATCCTACCGATGAAAGATTTAATGACATTAGGAATTGTTGTCATTAAAATCTTGGACTATAAATAAATTACTGGCATGTTTACACATGGTAACAAAATGTTCAATTATTATATTTACTTATTGTAGCAGTTATTTTAAATTATTTAAAAATAATATATATAAATATATATGTTCCTGTGCTTAACACAGGAAAAAGTAAAACTACTAGTTAGATTGGTAAGAGGGTAGGTTAGCGTTGACCCGTATTAGAAAATACAAAAAAAAAAAAAAAAAAGAAGTAGTAGTTTTTAAATAGAATATATAGTTTAAAAATATATTTATATATTAAATATGTATTTTTTTTATATACCATCTATATTAAAATAATATTTTAAACATATATAATATTTTGATAGATAAAGGTCGGGTTCAGGGCAAGGTATGTTAGCCATCTAACCCACCCTATTGCCCAATCCGGACTGACTGATATTAAAGTGGACTGTGCAATCAGACCGGCGAATTGACTGGTTCAATTAACGAACGGTTTGATTTTGGATTAGGAAGTTCAAACCAACGTGCTTCCCAATGGCAATTGCAACAGGAATCGTGCATCTGTTTTCAAACAGGTGGGTGCCCTAATCTGAAACTCTCATTTACTAAAATGATTTCTATAATTCTATTTATATTTTAAAATCAGGTTGGTGCCCTAAGTCTTGAATCTTTTATGTTTACACGCTTTGCTTTTCATCATCCTCAAATAGGTTGGTGCCCTAAGTCTGCATGTTCCCTATTTGTAAGAATTTTTAAGCGGATAAGCTATAAAGATTCGTGCACTCAGCCGTTTCGTACCATTCTATTCCTTGCCAATTGCAAGCTAATTTTGGATGGGAAAACATTGCTGGTAAGACACCATAAAACCGTATTTACTGATGTTTTGGTCTTAGTAGTTACAATCTCAAGTAAAGAAGGCAAGATGAGAGCCTATGCCAACAGTGCCAAGTGCATTGCAGGGCAAACTTGACATCACAAAAATGTCCAGCTACAATTCTGTATTATTGTGACATCAAATTCTTACTTAAAGTTCTTACACACAAAGTACAAACTGTAGGGAAATCAAATTTTTGTTATGCATCAAATTTTTACTCCAAGTTTTATCCACTCCAATACACATATCAAATTTTTACTGTAGGGACATCAAGTTCTTACGCAATGAAGCATATTGCTTGGGCTGCAATTGATTTACTCAATAAGATTATTTGTTGTTTTGAGTTGCCACTATTTGTAAATAAAAGAATTACGTCAAAATATGGTATTAAAAATTTTAAACAACCATTGCACCTAGAATCTTAAGTTGATAGCTTAACTTTGCCCAGGAACGTACATGGAGAGGACAAACATTGGGCACATAGAAACTGCATACAAATACATGTCAAGGTAAACTCAATCCCAAGAGTCGAACAAAAGACCTCCCGCTTTTATACCATGTTAAACAACCGTTGCACCTAAAAACTTAAGTTGATAAGTGAAAATTTAACAGCATATATCAAAGGGCTCAAATATGACATCTCAACAAAAGAAAATTCTTAAAGTGAGGTCTTTAAGCTTCACACCCAATAGATTGCATTCACCAAGATGTTTATTAAATCACGTATATTGAAGGGATGGAATTTGAGTTATAGCCTTATTGTGACTTAAAACTTTATAATTGGCAAAAGCCTTAACAAAGTTTGCTTGCTTATACACACTTTAACATGATTCCACCTTATAAAATAGGTTTTAAGATCTAATAATAGATTTTATGTTTATAATAGTTAGAATGTTTTTGCTATTGAACTCATACTTAAGTGGATCATAAAAAAGTACAAGCTACTTTTTTGAGAATTTTTTTGCTATTCAACTCATTCTTAAGTGGATCATAAAAATGTAATTATGCAATGTTCTGATACTTGTGGGAAACGGATCTATCACGTATAAAAACTGTTCTCAAAAAACATACGAGAAAGGATTAAAACTTGATAGGCACAAATCTCACTTTTGGTAAAGAAGAAAACTTGATAGGAATTTGAATGTGTGGGGCCTCTCCTGGCATAGGTATCCATCGGTATGTTTCACGGTGACTCCAGGTGAAACACTCTCGTAGTAGGTGGGTAGTTATTTATTTGATTTAAGAATCTTAAAAGTAATGTTTTAGTAATTAACTTCAACGATTAATCAATACTCATAGGCATATTTATTTATATCTTCTGCTGTTGCTGTAGAACATAATAGTTGATATCACTCGGAGATCCATAGAAAATAACGTTTAACGTCTACTAAAATCCCTGACATAGAAAGGTTTTTTTTTTCTTTTTATAATAAAGAAAGGGACGGCACGAAGGTAGAAAGGGCGGGAATGTGCGTTGGATTTCAAAATTGAGACAAAGAAGACGAGGAGGTGGAAGAGATATCTACAGGGTTTGGGTGGGACCTTTTGTACTCGCCCGCCAGGTCATTTTGCGTTGGCTTTTACTTAAATTTAAATTTAAATTTGAAACCTCTCTCCGTAGATGTAGATTTGATCCTTGCTTCTTCTTCCCGCAAAAGCTCTCTTTTTTTTGAAAACTTCCCGCCGAAAGTGTGCTTCAAATCAGTGGTCGTTTTCAGGGCTGAGCTGACACCCCAGTCTTTCCAAATTTCAATTTAAAGCTCATTCACACAAACCCGTGACTGTGAGGCTGAGAGGCTGAGACACTTCCCGTTAAGTCTTGTTTGGATTGATGTTTCAAGCCCATTCGGCGGACATCAACCTGCCCATTGCATGTCCACCTAAACCACATGCTTTGCTAAAAAGCTAAAAGCAACATTTTTATGCTTTACCACTCTTTATATTAAAGCCTGTGTGTAAATCAGAATACTTGGCCAACTTACTCGATCACTAAATTATCTTGCCGGTTTTCAGTACAAATACCTTATAATGTTAACATATTTTTATAATGACTAGGCATGTAACTTAAGGCTTAGTAGTTTGTGCATCCCTTGCTAGGGAAAAAAAAAGAGCATTTAAATATACTTTCTCTCTTTTGGAAGGGGGGGGGGGGGGGGGGGGGGGGGGGGGGGGTATGATTCGGATGTCACAAGTTTGGGGGGCACACAAACATGGAAGTAAGATTCTGATGATCAAATGTTCTATATTATGGAATATGGAGCATCATGTTCAAGAATATAGAAACAAATATCAAACCTCTGGGGTATGTATAAACATTATCAGACATATAGATTCCTTCTGTTTTCACGTTCTTATCAATATTTCTGTATATATGTTAAAATTATAGGAAGATTTGTAATAAACATTAAAGAATAAATAAAATCCATGAAGGCCATGACTACATACATATGTTAATTTCCTTTTACATCTTCAGTACTAGCATGTTTGTTAGCTCTTATGTGGTATGTGCAATCCTACTTGAAAATATCAGCCATTGTGCAGATATGAAAATTAATTTGGTACACTTCCTAAGGACAACTTAACTTGGTACCAATTTTACATATTAAAGTATACTGTCTGAAATTTAACTCTAAAGAAAAGAAATAGATCAAAAACAGGGGAGATCTCTAGAATATCTAATCAAATTTTCTTTTCCACTTCGAACACATAAACCCCAAGCCAAGAACTTTTCATAACCACCTCTTGAAATACTCATGTTTCAGAAGGGAAAGACCTTTGCTTCAATTCCTAGGATTATTTTCTGATTCTTCCAATTTTTGTTTGGTTGTTTGTACTTTATCCAATCCTCATTGGATTTATGCGGTCCCTTAGATTTGATTTGCAAATTCGTCATCTGTTGCCGAGAACATTTTCATGACATGGATGTATTTTCTCAGATTTTGGACGATGTAGTACAAATTATTTGACATCTTCAGACACATGCATGCTAGAAGAATTCTTTGTTATCTGATTTAAAGTGCATGCACACGTCTCTAAGTAGTTTTATCTGTGTTTGTTTCAAATTACTCATTTTATCTTTAAATTACAGCATCTTCTTCTGTTTGAGTGGATTTGATCAATGTTCAAAATTTCAATGAGTCCATTTGCCTGGATGGACTTGGTAGATAGAGTTGGCTTCTTCTTTTGTCTGAGTCGATTATCCTAGTTTTGTTTGCAAGTTTCGTTTGATATCCATAATGTGTAGAATTTTACAAGGTATTTGCTTGCAATTGCTAACTAGTTCAAATTGTAGATCCCTTTGACAATAGTTTGGTCATATTTTTAGAACATGTTAGACCAGAGCTTTGGGACAGATCTTGTCCCATATTGTAGCCACTAATGTACTCTTATCTCTCATAGAATTTATCATTGTCTGAAACATCTGGTCAATGACGATTCTTCAAATGAAATTTGATCAACCAGAATTGGTTATTCATATTAAGAAAAAACTAGATTTGAGAAATACTTACTGGGTTCTTGCTATGTTTCTCTCCTGGATGGACTGTAGTATTGAAATAATGTGTCATCATTCATTGTAGGTGGTACGTTATGATTTGCAAACTCCATCAGATGTCTCTCTTTTTCTGCCTTTTTATTTGGCATTCAGCATGTATATGCAAATGATAGAAACCTCAGTGTGTTTTCTAGTGTAGAAGTTGAAGTTTGAAAAATCCATGCATTGTAAATTTGCTACCCAATATCTGAATCCCTCTGATCTATCCACAACTTCTATAAAAGTGCTTGCCAAGTCCGATCAATCTGTTATAGAGAGAACTAATTTTGGAACAGTCGAGTTTGATTATCTTTGCATTGGACAACTTCTTAGATGTATCGACGAGTCACAATTGATCCTTATTTTTTGTCAAAGATGTTTAGAGATGACTATGTGGGCCATTGTTAATACTAAACAATTCCTGAGTTCTCAAAATGAAGCAAATTTTAGTACCCTGAAAGGAAAAAAAAAAGGGAAAAGAAAAGAAAAAAGAGGCTATGCTATCCCTATCTGTTAGCATCTTACAAGAAGGCCTTTTACAACAATGGCACTATAGAAAAATGAGGCTCTGCTGTCCCTATTTGTTAGCATATCACACCGGCTGCTATTCTTTGGACATTGTGGCAAGAGAGAAACAACAAAATTTTCAATGATAGATCAAGATCCCTAAAGGCTTTATTCCAATCTATCCTCAGGTGTATCCTCTTTTGGGCATCACCTAGGGTCTGTGCGAAGGGCTGGCCATGCTGGAAGTTTTATTATGTGCAAATTTCCTGGAATTTGTTGAAGCTTAGATCCTTTATTTCCTTGTACGCTGTTGGTGTACATGCACTCTGTTGCTTCTTTTTTCTATCTTAATACAATCTTTTCTATTACTGATGAAAAAAAATTTGACACAAAATAAAAAAACATGACAACAAGTTGAGAACTTAAAATAAACAAAAAAACAAAATGTAATGTCACCAAAATATAAAAATAAACCAACAATAAAGGATAGTGATTGGATAAAATATGATTTGATATATAAATACAGCTCATTACTTTTCTTGTTGCAAAATCATTTAACACCGTTGAAAAAGTTCACATCACGTGCTTGGATATTAAATTCATATTGTGTTGAATCACTTGCAATTTGCTATAAAATCTTAACATGTAATTAGTAACTTAGGCTCTAATTCTATTTTCTTCTTCTGTCACTTTGCAATAAACATTCTTGATCGAATGTAGCTCGCGAATGACATCCTGAATGTCCATTCGATCCCGAGGCGACTCCATAGAACATGCAACTCCAATGCGGGCAATGGAAACCAAGCAGTCTCTCCTTCCATGACTGATGTCTGTGAAATTTTCCATATTTGCTATAGCTTCATCTTGTTCTCTTTCCTGATCCGGAATGAGCATGTTCGGATCTACGATGTCCATTACATGCTCGGGCAAGGCCATCTTAGAGATTTCATGAAGACTTGAACCATTTACAAATACATCATCAGTTGGTCTCTTTCCTGTGAACATCTCAAGCAAGATAATTCCATAACTGTAAATATCCCCTTCTGTGGATACTTCGCGACCCATTCCATATTCTGCAATTTATAAACCTATTACTTTAGCAACAATCTACTATCATTAGTGGAAGCAAAATTAATTTATTACAGAATTGCAAGTATTGTATTTGAAACTCAATCTTGTTGTTAAGCATAACCACCATAACTTTTTGTAAGTTAATTTTACAGCACGGATAAAGTTCATCTTGTTAATGATAAGATTGTCTTGACAAGCATAATCATTGTTGATAAAATATGTACTTCCACAATAGGATAGCCCTATGTTTTTTGCAAACTCATAAGAAAAGGAAGAATATCAGTTTGTCTAATTGTTGTAAATTTTTATTTTTTTAATGAATATACTAATATCTTAGTATACATTCAATCGAAAATACCATATTGATGTTAAATGGAATATAAATGAAAGTAGGTAGCCGAAAAAGAGCAATGCTAGTGGATTCATATTTACTAAAATCTAAATATTCAATTGAGTAATTCAACTTTTAAAATCTAAATGCTTAAAAGATGTTTAGTTTCCATTGGGACAAGAAATGTTATTGTTTTTCTCCAAATGCAAGAAGCTAATATCAGTGATTTCAATGTTTTTTGTGTGCCATACCTTTTGTAAAGAAAAGTTTTGGAACAAATGTCCAAAAAGAAACGAATTATAAGGTCTCATATTACTCTTGAGTTCTTCACTTCCACTTTTATAATTGTACAAATAATATAACATGACAAATATGAATAAGTAGTTAAGTTTATGCAATTGAACTCACTTGACCAACAGATAGAAAACAAAACCATCATGATAAAAATTAATTGCATTATTCATCTTTGTTGCTTCTTTGCTTAGGGTAGTGGCATTCTTCTTTTAAAGCTGGGTTTTACTTCTTCAATTGGATTGGATATATTTCTCCAAAATTGAAATTAATGTTCCCTCCTGTGAGCATTAATTTCACCATGAGTAAGGGTGATCAATTTTTGTATTAACTTCCTAAAAACTGAAACTAATACAATTAGGGTGATCGATACAGGCTTAAAGGTGTCCAATATCAGCAGGTCAGTACATACATTTTAATTGTTGTCAAAAATTACCAATAGATTGTAGAATAGTGTTTGTAGAATAGTGTTCAAATTTAAAAATAATGGTCTACATACCTGGGGCAATATAGCCAATGGATCCCTTTATGGTAACTGAACTACTGACGTTGTTCCTGGAATTGCTGGTGCTTCCGGAAAGGAATTTGGCTAATCCAAAATCACCCACATGGGCATTCATGTTATCATCAAGTAAAACATTACTTGGCTTTAGATCACAATGAACAAGGGGTGCTTCACAATGGTGATGAAGATAATCCAATGCAGAAGCAATATCAATTGCTATGTTCAGCCTTTGGTTCATGTTCAACCTCTTTAACTGATGTGGCCCATCTATGCTTGGGTGCAACCAATTTTCTAGACTTCCACTGGGCATGAACTCAAGAACTAGAGCTTTGAAATCGTTACCTTTAAAGTCCACGCTTGAGCAGGAAGTTATAATTTTGAGTAGATTCCGATGTCGAATTTTCTTGAATGCTTCACATTCAGCCATGAAGCTCATGCTGGCTCGTTCATCTTGAAGATTCAATACCTTCACTGCTATAAGCATTCCTTCAGGAGGCAGAGTTCCTTTGTACACATCTCCAAAAGTACCCTTACCAATCAAATTTGTGGGTGCAAATCCATCTGTTGCTTTATGTAGGTCATTGTAGGATAACCTGATATATGAATCTTCCAAGGAAGCTGTGGGAGGAGGATCTTTTCTAGCCTTTCTTCGCCAATGAAATATCACAAAACATGTTGCCAATGTTAAAAATAAAGCCACACTAATGAATGTGGTTATTACTTTAACAAAAGTATTGGATATTCCATGTTTCTTTACGTCCTCTTCAAGGCATGCTGGCAACTTCAAATTTGGAATACCCCCACAGAGCTTAATGTTTCCAGTGACAATAATAGCCCTTGAATTATTGAAGACTCCTTCAATAGGAACAATGCCCTCAAGATCATTGAATGACAAATTTAGGATTTGTATAATGGGCAAATTTTGTAGATCTTGGGGAATTTTTCCTGACAAGTTGTTGTGAGAGAGATCTAAATATTGAATGCCTCTCAAAGATGCCATAGATAATGGAATGCTTCCACTAAAGGAATTCCTCTGCATAAAAAGGTATTCCAAACCTGAACAATCACCAATTGCACTCGGTATTTTTCCAGACAATTTGTTATGAGAGATGTCCAATGTCCCGAGACTTTTCAGCTTGCCCAATTCCGAAGGGAGTGAACCCATCAAGAAGTTATTAGATAAATTCGCCGCAATTAGGGACGGAAGGGTAATAACTTCTGGTAGTATGTTTCCCTCAAGTTCGTTTTTAGCAAGGTCTAACCACTGTAAGTGTTGACAATACTTGAGACTTGAAGGAATACTTCCATTTAGATGGTTCCTACTCAAATAGAGTTGGGATAATCGGGTGATATTGCCTAGGGAGAATGGAATTTCTCCCCTTAATTTGTTTCCGCCCAAACTCAGTCCTTGTAGTTTCTGAAGCTTCCCTATGGAAGTGGGGATTGATCCTGTGAGTATGTTGGATTGCATGGCTAGGAGATATAAATTGACTAGATTTCCAATCCCAGTAGGTATGCTTCCTGATATTTGATTCCACCCCAAATATAGTTTTTCTAATTGGGTTGTGAGATTAGCCACAGACTTTGGCAACTGACCTCCAAATTGGTTGACAGCAAGACTAAGAATTTTCAAATTGCTACAGTTTGTCAGAGAAAAGAGAAAGCTTAAATCATCAACTCCCCCGGTTCCTAGATTGTTATCATTAATAGACAGTTGTTGAAGTCCTGCTAAATCTCCCAGATTGACAGGGACAGAGCCAGAGAATCTGTTTTTCCCCAGATAGAGTTGGAAAAGTCTTGAAGCATTTGGAAATGAAACTGGAATGGTTCCACTAAATTTATTTCTACCAATATTGAAAAGATGGAGATTAGGAAGTTTGAGTCCCAAATCTTGTGGAAGACTACCATAGAGTTGGTTCAGTGGCAAAGCAAATGTATTGAGAGATGAAAGGTTGTAAAGAGATGGAGGAATAATACCTGAAAGTTTATTTTCGCCGAGTCCAAGAAATGTTAATCTTGATAGTTGGCCGAGAGAGTCTGGAATACCTTCCCCAAGATAATTTCTGGCCAGGGAGAGCACTTCCAGCAAGGAAAGATTCCCAAGAGATGGTGGAATTGCTCCCGTTAGATTGTTGTAGTAAAGGGACAATGTCACCAAATTTGAAAGTGAGCCGATGTTGGATGGAATTGTCCCAAACAGATTATTTGGACCTAAGCGAAGACGCTTGAGATGGGAGCAACTTGACAAATTTGTTGGAATTTTGCCATCAAAATAATTGTTCTGAAGATGCAGTTCTTGTAACCGGAACAGATTGCCCACTTCCGGAGGGATGTGACCGGTGAAGCTGTTGTTTTGAAGATTAATGACCTGGAGGAAGGTGAGGTTTCCTATAAAAGGAGAAAATTCTCCTGCAAGCTTTCGGGACTGTAGATCCAAGACTTTGACTCTCTGATGCCGACGACTGCATATGACTCCATACCATTGACAGAAATGCAGAGAATCATTCCAAGAACTCAGCGTTCCTAGGGGATCCACAGTTACAAGAGACTTGAAGCTGAGCAATGCGAGCCGGTCTGTCTCGTTTCTCATTAATGGAGTGGTGGGGAGAGAAGCCCCGAAGTTTATTGCTGTGTTCATGCATAACAAAAGAATGTTGGAGATAAGGAGAGCAGAACAAGAGAGTGTTATAAAGCTTAGACGTGTCTTCTCCATCGGTAGTAGTTGTGATTCTTGTAGATGAGCATTTATGTGGAGTGTATGTGTATTTATAAGACCTGCAGGCGTTCCACGTTGAGAATTTTCAATTATCTGATGCCATTTTATGCGTGTGTGTTTTCAAATACAGGAGCAAATGCAGGTTGTTCGTATCCTTTAAAAAAAGGTGAGACAGTGAGGAGGGTGCCACTTGGACCAGCCCCCAACTTCAGCTGAGACGTTCAGAAGTCAATTTGTGTATGGCCATCCATTGGAATTTTTAATAGTATAAGTCATCCATTGGATTGCATTGACATATGCAATTCATTATTCAGATATTCCTGGATTATACTATTGTCATTTTGCAAACTTTTATTTTATTTATTTATTTTTTAGTATCCGTAGTATTAAAAGCTGTATTATTCAATTAAAGACATTTGGCACTAGGCAAGAACAACTTTCTATGTTATTTGCATCACGCTAGAATAGTAAAATTTGTAGCATTTTAGAATGCTTTGATTTGCCTGGATACAATTTATTTATAGTAGTGTGTTTAGGTATATAACTTATCCATGAGTTGTGTAATACAATCACTGAAATAGTATTTGTAATGTGAAGGGGCCGAATTCGAACTGGATCTAATCTATGAAGATCTGAATTCGAATCTGGTAATAAATCTGAAATCCGATTAAGGTTTATTAGTACAATAAATCTAGTAATAATTACAAAATAATTGATCGGATCTTTATCGAGTCAAAAATGTGTGAATCTATGTTCGAATCCAGAATTTACTGGTCAAAAATGTGTGGTATATGGTGCCAAATTTCAAATCGAAGCTCGATCAACTAAGAACAGAGCATTCGGTCTCTTTAGTTAAACGCAACACCCAACGATTTCAACCTACCTTCTTGACAACATCTTGAACTTTAATTCGAACTCTGGCGGCCTCTTTTGTTCATCGCCTAACCAGATGAAGGTTGTTTGTCTCATCACGATGGGGCTAGACCGTCTCTCGTTGGTTACTTTTCGTCATGATGGCTTCTTTTTTCTACTGGCAATATGAAGAAGTCCTTTCCTTTGAATGTATACTCGTCACCTTCTCGAAAACAAATCATTCAATATAAAATGATATTTAACAAGCGGAGGAGAAATGAAATCTTTTGTTATGTTGAACTAAATTGGTCCTTGCTTTGACTGTGATATGTTGCCACGTAGAGCATCTAATAATCGATGTTTTTTTTTAATTATGAGGGGCTCACTTAAAACATTACAACAATGGAAAAACAATGACCCTGAGATGCTACACAAAGCAGAATCTCATGACTAAAGATTTTATCTTTGAAAACCTCGATAATAGGACCAAGTCATCTATATTTATTTTTTATTTTTTGACGATTTATTTTGGAGAATGGAGATGTCATTTTAACGTTTACACCCTATTTTGCTTAAATCCTATTTTCAAGAAATGAGTGTCCCGATAGAAAACTTAAATTCTTGAAATCCATGTTCGAGGAAACATATTTCAGATAGCAATTTAAAATTAAATATTTTTTTTATTTCCTTCTTCATTATTATCATCATCATCATTATAGCCAGTTTGCATACGAGAAACTACTGAAAATGTAGGATTCTCAAATGAATAGTGCACTTGAATATTAGAAAAACGAAAAAAAGGGATTCTCACTACGCATGTAATATAATATTGCACTTGAATATTCGCATCTAAGAAAATGCGAGTTGACGGCTCCAACTGTTTAAAACTTGAGAAAATTGTTGAAGAAATTGAGTCACGAGAAAGTAGAAACAAGGGATTCTCACTACGCAGTTTCTTGGCATTCAAATGCATCCAAAGGGAAAAAATTATCATGACGTCGCAGTCATCGATGTATTAGGGAGTCATGAGAAGGACATGTTATATTATATCATTATAGACTAGTATATGGCCGTCCGAAGCGGGGTTTTTTTTAATAATAAAAACGTCATGCCATCCAACCATAAAGTTCTTGCAATATGATTTGATTGAATGTTTATTTACGTCTGACTTGGAAGATTTTGCATTTGATTGAACTCCGGTCTTCGCTCGCGACAACCTTCTCTCATTAAATTAGAAAAAAACGTGCTTAAATTATTGATAAACGTTAACGATGGGAGTAGGCGTTCGTTCCAACTAAATTATTAATATTAGAATTGTTAGGCCGGCTATTATACGTAAATTGTACTAAATTTAATCTTATGACTTAGAGTTGACGGATTGCATTGACGTGCAATCCACTAGCCGTATATTCCTGGGGTATATTATTGCAATTCTGCAAAATAAAAAAAAAATTCTTTTAAAAAACTGTAGCACTAAATCACAATGCTAACGAGTCAGCCTGTGAAGCTAGAAAAAGGTCCAATCAAATACAAAGATGAGAACAATAGAAGAAGATAGAAGCTTCATTGATATAATTACAGTATACAAAACACAATGCTAGCCTATATAAGCTAGAGAGGCAGGTTACATAACAATAGGACCTTTGCAAGCCCACTAAATTAATACCATTCTTCCTTCTATAAAGAGTATGCTAAGCATTTTGATCATTTTCTAGGAAAAAACATGTAGTCATCAACATACATATTTAATATTACTCTGTTTACAAGAATACCCCTGGCAACAATTTAGGGGCGTAGCCACATAGTGCTTACGGTGGGTCACTATCCCATAAAATTACAAAAAGTTATTATCTATTTAACATATATACGGTTTTGCACCCCTTAAAATTTTAATTTGCCCTCACTATCCTTTTAACCACGACCATTCATCTTCCATCTCTAGTTCAAAGATTTACTTCACACACCCTAAATGAAATTCCTGGCTTACGCCATTGGTAACATACATACACACTTCCCATTTTACAGGGCTAAGGCCATGAACACATTCTTGGATGAACAGCCATAACAATATGGCAAGAGCTAGCTAGCAATCTTTCTATGCTTTCTGCATCACACCAGTTTAGTAATTAAACTTGGCATTTCAAAATGCATGGATTCATGCCAGTATACAATTTACAATAGTGCGTTTAGATAGCTGACTTATTAAAAATTTGCATATCCAATAACCACAATTGTATTTCTAATGCAGTAATGTTGATGTAGAATGATACTGCCTTGTGCCATTTTGTTGAGGCCGGCAACAAAAATCCTGTTTATAGAGGTAGAAGTCTTGCTTATGTGAAAGGAACACAACAGGCGAGTCACTACAAAACCAATCCGGCCCACCTCATTATACAAACCATTATGTCCCGTTTGTTGTAGAATTTCAAATTCAACATAGCCATTAAACAATTGAGAAGACAAAATGCTAAGGTAGACAAACACTTGCACAGAAGTTACTACGTGGTTTCTCATGAAAGCTACATCCACCAACGAAGATTATAAGAGGATTTCGCTGTCAACAACGAAGCAATAAGCAAATATAAAGACATTCTCTATTCAAATAAAATCATGAACCCACAAAAGAACACCAGATATCAACATAAGAATTTTTTAAAGTACTTACATTAGGTTATAGTCTTTTTCTATGTTTCATTATTTAACGTTGCCTGGTTCCCTCAACTTCGTGGTTGGATTCGGAGCGAAGTTTTGGTAAACCCGGACCTACCCCTATAAGGGTTAGCCAATCCTTTAGGCATGTTCGAGAGGTCATACAAGTCATGCCTGGATGGAGTTTTGTGTGAGGCCTATTTCGTTTGAAAGATGGCACCACATACTTCATCCATGCAAGTTTTCATGAATTTATATGGAGCCAAACTCCACGAATAGAACTTAAAAAATGCCTACTCGCCGCTTTTTCTAATTTATAGCAGCAGATTTCAATAGTGTACTTCTATTTTGTTTTAAATCGGATTAAGCTGACTTTTTTACTGAATATTCTATTTCAGACCAGATTTCTAATGGCTTTGGTTTCATTTGATTTGGGTTTGGATCAAAGGATTTATGAGTGTTTAAAGTCTTCAAGCTCTTATGGCCTGATTTTTACAGATTTACCTTAGCTTGATTTCTCTTCAATTTTTTACTTTGATTTTTATTCACTCATGAAGTTCTAAAAGTGATATATCTATAAAGAGAGTCCAAATTTATTGGACTACTCATATGGAATAATCACGCACATATTTGCTTACTTAATTTTAAGCAATTCTCTGTTTATTGTGATTAGCAAACAGTCCTCTGAGCATGACAAGCATATGGCAACTGTCTTGCACAAATGAGTGGAGGTGTCTAACACCTTCCCCTACTCATAACTTATTCTCTTTACTTGATCTCTGGATTTTTCCTTGAATTAGAGCTACTTTGGCTCTATTTTGTATTTTATGATCCCTTAGTGTCCATTCACACCTTGACTTGAATGGTGGCGACTCCTTATTTTTGTCAAACCCGCGTGATGATATCGGAAGTCATCTAGGTGACATTTTCCATGTCTCACAATCCCTAATACTAGGTAATGAAAGCTTATCCACATAACGAGAATAATTACGTCATTAACGCACCATGGATGAAAATTGACTTTACTAGCAGCCAAAAAAGGGACAACAAAATATTGAATCCTACCGATAAAAGATTTAATGACATAAGGAATTGTTGCCATTAAAATCTTATACTATAAATAAATTATTGGTGTGCTTACACATGGTAACAAAACGTTCAACTATTATATTTACTCATTGTAGCAGTTATTTTAAATTATTTAAAAATAATATATATAAATATATAGGGTAAAACTACTAGTTACATTGGTAAGAGGGCAGGTTAGCATTGACCCGTATTAAAAAATACAAAAAAAGAAAAGAAGTAATTTTTAAATAGAATAAATCATTTAAAAATATATTTATATATTAAATATGTATTTTTTTATATATACAATCTATATTAAAATAATATGTTAAACATAGATAATATTAATATTTTGATAGATAAAGGTCGGGTTTAGGGCAGGGTATGTTACCCATCTAACCCGCCCTATTGCCCAATTCGGACTGACTGATATTAAAGTGGACTGTGCAATCAGACTGGCGACTTGACTGGTTCCATTAACGAACGGTCCCATTTTGGATTAGGAAGTTCAAGCCACCGTGCTTCTAGTGATTGCAACAGGGATTGTGCATCTATTTTCTAGTTGATATTATCCTCAAAAAATGTGGGTGCCCTAATTTGAAACTTTCATGTACTAAAATGATTTCTATAATTCTATTTATATTTTAAAATGAGGTTGGAGCCCTAAGTCTAGAATCTTTTATGTTTACACGCTTTGCTTTTCATCATCCTCGAATAGGTTGGTGCCCTAAGTCTGCATGTTCCTTGTTTGTAAGAATTTTTAAGTGGATGAGCTATAAAGATTCGTGCACTCAGCCATTTCGTACTGTCTATTCCTTGCCAATTGCAAGCTGATTTTGAATGGGGAAACATTGCTGGTAAGACACCATTTTGTCAAATTTTTACTCCAAGTTTTACAGACTCCAATACACATATCAAAATCTAATGGCTATAGATCACGCATTGAAGCATGTTACTTGGGCTGCAATTGATTTACTCAATAAGATTATTTGTTATTTTGAGTTGCCACTATTTGTAAATAAAAGAATTATGTCAAAATATGGTATTAAAAATTTTGAACAACCGTTGCACCTAGAATCTTAAGCTGATAGGTTAACTTTGCCCAGGAACATATATGAAGAGGACAAACATTGGATACATAGAACTTGCATATAAATACATGTCCTGGTAAACTCAATCCCAGGAGTCGAATAGAAGACCTCCCACTTTTATGCCATGTTAAACAACCGTTGTACCTAAAAACTTAAGCTGATAAGTGAAAATGTAACTACGTATATCAAAGGGCTCCAATACGATATCTCAACAAAAAAAATTCTTAAAGTGAGGTCTTTAAGCTTCGCACCCAATAGATTGCATTCACCAAGATTTTTATTAAATCACGTGTATTGAAGGGATGGAATTTGAGTTATAGCCTTATTGTGACCTAAAACTTTATAATTGGCAAAAGCCTTAACAAAGTTTGCTGCTCATACACACTTTAACACATGATTCCACCTTATAAAATAAGTTTTAAGATCTAATAATAGATTTTATGTTTATAATAGTTAGAATGTTTTTGCTATTGAACTCATACTTAAGTGGATCATAAAAAAGTACAAGTGAGAATTTTTTTTTTGCTATTCAACTCATTGTTAAGTAGATCATAAAAAAGTAATTATGAAATGTTCTAATACTTGTCGGAAATGGATATATCACATATAAAAACTGTTCTCAAAAGCATGCAAGAAAGGATTAAAACTTGATAGGCACAAATCTTACTTTTGGTAACGAAGAAAGTGAGGCTTAGTAGTTTGTGCTGCCCTTGCTAGGGAACAAATGAACATTTCAATATGCCTTGCTTCGTTCTTCTCTCTCTCTCTCTCTCTCTTGTGGAAGAAGGGGGGATTTGAATGTCACGAGTTTGGGGGGCACAAACATGGAAATAAGATTCTGATGATCAAATGCTCTATATTATGGAATATGGAGCATCATGTTCAAGAATATAGAAACAAAGATCAAACCTCTGGGATATGTATAAACATTACCAGACATGTAGATTCCTTCTGTTTTCACATTCTTATCAATTTTTCTATATATATGCTAAAATTATAGGAAGATTTGTAATAAACATTAAAGAATAAATAGAATCCATGAAGGCCATGACTATATACGTACGTTAATTTCCTTTTACATCTTCAATACAAGTATGTTTGTTAGCTCTTATGTGGTATGTGCAATCCTACTTGAAAATATCAGCCATTGTGCAGATACAAAAATTAAATGTGGTACACTTCCTAAGGATTACTTAACTTGGTACCAATTTTACATATTAAAGTATACTGTCTGAAATTTAAATCTCTAGAAAAGAAATAGATCAAAAACAGGGGAGATCTCTAGAATATCTAATCAAATTCTCTTTTCCACTTCAAACACATAAACCCCAAGCCAAGAATTTTTCATAACCACCTCTTGAAATACTCATGTTTCAGAAGGGAAAGACCTTGCTTCAATTCCTAAGATTATTTTCTGAGTCTTCGGATTTTTGATTGGTTGTTTGTACTTTACCCAATCCTCATTGGATTTATGCAGTTCCTGAGATTTGATTTGCAAATTCGTCATCTTTCGCCGAGAACATTATCAAGACATGGATATATTTTCTCAGGTTTTGGACAATGTAGTACAAATTATTTGACATCTTCAGCACGCATGCTAGAAGAATTCTTTGTTATCTGATTTAGTGTGCATGCACACGTCTCTGTGTTTGTTTCAAATTACTCATTTTATCTTTAAGGTACAGCATCTTTAGTTGTCCTTGATGACTACGTGGAGTATATGATGATGATGTCATGGATATATAAAGTGTAGCTCTCATTTCTTACGCTTTTAGAGTAATTATATTTTATATTTTTATTTTTTAAGGACTTGGTAGATAGAGTTGGCTTCTTCTGTCCGAGTTGATTTGATCAGTGGTCAAAATTTCAATGAGTCCATTTGCCTGGATGGACTTGGTAGATAGAGTTGGCTTCTTCTTCTGTCTGAGTCGATTATCCTAGCTTTGTTTGCAAGTTTTGTTTGATATCCATAATGTGTAGAATTTTTCAAGGTATTTGCTTGCAATTGCTAACTAGTTCAAATTGTAGATCCATTTCACCATAGTTTGGTTATATTCTTAGAGCATGTCAAACCAGAGCTTTGGGAAAGATCTTGTCCCATATTGTTGCAACTAAAGTACTCTTATCTCTCATAGAATTTATCCTTGTCGGAAACATCTGCCTGTATAAGTCAATGACTTTTCTTCAAATGAAATTTGATCAACCAACATTGGTTAATCATATTAAGAAAAAGCTAGATTTAAGAAATACTTACTGGTTTCTTGCTATGTTTCTCTCCTGGATGGGCTGTAGTATTGAAATAGTGTGTCATCATTCATTGTAGGTGGTACATTATGAGTTGCAAACTCCATCAGATGTCTCTCCTTTTCTGCCTTTTTATTTGGCATTCAGCATGTATATACAAATGATAGAAACCACAGTGTGTTTTCTAGTGTAGAAGTTGAAGTTTGAACAATCAATGCATTGTAAAATGTGCTTCCCAATATCCGAATCCATTTGATCTGTCCACAACTTCTATAAAAGTGCTTGCCAAGTCCGATCAATCTGGTATAGAGAGAAGTAATTCTGGAACAATCAAAATTGATACTTATTTTTTGTCTAAGATGTTTAGAGATGACTATGTGGGCCATTGTTAATACTAAACAATTACTGAATTCTCAAAATGAAGCAAATTTTAGTACCCTGAAAGAAGAAAAAAAGGAAAAGAAAAGAAAAAAGAGGCTCTGCTGTCCCTATCTGTTAGCATCTTATAATAAGGCCTTTTACAACATTGGCAATATAGAAAAATGAGGCTCTGCTGTCCCGATTTGTTAGCATATTACACTGGCTGCTATTCTTTGGACATTGTGGCAAGAGAGAAGAAACAACAAACTTTTCAATGATAGACCAAGATCCCTAAAGGCTTTATTCCAATCTATCCTCAGGTGTATCCTCTTTTGGGCATCACCTAGGGTCTGCGCAAAGGGCTGGACATGCTGGAAGTTTTATTATGTGCAAATTTCCAGGAATTTGTTGAAGCTTGGATCCTTTATTTCCTTGTACGTTGTTATTGTACATGCACTATGCATGTTGCTTCTTTTTTCTATCTTAGATTCTTAATACAATCTTTTCTATTACCGAATAAAAAAATTTTGACACAAAAAAAAAAAAAAAAACATGACACCAGTTGAGAACTTAAATTAAACAAAGAAAAAATGTAATGTCACCAAAATATAAAAAAAAAATCAACAATATAGGATATTGATATATAAATACAGCTCATTACTTTTCACCAATATATAAAAATAAACCAACAATCTGGGAAAGTGATTGGATAAAATATTATTTGATATATAAATACAGCTCTCTACATTTCTTGTTGCAAAATCATTTAACACCATTGCAAAAGTTCACATAACGTGCTTGGATATTTAATTCATATTGTGTTGAATCACTTGCCATTAGCTATAAAATCTTAATTCAGGCTCTAATTCTATTTTCTTTTTCTATCACTTTGCGTAAACATTCTTGATCAAATGTAGCTCGCAAATGACATCCCGAATATGCATTTGATCCCGAGGCAACTCCATAAAACATGCAACTCCGATTCGGAAAATGGAAACCAAGCAATCTCGCCTTCCGTGACTTAAGTCTGTGAAATTTTCCATAGCTTCTTCATCTTGTTTTCTTTCCTGATCCGGAATGAGCATGTTCGGATCTACAATCTCTATTACATTCTCGGGCAAGGTCATCTTAGATATTTCTTGAAGGCTTGAACCATTTACAAATACATCATCAAGTGGTCTCTTTCTCGTGAACGTCTCAAGCAAGAGAATCCCATAACTGTAAACATCCCCTTTTGTGGATACTTCACCACCCATTCCATATTCTGCAATTTATAAACATGTTACTTTAGCAAAAATCTACTATCATTCGTGGAAGCAAAATTAATTTATTACAAAAGGGAATTTGTAATAAAATGAAGAAGCTCGATTAAAGACATTTGTCATACTATCGTGTACAAGACTTTTTGACACTTTCATGCACCGCTTGTACGCTAATGAGTTAGCTTGTGAACAATTACAGTATTCAAATTACATGTAATTAGTAATTTAGGCTCTAATTCTATTTTCTTCTTCTGTCACTTTGTTGTAAACATTCTTGATCGGATGTAGCTTGCGAATGACATCCTGAATGTCCATTTGATCCTGAGGCGACTCCATAGAACATGCAACTCCAATTTGGGCAATGGAAACCAAGCAGTCTCTCCTTCCATCACTGATGTTTGTGAAATTTTCCATATTTGCTATAGCTTCATCTTGTTCTCTTTCCTGATCTGGAATAAGCATGTTCGGATCTACGATCTCCATTACATGCTCGGGCAAGGCCATCTTAGAGATTTCATGAAGACTTGAACCATTTACAAATACATCATCCGTTGGTCTCTTTCCTGTGAACATCTCAAGCAAGAGAATCCCATAACTGTAAACATCCCCTTTTGTGGATACTTCGTGACCCATTCCATATTCTACAATTTATAAACCTGTTACTTTAGCAACAATCTACTATCATTAGTGGAAGCAAAATTAATTTATTACAGAATTGCAAGTACCGTATTTGATACTCAATCTTGTTGTTAAGCATAACCACCATAACTTTTTGTAAGTTAATTTTTAGAGCACGAATAAAGTTTATCTTCTTAATGATAAGATTGTCTTGACAAGCATAATCATTGTTGATAAAATATGTACTTCCACAATAGGACAAATATGTTTGTTGCAAACTCATAAGAAAAGGAAGAACATCAGTTTTTTAATTGTTTTAAATTTTTATTTATTTTTTAATGAATATACTAATATCTTTATATACATTCAATCGAAAATACCATATTAATGTTAAATGGAATATAAATGAAAGTGGGTAGCCAAAAAAGAGCAATGCTAGTGGATTCATATTTACTAAAATCTAATATGCAATTGAGTAATTCAAAATTTAAAATCTAAATGCTTAAAAGATGTTTAGTTTCCATTGGGACAGGAAACCTTATTGTTTTTTCCCCAAATGCAAGAAGCTAAAATCAGTGATTTCAATGATTTGTATGCGCTACACCGTTTGTAAAGAAAATTTTGGGAAACGAATGTTGAAAAAGAAACAAATTATAAGGTCTCATATTACTCTTGAGTTCTTAACTTCCACTTTTATACTTGTACAAATAATATAACATGACAAATATGAATAAGTAGTTAAGTTTATGCAATTGAACTCACTTGATCAAACGATAGAAAACAAAACCATCATGATAAAAATGAATTGCATTATTCATCTTTGTCGCTTCTTTGCTTAGGGTAGTGGTGTTCTTCATTTAAAACTGGGTTTTACTTCTTCAATTGGATTGGATATATTCCTCCAAAATTGAAATTAATGTTCTCTCCTGTGAGCATTAATTTCACCATGAGTAAGGGTGATCAATTTTTGTGTTAATTTCCTATAAACTGAAACTAATATAATTAGGGTGATCAATACAAGTTTGAAGGTGTCCAATATCAATAGGTCAGTACATACATTTTAATTCTTGTCAAATTGCTTGTGTGTTTTCTAGTGGTATGGGGTTCTGGTGATGTTGGTGTTCTATTTGAAACCAATACTTTAGACTCTCCCTATTATGGTGAATATGCTAGAGGATGTTTCCATGCATGGAGATTGTATAATAGCGTTCAAATTTAAAAATGATGGTCTACATACCTGGGGCAATATAGCCAATAGCTCCCTTTATGGAAACTGACTTGCTGACGTTGTTCCTGGAATTGTTGGCACTTTTGGACAGGAATTTGGCTAATCCAAAATCACCCACATGGGCATTCATGTCATCATCAAGTAAAACGTTACTTGGCTTTAGATCACGATGAACAAGTGGTGCTTCACAATGGTGATGAAGATAATCCAATGCAGAAGCAAATCCAATTGCTATGTTCAGCCTTTGGTTCATGTTAAACCTCTTTATTTGATTTTGTCCATCTATGCTTGGGTGCAACCAATTTTCTAGACTTCCGTTAGGCATGAACTCAAGAACTAGAGCTTTGAAATCGTTACCTTTAAAGTCCACGCTTGAGCAGGATGTTAAAATTTTGAGTAGATTCCGATGTCGAATTTTTTTGAATGCTTCACATTCAGCCATGAAGCTCATGTTGGCTCTTTCATCTTGAAGA
The DNA here is from genome assembly GCA_947561395.2 of Buxus sempervirens. Classification (NCBI taxonomy): domain Eukaryota; kingdom Viridiplantae; phylum Streptophyta; class Magnoliopsida; order Buxales; family Buxaceae; genus Buxus; species Buxus sempervirens. The sequence goes on along the minus strand of OX387192.1, from coordinate 24,425,098 downwards.
TTCAATACCTTCACTGCTATAAGCATTTCTTCAGGAGGCAGAGTTCCTTTGTATACATCTCCAAAAGTACCCTTACCAATCAAATTTGTGGGTGCAAATCCATCAGTTGCTTTACGAAGGTCATCGTAGGATAACCTAATATATGAATCTTCCAAGGAAGATGTTGGAGGAGGATCCTTTCTAGCCTTTCTTCGCCAACTAAATATCACAAAACATGTTGCCAATGTTAAAAATAAAGCCACACTAATGAATGTGGTTATTATTTTGAAGAAAGTGTTGGATATTCCATGTCTCTCTATGTCCTCTTCAAGGCATGCTGGCAACTTCAAATTTGGAATACCCCCACAAACCTTAATGTTTCCAGTGACAAAATAGCCCTTGAATTATTGAAGACTCCTTCAACAGGAACAATCCCCTCAAGATCATTGAATGACAAATTTAGGATTTGCATAATGGGCAAATTTTGTAGATCTTGTGGAATTTTTCCTGACAAGCTGTTGTGAGAGAGATCTAAATATTGAATGCCTCTCAAAGATGCCATAGCTAATGGAATGTTTCCACTAAAGGAGTTCCTCTACATAAAAAGGTATTCCAGACCTGAACAATCACCAATTGTACTCGGTATTTTTCCAGACAATTTGTTATGAGAGATGTCCAATGTCCCAAGACTTTTCAGCTTGCCCAATTCCAATGGAAGTGACCCCATCAAGAAGTTATTAGATAAATTCGCCACAATTAGGGATGGAAGGCTAATAACTTTTGGTACTATGTTTCCATCAAGTGCATTTTCAGCAAGGTGTAACCTCTGTAAGTGTTGACAATACTCGAGACTTGAAGGAATACTTCCCTTTAAATGGTTCCTACTCAAGTAGAGTTCAGATAATCGGGTGATATTGCCCAGGGAGAATGGAATTTCTCCCGTTAATTTGTTTCTGCTCAATTGTAGTCCTTGTACTTTCTGAAGCTTCCCTATGGAAGTGGGGATTGATCCTGTGAGTTGATTGGAATGCATGGCTAGGAGATATAAATTGTCTAGATTTCCAATCCCAGTAGGTATGCTTCCTTAAATTTGATTCCACCCCAAAAATAGTTTTTCTAATTGGGTTGAGAGATTAGCTATAGAGTTTGGCAACTGACCTCCAAATTGGTTGACAGAAAGACTAAGAATTTTCAAATTGCTACAGTTTGTCAAAGAAAAGAGAAAGCTTAAATCATCAACTCCCCCAGTTCCTAGATTGTTACCATTAATAAACAGTTGTTGAAGTCCTACTAAATCTCCTAAATTGATAGGGACAGAACCAGAGAATCTGTTTTTCCCCACATCGAGTAGGAAAAGTCTTGAAGCATTTGGAAATGAAACTGGAATGGTTCCACTAAATTCATTTTCATTAATATTGAAAAGATGGAGATTAGGAAGTTTGAGTCCCAAGTCTTGTGGAAGAGTACCATAGAGTTGGTTTAGTTCCAAAGCAAACGTATTGAGAGATGAAAGGTTGTAAAGAGATGGAGGAATAATACCCGAAAGTTTATTTAGGCCGAGTGCAAGAAATGTTAAGCTTGAAAGTTGGCCTAGAGAGTCTGGAATACCTTCCCCAATATAATTTCCAGCTAGAGAAAGCACTTCGAGCAAGGAAATATTCCCAAGAGAAGGTGGAATTGCTCCCGTTAGATTGTTGAAATGAAGGGAGAATGTCACCAATTTTGAAAGTGAGCCAATGTTGGATGGAATTGCCCCAAACAGATGATTATAGCTTAAGCCAAGACGCTTGAGATGGGAGCAACTTGACAAGTTTGATGGAATTTTGCCACCAAAATGATTGTTCAGTAGATGCAGTTCTTGTAACCGGAACAAATTGCCTACTTCTGGAGGGATGTGACCGGTGAAGCTGTTGTTTTGAAGATTGATGACCTTGAGGAAGGTGAGGTTTCCTATGAAAGGGGATAATTCTCCTGTAAGCTTTCGGGACTGTAGGTCCAACACTTTGACTCTTTGATGCCGACGACTGCATATGACCCAATACCATTGACAGAAATGCAGAGAATCATTCCATGAACTCAGCGTTCTAAGGGGATCCTCAGTTACAAGAGACTTGAAGCTGAGCAATGCGAGCCGGTCTGTCTCGTTTCTTATTAACGGAGTGGTGGGGAGAGCAGCCCCAAAGCTTGCTGCTGTGTTCATGCATAACAGAAGAACGTTGGAGATAAGGAGAGCAGAACAAGTGACTGTTGTGATGCTTTGATGTGTCTTCTCCATCAGTAGCAGTTTTGATTCTTGGGAATGAGCATATATGTAAACTGTATATGTATTTATAAGACCTGCAGGCGTTCCATGTTGAGAATTTTCAATCATCTGATATCATTTTTGTGTGTGTGTGGTTGTTTTTCAAATACAGGAGCATGTTGCTATTTTTTTTCAAATACAGGAGCATCTTGCTATTTGAGACGTGAGGGTGCCATTTGGACAGCCCCCCTTCAGCTGTGACGTTCAGAAGTTAATTTGTGCATGGCCGTCCATTGGCCTTTTTAATAGTATAAGTCATGTTGCTATTTGTTTTCGTCTTTGCTTGACTTGTAGATTTTGTTATAGAGCCAGTCTTTGATTGGACCGGCTCTTCTCTTCAAACTAAGAAAAGTTCTTAAATTGATTAAGAAACGATGGGGTGTGGGGTTCCTAATAAACTACTAAGAGATGTGTTAGGCCTGCTTTTAACTTAACATTTTTATTTCACCAACTCTTACCAGCCCACCCCACTCACAGCTGCCCCCACAAGCAGCCCGGATGTCACAAACTCCCCTCAAGGAAAAGCCATCCTCGCGTTGGGCTGGACCCCATACTTCTGGCTGGGATAGGCTCTTATACCAAATTGTAACATCCCAAGTCCATGTTGGCGAAAATAGGGGTAGATCAAACCAGACCAACCAATCAAACAAATATGTAGATCAAAACAAAGTATAATCACAGATATGCAGAAGAAAATCCAAACAAAAACCCTAAATTTTCAGATCTCAACCAAATCAGAAGATGAAAAGTGTAAATCAAAAGGGATTTATCGTGACTGAGGCTAGATTTAAGAATCCCTATACTTGGATTTAAGAAGAAAATCCAAACTAAAAACCCCAACTATTTTAAACATGTTGTAATTACCTGTGACTCTTTATCTGAGTGGGCCCACATTTTCTACGTGTGCAGCCCCATAGTAGCCATTAAACAATAGAGAAAGACAAAATCCGACACCCACACAGAAGTTATTGTGTGGTTTCGCTTGAAAGCAACATCCACCAACGAAGAATATTGTAAGAGTATTTCATTGTCAAAGACGAAGCAATGAGCAAATATAAAGACAGTTCTCTTTTCAAATAAAATCATGAACCCACAAAAGAATACAAGATATCGGCTTAATAATTTTTGAAAATACTTACATTATAGGTTAGTCTTTTTCTATTAGTGGTGGCACGTGCATACCTGAACCCAATAATTGTACAATAGAAGTAGGGGTAGGATTTAGTTTCGAAAGTGGAAAAAGCAGTGGATATGGTAGTTATAGCTTGGGATTCTTTTGGTCTTTGAGGCAATCTTTGGGGGGGAAAAAAGAGAGGACCAAATGTAACAACTTGGTCAAAAGAAGCAAAATAAACATGACTTTGACCTTAGTCAAATTTGGACTGGTCAAGGGTCATTTGATTTGGGGATTTTAAATGGTGTTGGTGTAGGACCCTCCCTAGTGGCACATGCACATTAGCAAGCCTTACTTTAAAAAAAAAAGAGGAAACCAAAAAGGGGAGAAGCAAAAATCGTACAAGTCCAAAACCCCTTTTGTTTCTTTGCCCTAAAGAGCTAAACCGTACCTTCTTCTTACCTTTTCCTTTTTCTTCTTTTACTCTTCCTCAAGGAACACACAATCCGTAGGTGGTAAGTCTTGTCCCTTTCCTCAAGTCCTCTACACCTCCTTCCCAAATTTCTTATTCTTATTTTATTTATCTATTTCTTCAATGCTTATTGTAGGAGGATTAGAAGAAGAAAAGAGGGATTAAGAGAAACCCTAAGAGATTTGGGGCTGGTTTAAGGTAAGGGTTTTTACTTTCATTTAGATGGTGAATAATGTAAGACCTTGATAAAATAACTACTAGGAAATTTAATTAATTTCTGCATGCTTGTTAATTTTGTTGTGGGGTTTAATCTGAATTTTAGATAATTTCTTCACATTGTTAAATCATTGTGGGATTTAATCTTTTGTTTGTGATGTTTAGTTAAATATTAAAGCCTAGTCAAATTTGATCTTGTGGTGTTTATAATTGTTAATTCATGAAGTATATATATATATGGCTATACTCGTTGAACTTGTTGAATGAGAAGGTCATGCCACAATATTTTATCATTTTCACGTGTTCGTTGAATGACAATGGTCATGAACCTCCTTTTTTTTCTTTTACAAAATCGTTGAATAAGAGTGGATGAATCACTTTTATTGCTTTTAGAGGACAATGGACGAATCACCTTCTATTGCTTTTAGAGGACAATGGACGAATCACCTTTTTGAGTACTGTTCACCTTTTACTGTTTAGGTGATTGGTTTGCTTGTGCAGATTTCTTGTGTTGCCATATGGCTTTAATGGCAAATGACACCTTTTATATATATTAAAACAAAAAGGGTGAAAAAGTGTTGTAGGGTTGTCTTGAGAATCGGATGGTTGTGGTTGCTTTTCACCAAATCATGCTAATGTCAATTAGACTATGTAGTGCAATACTATTTTACATATCATGGCCATATTATAAGTGTAGTTATTTTGTCCTTGTAAAGATTATACTATAATTGCTTATACTATAATTGTTGTGTTATCATTTATAAGAGCTAATAGTTATTTGTTATCTTTGGTTACAACTTATTTGGTTCAAGAAAGGTATTCTTTAAGCTTGGGTGATTATAGTAGATCATAAGCATTGTGACAAAATTTCTAATCATGATACTGTGTAGTCAATCGTATATAAGGAATTGACATATTGATAAATAACGTAACCGTATATCTTTATTCTAGTGATTACTCATGAAGGATGACCATCTTAGTGATAAGTTGGTGTTCTTGGGGGTGTGAGTCCCTAAATTTTAAGGAAATAAGGTTGGGCGCTTGTGTCCCATGGGTTGAAAGCCCCTAAAACCACGATGTACACGTGGAGTTTATGAGAGTCTAATCCCTGCTGTATTAAAGTGGGATCCAAGAACTTGATCAAAATTCTGGTTAGGTTTGACATGAGAATCATTAGAATAAAGACCCCCATAATTTGTATTTCATAATAATAATTAATTAATTGACACTGATGCTTGTGCATGTAAATGAATTATTGTGATGTTTAGGTTGAACGAATATAATGTGGAACATCATGAAGTATTGTGCAAAATCTAATTATATCAGTTTTATGCATAGAATGAAATTTGTTAGGTTAAACTTAGTTGACTAGAGATTTTACATTATTAGCACATATAAATTAAAGTAAATCTTCTTACTGGGCTGTGAGCTCACCCTTTTGTGGAAATAAACAATTTCAGGTCAGTTGCAGGACCGGAGTTGGAAGAAGCCAAAGTGAAAGTTCTTGAAGTTTTTTGGCTAATAGTTTAATATTATTAGTATCTTCGGATTTAGATGTCGTACTATTAAAGATTCATCTATTTCAATTGGGTTTGTATAATTGAGATTTTATGTTTTGATGGGTTCTTGAAGATATTTTCTTGGATTCTATTAGGTATTATTACTGTCCTCTTGGGGATTGTGTTATTTTTATAAATTAGTGTTATTGGCATCTCTGAGTCACGTTCCAGTGCTTTGCGATCACACTATTTTATATGACCAAAGTTCAGGGCGTGACAGATTGGTATCAGAGATAAGGGTTAGGATTATAGAGAAATGATGTATAGATATAAGGAGAAGGATGATGTGTTATATATATATGTTTGTTGTTGTTGTGTACCTATGTATGTATTATATATTACAAGGTTGGATGTGTATAAAATACGATATAATGTTTAAGTTTCATGTTTGTTTGTTTCTTGATTCCTCCTATGTAGATGGCAGGAGGACAGAGACAGACAACTAGGGCTGATTCTTCTAGTGAGGGTACGGACCCACGTATCGAGGAAATGTACCGAGTTTTGGGAAATGTAACCACCTTGTTGGAGAGGAATACTGAGCAACAAAGGGGCATGCAAGTCAATGCAGGGGCTCAGCCTGGTGATTTGTTGGAGAAATTTCAGAAGTTTTCTCCACCATCATTTCAGGGTGCAGTTGATCCACTAGAAGCTCAAAGGTGGATGGTGCAGTTGGAAAAGATTTTCAGGGCCATGAAGTGTACAGATGAGGATAAGTTGGAGTTAGCAATTTTCATGCTAAAAGATGATGCATATGCATGGTGGGAGTCTGTCATGAGAATGAGAGATGTCACTACAATGAAGTGGGAAGACTTTAAGAAGATATTTCATGAGCGGTATTTTCCAGCTAGCTACAGGAAACAAAAAGCAAGTGAATTTATGAAGTTAGAACAAGGATCTATGACCGTGTCAGAGTATGAGCTGAAATTCACTGAGTTGTCGAGGTTTGCTCCTCATATTGTGGCTGAAGAAGAAGACAAAGCACAAAAGTTTGAGGAAGGCCTCAAGCCAGCAATTCGATCTAGATTGGTAGCACTCTGTTTGACTTCTTATATTGATGTGGTTGAGAGAGCTCGCAGGGTAGAAAAAGATATTCAAGAGTATCACAAGGCAAGAGACCAACAGAGAGAGGAACAGAAGGGTAAGAATAGAGTTCGGCCATCTTCATCATTCCAAAAGAGGCAAAGGACTCAAGATCCAAGCCAAGAAAGAATTGGACTTACTCCAGCTGCACCTATCTCAACTAGACCTATGCAAGCTCATGGTCAGGGTAATACCAGAAGAAATTTGTCTGAGATAAAGTGTCATAACTGTGGAAGGTTTGGGCATATCATGAGATATTGCAGATTTCCTCCTAGAGCACCCCAGCAGCACAGACAAGGAGGAACTGCTCCAGCACTTTTGCCACCACCTCAAGCCAGGGTTTACACAGCAGTAGCTCGAGACTCTAGTGCATCAAATTCTGTGGTGGAAGGTACCTTACTTTTATTTCATACACCAGTTAGAATGTTATTTGACACGGGGGCATCCCATTCTTTTATATCATCTATGTGTGTTGCATCATTAGAGTTGGAATGTGTAAACCTTGACAAACCATGGATAGTAGATAGCCCTCTGGGAAGGACAACTCTTAGTCAGGTGTGTAGATCATGTGAGATCAGACTAGGGGAATTGGTATTGTTGGTAGATTTGTTGGTATTGAATCTGCTAGAGTTCGATGTTATTCTTGGCATGGACTGGTTAGCAACTTACCATGCCAGTGTGGACTGTTACAGTAAGAGAGTGACATTTCGCCTACCAAATGGACCAACCTTGACTTTTGATGGGTCGCTTCAAGACCTTGAGTCTTATGTTCTGTTGAGTTCCTTAGAAGCTAAGGAAGGTGCTAGTGTGGAGAAGATACCGGTGGTATGTGATTTTGCGGTGGTATTTCAAGAGATACCCGGTCTACCTCCAAAAAGGGAAGTAGATTTCTGCATTGATTTGATGCCAGGGACATCCCCCATATCCTTGGCAACATATCGAATGGCACCAGCAGAACTTAGAGAATTGAATAAACAATTGGAGGATTTGAAGAAGCTTGGGTTTGTCAGACCTAGTTTTTCTCCTTGGGGAGCACCAGTGTTATTCGTCAAGAAAAGGGATGGTTCCCTTAGACTGTGTGTGGACTATAGGCAATTAAATCGGGTTACAGTGAAGAACAAGTACCCATTGCCTAGAATCGATGATTTGTTTGATCAGCTGAAAGGGGCAGTATATTTTTCTAAGATCGATTTGAGGTCAGGATACCACCAATTAAGAATCAAGGAGGAAGATATACCCAAGACTGCATTTAGGACCAGATATGGGCTTTTTGAATTTGTTGTAATGCCTTTTGGTTTGACAAATGCCCCGGCGGCATTTATGGACTTAATGCATCGAGTGTTTCGGCCCTACATCGATCAGTTTGTGGTCATTTTTGTAGATGATATTCTGGTGTACTCAAGATCTAGAGAGCAGCATGAAAAACATTTGGAGATAGTGCTTCAAACATTAAAGGAACATCAATTGTATGCCAAACTTGAGAAATGTGACTTTTGGAAGAACGAAGTCAAATTTTTGGGGCACGTGGTGTCAAAAGATGGAATCTCTGTAGATCCATCTAAAGTGGAAGCAGTCTTGAATTGGGAACAACCAAAGAATGCTACAGAAGTGAGAAGCTTTTTGGGCTTAGCAAGTTACTATAGACGATTCATCGAAGGATTTTCTCGTGTAGCAGCTCCTTTAACCAAACTAACTAGAAAGAATGTTAAGTTCTTGTGGACCAAGGAGTGCGAGGAGGCCTTTGCAGAGTTAAAGAACAGATTGACATCAGCACCTGTTCTAACTTTGCCAATCAGTGGGAAGCAGTTTCAGATTTTCACAGATGCTTCTTTGCAAGGACTAGGGTGTGTCTTAATGCAAGAAGGGAAGGTTGTGGCATACGCTTCTCGGCAACTGAAGCCACATGAGGTAAATTATCCGACGCATGATTTGGAATTGGCTGCAGTAGTGTTTGCCCTTAAGTTATGGAGGCACTACTTATATGGTGAGAGATTTGAGCTATTTTCCGATCACAAGAGCTTAAAATATATTTTCTCACAGAAAGAACTTAATATGCGTCAAAGGCGGTGGATGGAGCTAGTTAAAGACTATGATTTCACATTGCAATACCATCCGGGGAAGGCGAATGTAGTAGCCGATGCTTTGAGCAGAAAGCCTAGAAGCACACTATTCTTTTTGATTGCTCAAGGGAGGAATTTGGTAGAAGGATTTTCAGATTTGGGAACCAAACAAATCTCACGATTAGCAAGGGTGTATTTCTCTAATTTGGTCGTGAAGCCAAATCTTGTCGAAAGGATTGTGGAAGAGCAGAAGCATGATAAGTCACTCCAGTATCTAGTAGCAAACGGAAAGGAAGATTTCAGATACCATTTGGATGGTAGTATTAGATTCAGGGACAGATTGTGTATTCCCGAGGAAAGTGGATTGAAAGAAGAGATCATGAATGAAGCTCATAAGACTCGATACTCTGTACACCCAGGTGGGACAAAGATGTATAGGGATCTCCGTAAGCTGTATTGGTGGAAAAATATGAAGAATGAGATTGCTAAGTATGTTTCTCGGTGTTCTACATGTAAGCAAGTAAAGGCAGAGCACCAGAAACCTGCAGGACCATTGCAGCCTCTCCCCATTGGTGAATGGAAGTGGGAAAGCATCTCTATGGATTTTGTTGCAGGATTGCCAAGGACCCGCAATAACCATGATACAATTTGGGTTATTGTGGATAGGCTAACCAAATCAGCTCATTTTATTGCTATCCAATATTCTATTTCTATGGATGATTTGGTTCGGCTATATATTGAGCAAATTGTGAGGTTGCATGGAGTACCTGTCTCAATAGTTTCTGATCGGGATTCTCGATTTACATCTCGGTTTTGGAAAGGTTTTCAAAAAGCATTTGGTACAAGACTTGATTTCAGCACCGCATTCCACCCTCAGACCGATGGGCAAACCGAAAGGGTCAATCAGATTCTTGAGGATATGCTTAGGGCATGTGTACTTGATTTTAAGGGTAGTTGGGAAAGTCATCTTGCATTAATTGAGTTTGCATATAATAATAGTTACCAAGCAAGTATCGGAATGGCTCCGTTTGAGGCACTCTATGGGAGACCGTGTAGATCTCCTATTTGTTGGACCGATGTAGGAGAGAAGTTGCTGTTGGGTCCACAATTTGTAGAAGAGACTACAGAAAAGATTAAAATTATTAAGGAGAGGTTGAAAACTGCTCAAAGCCGACAGAAAAGCTATGCAGACAGGCGTAGAAGGAAGCTGGAATTTAATGTTGGGGATTTTGTTTTTCTAAAAGTCTCCCCTATGCGAGGCATCTTCAGATTCGGCAAGAAAGGGAAGCTGGCACCAAGGTACATTGGACCGTTTCAGATTTTAGGAACAGTTGGGAAAGTGGCTTATAGAGTTGATTTACCCCCGCAGTTGTCTTCGGTGCATAATGTGTTCCACGTGTCTATGCTTCGGAAGTACGAGCCTGAACCCACACAAGTCATTGATTGGCAAGCTATACCATTGAGGGATGATGTTTCTTATGAAGAATATCCAATTCGTATCTTAGACCGGAAGGAACACGTAATGAGAAGGAAAACTATTTCCTTGGTAAAAGTCCAATGGAGTAATCATTCTGAGGCAGAAGCTTCATGGGAGCAGGAATCAGAAATTAGGGAGAAATACCCTCATCTATTTTGGGATCAGGTATGTTTCTAAATTTCGAGGACGAAATTTCTGTAAGGTGGGTAGAATGTAACAACTTGGTCAAAAGAAGCAAAATAAACATGACTTTGACCTTAGTCAAATTTGGACTGGTCAAGGGTCATTTGATTTGGGGATTTTAAATGGTGTTGGTGTAGGACCCTCCCTAGTGGCACATGCACATTAGCAAGCCTTACTTTAAAAAAAAAAGAGGAAACCAAAAAGGGGAGAAGCAAAAATCGTACAAGTCCAAAACCCCTTTTGTTTCTTTGCCCTAAAGAGCTAAACCGTACCTTCTTCTTACCTTTTCCTTTTTCTTCTTTTACTCTTCCTCAAGGAACACACAATCCGTAGGTGGTAAGTCTTGTCCCTTTCCTCAAGTCCTCTACACCTCCTTCCCAAATTTCTTATTCTTATTTTATTTATCTATTTCTTCAATGCTTATTGTAGGAGGATTAGAAGAAGAAAAGAGGGATTAAGAGAAACCCTAAGAGATTTGGGGCTGGTTTAAGGTAAGGGTTTTTACTTTCATTTAGATGGTGAATAATGTAAGACCTTGATAAAATAACTACTAGGAAATTTAATTAATTTCTGCATGCTTGTTAATTTTGTTGTGGGGTTTAATCTGAATTTTAGATAATTTCTTCACATTGTTAAATCATTGTGGGATTTAATCTTTTGTTTGTGATGTTTAGTTAAATATTAAAGCCTAGTCAAATTTGATCTTGTGGTGTTTATAATTGTTAATTCATGAAGTATATATATATATGGCTATACTCGTTGAACTTGTTGAATGAGAAGGTCATGCCACAATATTTTATCATTTTCACGTGTTCGTTGAATGACAATGGTCATGAACCTCCTTTTTTTTCTTTTACAAAATCGTTGAATAAGAGTGGATGAATCACTTTTATTGCTTTTAGAGGACAATGGACGAATCACCTTCTATTGCTTTTAGAGGACAATGGACGAATCACCTTTTTGAGTACTGTTCACCTTTTACTGTTTAGGTGATTGGTTTGCTTGTGCAGATTTCTTGTGTTGCCATATGGCTTTAATGGCAAATGACACCTTTTATATATATTAAAACAAAAAGGGTGAAAAAGTGTTGTAGGGTTGTCTTGAGAATCGGATGGTTGTGGTTGCTTTTCACCAAATCATGCTAATGTCAATTAGACTATGTAGTGCAATACTATTTTACATATCATGGCCATATTATAAGTGTAGTTATTTTGTCCTTGTAAAGATTATACTATAATTGCTTATACTATAATTGTTGTGTTATCATTTATAAGAGCTAATAGTTATTTGTTATCTTTGGTTACAACTTATTTGGTTCAAGAAAGGTATTCTTTAAGCTTGGGTGATTATAGTAGATCATAAGCATTGTGACAAAATTTCTAATCATGATACTGTGTAGTCAATCGTATATAAGGAATTGACATATTGATAAATAACGTAACCGTATATCTTTATTCTAGTGATTACTCATGAAGGATGACCATCTTAGTGATAAGTTGGTGTTCTTGGGGGTGTGAGTCCCTAAATTTTAAGGAAATAAGGTTGGGCGCTTGTGTCCCATGGGTTGAAAGCCCCTAAAACCACGATGTACACGTGGAGTTTATGAGAGTCTAATCCCTGCTGTATTAAAGTGGGATCCAAGAACTTGATCAAAATTCTGGTTAGGTTTGACATGAGAATCATTAGAATAAAGACCCCCATAATTTGTATTTCATAATAATAATTAATTAATTGACACTGATGCTTGTGCATGTAAATGAATTATTGTGATGTTTAGGTTGAACGAATATAATGTGGAACATCATGAAGTATTGTGCAAAATCTAATTATATCAGTTTTATGCATAGAATGAAATTTGTTAGGTTAAACTTAGTTGACTAGAGATTTTACATTATTAGCACATATAAATTAAAGTAAATCTTCTTACTGGGCTGTGAGCTCACCCTTTTGTGGAAATAAACAATTTCAGGTCAGTTGCAGGACCGGAGTTGGAAGAAGCCAAAGTGAAAGTTCTTGAAGTTTTTTGGCTAATAGTTTAATATTATTAGTATCTTCGGATTTAGATGTCGTACTATTAAAGATTCATCTATTTCAATTGGGTTTGTATAATTGAGATTTTATGTTTTGATGGGTTCTTGAAGATATTTTCTTGGATTCTATTAGGTATTATTACTGTCCTCTTGGGGATTGTGTTATTTTTATAAATTAGTGTTATTGGCATCTCTGAGTCACGTTCCAGTGCTTTGCGATCACACTATTTTATATGACCAAAGTTCAGGGCGTGACACCAAAACTGGGGAATATTCCTTTAATTGGCTTTAGTAATAACATAAATGTTTTATGTAACCGTCACCCGGTTCCCTCAACTTCCGATTTTGGGTTGGCAGCGCAGTTGAATTGGAGCAAGTTTTAGTGGAACCCCAACCACCACCACCCCCCCCCCCCCCCCCCCACCCATATTGGTAACAGGGTAGGTTAAGTTTAACCCATATTAAAAATTATAAAAAAAATTATTTTTTTGAATAGAATATCAATTAATAATATATTTATATATTAGTTATGTACTTTCCATACATGATATATATTAAAAAAATATTTTAAATATATATAATATTAGTGATTGCTATCCTTATTCCGGTTTACTGATATTAAACTAGACTGAGCAATCAGACCTGCGACTTTACTGGTGCCCTAGTCTGAGACTCTCATGTACTAAAATGCCTTCTGTTTCTATTTTAAAATCAGGTTGGTGCCCTAGTCTGATATCACTCTAGAGTCTTTGATGTTTACATGATTTGCTTTTGCTCTGCATGTTCCCTGTTTGTAAGAATTTCTAAGTGGATAAGCTATAAAGATTGCCGTGCACTCAGCCATTTCGTAACATTATATTCCTTGCCAATTGCAAGCTAATTTTGGATGGGAAAACATTTCTGGTAAGTGTGAGACATGGGAAAAATTCAAATTAATGACTTCCTCAATCATCACACGGGATTAAATAAAACAAAGAGTCGCCACCATTCAATTTAGGTGTGAATGGACACCAAAATATTAAATAAGCACAAAAGGCAATTTTTAGGGCAAAATATCCCTTCTAAAAAAAACAACCAAAGATGGGTAAGGGGATTAAGTTATGAACAGGGGAAGGTGTTAGGCACCCCTATTCATCCACACAACGTGGTTGCCAGGTATTTGTTCATGTTAAAATAAAGGAAAAAGCTTGCTATAAAAATCATAAAAAAAGGCAAAAAAGCACACTTGTATGGTTTTTTCATGTGAATAGTCTGATTGATCCAGAACTTTCAAATATGATCATACCATTCCTAGGGTTTCATGATCAAAACAAAATTGGGATAAAATCAAATAAAATCAATTTAAAGTGAAAAATCCAAAAATCTGGCTTCAAGCTAAATTCTAGAAATCTAGAAAAATATGATTTTTATAAAATATTTCAAAATTGAACTTGAATAGTCCAGGACATAGATAAAGCCCAAATTTCACATTAAATCAGAAAATAAAAACCAAAAATACCCACATTGATGAAAAACACCAAAATGGGAGAATTTAGACCGTAGGGTCTTCTCTCAAAAGTGAAAAACGATTTAAAAACCATATCATGAAACCCTAGAAGTTATTTTCAGGCTTCTGGATCCAGATCTACCATATTGATCATGATAAATCCAAGATCATAGCCTAAAATTACAAAAATCGCAAAAACAGTGCTGTAGGTGCAAAAGTGGCAAAAATCCAAATTTTAGCAAAAAGTGGGGATCTCATGCTATAAACATCATAGATTCATGTTATTCATTCAGATATATCATAAAAACCATTAAAACATGATCAAGATATTTAAAGCAACCACATCTCACAAATTAGAGCACATGGGGGTCTACCCTACGGATCCACCTGGTCTCTTTTCCCCTAGTTCTCTCTTCACGTTTTACGGTTAGAGAGACTCTTGAGGTACTTAGAGATAGGTTTGGTTATACAAACACAATCACAGGCCTTATTCTATGAAAAAAAGAAAAAAATGGATATGGGGTTCTATTCTAGGGATCCACCTGTTCCCCTTTCCCCTAGTTCTCTCTTCACGTTTTACGGCTAGAGAGACTCTTGAGGTACTTAGAGACAAGTTTAGGAATACAAAAACAGATATGGCCTTATTCTACAGCAATAGAGATGATCCTATTACATCTAGAATTGAAGACAGAAAATAAAAAGGGATAGGGGACTTACCTGGATTGAGCAGGCAGGCAGCAGGAGTTCTTTCTCTTCTCTTGGAGCTTCTTAGAATTCTTTGGACTCAAAATTTCGTGGCCTTTAGCCTGAGGAAAGACCCTCTATTTATATGCAAGCACAGGGGCAAGGCTGGTCCAGAAGGATATATCCTGATCCTCAGGATAGAGTGAAAATTGGAGATAATGCCCATTTATAGCCAACCAAGGTGGCTTCAGCGAATAAAATACTTAATTCGCTCATTTAAAGATATATTGGACTAAAGATAAAGCTCGGAAATCGAGAGAAGGACAAAACTCGCACTTGTCTTTAATGACCGTAAATGTACTACGGTCCAACGGTGTCCGTATATGTATTACGGGCGCTGCGTGCCCGTATATAAAATTTGGGCGCGCTTAGCCCGTAGATACAATACGGTCAAGGCTTGAATTATTGATTTTCATGCATTTTTGGCCTGTTTCAACTTCCAATTAATATTTTCATTATTTTCTCATTTTTAGTGCAATTTGGGGTGTCTACAGCTGCCCCCTCTTTGCTGGTTATTGGAACCAATTACCAGCAGAGAGAAAAAAAAAAAAAAAGACCCATCAATTGCACTTTTTGAGATCTTTGTCTAATCAATTGCACTTTGCAAGGATTAAATGGATGATTTTTGGAAAAAAGAATTGATTGTGGAAGATTTGCAAGAAGTCCCTCAACTTAAGGGCCAAATCCTCCTCTCTCCTCTCACTGAGCTCTCGTGGCTATGAAGTGAGATTTGAGACAAAAATTTTAAACAAAAGTGGGTATGATGGCAATCCTTGCAACTTACACTTGGTATAGACATTAATCTCCTGAAAAGTGTGGAGAAAATGATGAGAAAGACAATTTTTCTGGGTGGCCTGCAGTTGTAGCACAATGAACAGACACAACTCAAAATTACACATTTGAAAAACATCTCATTAATTGAACTTGCTTTGGTCAAACAAAGAAATGATAAAAACATGGATTCGAAGATAGCCAATGAAACCCCTGCTTGAAGTCTGATGGGGTGGCATCTCTTCCTTATCTCAGATTTCTTGGAGCTCTCGTGGCTATGAAAAGAAATCTGAGACAAGTAAATTTTGAAAAGAATGTGGATTTAAAATTGACCACTGCAAACTCAATTGATTTTGATGTTTTTCACTTTTTGAATTTTCCTGATTGATTTTCTTATTTGATATACCTGGGTGCCATTTGATGCCCAAACCTGTGCTTGAATATTCTGCAACTTGCTTTTGCTTCTTTATCTTCTTGCTCTCTCAATAACGATGTATGTGCCCTTACTGCCCATAACCTGTCTTCATGCTTTTTAATTGCCCAAGTGAATGCCCTCATCTTGATTGATGGATCATGATCTGTTGATCTAACCTCATGCCTTTACAACCCATGATCTGTCTTTCATGCCTTCTTGCTGCCCCAGTAAAATCCTTCTTCATGATTGAAGAATTGGGAACCCTTGTTTAACGAAGAGAACATGCCATTACTTCGAAGCCTTTTTTTTTCTTTCAAATTCGAAGACTAAAGCTTGATTGCTTCTTCCAGATGTTGGAATTCATTCCAATGAAAACCCAGAAGGAAAGACACTGAGCATGCCCTAGTTTTGATTGTTTGAAGAAGTATTTGCCCCTCAGTAGAGATGATCCTCTCTTTTTTTTTTCTTTTTCTTTTTCTCTTTTTTTTTCTTTTTTTTTTTTTTTGCTTTTTTGTTTTTTAACCTTTGCCAAAAAGAAACCCTAATAGAAGAATGCAAATGTAAGAAAATATGTTTTATACTAGTGGCCTTAGAATTCTCTAATGCTTGTAAAACCAATGTTTTATGAAAAGATATAGATTCTCATCATAGGCCAAAAATATAGTTTTTTGCTTTTTGTGCTTCTTTTTTTTTTTTGAAAAATGATCCAATCACTTATTAGCATATAGTCTAAAAGAATTAAAATCAAGTTGAATAATGAGAAGATGAAGAAAGACCAAAATAAGCCTTCGAAACCTTTAGAATCATTCCCATGACCATCGGTTTATCAATTGATGCTCCAGATATGACGACTCTTTCAATCTGACTATTTTGCCCCAGTCTAGAAAGACATTTTCCTTCATCCAATTGAAGAGCAATTGTTTCTCCATTGTATCCATGATATGAGAATTTATGACTTCAACTTCAGCAATAATTTCCTAATGGCAATTTTGATGGCCATCAACTTGTTCACAGATGATTCATATCATAGTTCTGATTATGTTGCTTCAGTCTTGAAAAGAGAATTTTTCTCAATCACTTGAAGAGTGACTGTATCTCAAAATAACCACCAACATGAAGACTTCACTTGGATCTATGCCAATTCTAGGCTTTCCTCTCTGATGATTTCCTTCTTGTAGATAGCTGATTATTTGCCATGTAGAGCCCTTCCGGGTTTTCACTACATTTTCTCCATTTTTTCCTTTTTCTTTTTTTTTTCTTCTTTTTTTTTTTTTTTTAATCCTTCATCATCACCAGCAACCATGTAGTCAAAACTGTCTTAATTCAAAATATCTTAATCAAAGAGGACTTATGAATGGGACGAAACGAAGGCTTGGTGTTAGTTTAGAAAGAAGACGAATAAAAGGCTCAAACACCCTATAATCAAATGGGTTAACTGAAATTGTAATTTTTAAGGCATTTCTTCCCTTGGAATGAATACAAAATTGCCCTAGTAATGAAGTTCTTCCCTCAATTTGATTCCTTCATTTGAAACTTATTCTCCAGTATTGAACTTCTTTTTTCCATTCTTTTCTTCACAATTTTGAAGACATTCTCCGAATAGTATTTGATTATCTTTTTTTCTTTCTTTTTTTTTTTTTCATTTCTTTGCCCCATTTTCTGAAAACATATTCAAAATCCCTTTTGAACTTCAATAATTGTCCCTTCATTCCCTTTTTTATGCCTTAATAAATTTGCCCCAGTGTGGGGTTACAATTCTCAGTTTAGGTTACTTGGAAAAATGTATCAAGCTCAAAGGGTTTAACTAGGGATTTTAAAATTTTTGGGGATATAAGAAAGAAAGGCCTCTTATCATTTTAAGAAAAATTGAATTTTTAGACTTGGTAAAGTTGTACTACATGACTGGCTCAGGATTTTTTCTTCTCTTTTTTTTTTCTTCCTTCTTAATCACCTTCTGTCAAGATAAAAGCCTCTTTAAATAGAACTTATGTTATGAACAAGTTCTTCACCTTTTGATCAATCTTATGAATTTGGATTCTTTCCATTAAATGATGCCCAATTCTATTTCCAACGAAAAGGTCAGATTCTCCCATATTTTCAAGTGCAAAGCCCCAAAATTTCTTCAAACAATATTCTCAACTTCCCTTTGAACGAATCAGCAAGTGATGTGATCCTTTCTGTATTCTAATGAAAAAACTTCAAATCTTTTTCTATCTTTTCTGTTGAAGACTTGAGTCATCTTTGGTTCCAAAGGCCATAAAATTGGTCACTTCATAATTTTGCAGAATATTCTTCTCATGACACTTAAAAGGATTTGAATTTTTACATAAAATGTCTTTTTCTTCGATTTTGGTCTCAAAATTGAGCCCAATGTCAAAGTCATATTCAACTCAATGAAATTAAATAAGAGATATGATTCATAAGTAAAAAGGACCTTGTAGAAAACTTTTTGTTTTTCTAGAAAAATGTAAAAAGGAAAATCTTTTTTTTTTTTTTGGAAGAGCCTTTATTAAAATCACTTCCTGAGAACAAGGCTCCTTAGGATCCTCAGGAAATGTGCATTCTTCTTATGGGAGTTTCTTTTCAAAGAACATGGGAGTTCGAAAACTGCCCCTGTTCTCAAAGGCAGAAGCTGACTTTTCTTTCTTTTTCAGATAATTTCTTTCTCCTGCTGAGTAAGGCAAGCCTTCTTGCTCATAACCAGGAGCATTTCTTTCAAGATAAACCTTGACTGTTGGACCAATAGGAGCGATAAGCGGAGAAGGATCAAATCTTCTTTCTCCAGAGAAAATTGCCCCTATTGCATTTGAGCTGCTTGCCCCATTGTTATCGGTAGGTGGGATGGGAGTGACTGAATTGAACGATAAAGAGTTATTGTCCAACAAATCCTGGATTGCATGCTTTAGGGCCAAGCAAAGATCTGTGGTATGCCCTGGAGTGATCATATGATAATCACAGATTGTAGATGAATCATAATTCTTCCCCTTGCTTGCATGAGGATTTGGCAATCTCAAAGTCACATAACCCTTCTGAAGTAAAGTAGGCAAAAGCTCAGATGGTCTCATAGGCAGTTTAGAAAATTCCCTTCTCTTCCTTACTTCTGTTTCCTCCTTCACAGGCTGTGCAAAAGGGACATTAATTTGAATAGGCAGCAAAGGAAATTGATGGGCATTGATTTGAAAGGGTCCCTTGGGAAGCTGTACCATATTCACTTCTGCTTCTATTCTTTCTTCATTCTTTCTTCTTCCATTACCATTCTCCTTTTTCTGTGTAGAGAAAGTGATGGAAGCTTCCTGGTTTAACACTGCAGAGTAATCAGCTATTTTCCCCGACTTGATCCCATCTTCAATTCTGTCTGCTACTTGCACTAGGGCAGCAAAGTTGGTGGTAGTTTGACCCACCAAGTGACTGTAAAATGGTTGCCCCAGTGTGCTGATGAAGGTTGAAATCATTTCTGGTTCTCCCACAGGTGGCTTAACTTGTGCAGCCAACTCCCTCCACCTTTTAGCATATTGCCTTATGGTCTCATCATTTCTCTTTGTCATCCTCATCATGTCATACCTATCTGGTATAATCTCAGAGTTGAACCTGTATTGTGCCAAAAAGGAATCTGCTAAATCCTTCCACCTTCTTATTTTCCCATGATCCAAAGTGGTAAACCACTTCAAAGCAGCTCCAGTTAAACTCCTCTGGAAAAGTTGAATTAGTATGCCGTCATCCCGGCCAAACTGGCATAAAGCCCCGCAGTATAACTTCAAATGGCTCATTGGGCAGCCAGTGCCATCATACTTGTCAAAGTCCGGACACTTGAATTTGGCCGGTAAGCATACATTGGGGTATAGACACAAATCTTCAAAATTGGTGCCCCCAAAGTTACGTATCCCTTTCACCTCTCTCATTTCCTCCTGGATCATCTCCAGCCTGTGCATGAATTTTCTTTCTATTTCATCCCTCATCTTTTCTTTTTCATTCTCTTTCTCAGACTCAACCATCTCCTCCCTAATCAGTATAGGTTCAGGGGTAGGTTCAGAAATGGGTTCAGGAATAGGTTGAACCGGAGGTGGGATATTGATTGGAGGTGGAGGTGCTTGGTTGGAAGTGGATGCTTGGTTCTGGGCTTGAACTTGTTGGGCCTGCATCGATAGTATGTTCTCTAGCATTCGGGCTAGTCCTGCCACTTGCTCCTGTAGCAGGACTATATCTGGGTGAGGAGCATCAACTTCATTCTCAATGGGATTCATGGCGCAAGCTCTTGATCTGGTTACAGGAACTATGATTGCAAGTGTATTTGGTACCTGGAAATAAAGGAAAGAAATATCAGTGCCAATTTAATCTCATTCACATACCTATGTATGCCTATGTGCAAGCTGGGTGAACACGAGTTTGGATTTGTTTCTTTCTTTATTTGCTTCAATTTTTTTTTTTTTGGAATTGTTGGAATATTCTAGGGCTTCCAACAGGTCCCACAAAAAGAGAAAAAGATCTGAAATTCAAAGGCTTTCAGAGGCCCAGGGATACTTTTGAAAAAAGTCTGAAATTCAAAGGCTTTCAGAGGCCCAGGGATACTTTTGAAAAAAGTCTGAAATTCAAAAGCTTTCAGAGGCCCAAAGGATATGTGTCTATAATTCAGAGGCTTATAGATGGCCCAAAGAGGATTTATCTAAAATTCAGAGGCTTTTAGATGGCCCAAAAAGGATACGTGTCTATAATTCAGAGGCTTATAGACGGCCCAAAGAAATGATTTGTCTAAAATTCAGAGGCTTTTAGACGGCCCAAAGAAATGATTTGTCTAAAATTCAGAGGCTTTTAGACGGCCCAAAGGAGTGATTGTCTAAAATTCAAAGGCTTTTAGATGGCCCAAAGAAATGATTTGTCTAAAATTCAGAGGCTTTTAGACGGCCAAAAGGATATGTGTCTATAATTCAGAGGCTTATAGACGGCCCAAAAAAGGTTTGTTGGAATATTCTAGGGCTTCCAACAGGTCCCGAAAAGGAAAAAGGATCTGAAATTCAAAGGCTTTCAGGGGCCCAAAGAAATTTTTGGAAAAAGTCTGAAATTCAAAGGCTTTCAGAGGCCCAAAGAGTTTTTGAGAAAAAGTCTGAAATTCAAAGGCTTTCAGAGGCCCGAAAGTTCTGAAATTCAAAGGCCCAGGATTTTTGAAAAATCTGAAATTCAAAGGCTTTCAGAGGCCCAAGGATTTTTTGAAAAATCTGAAATTCAAAGGCTTTCAGAAGCCCAAGAGTTTTGAAAAAGTCTGAAATTCAAAGGCTTTCAGAAGCCTAAGGAACCTTTCTCTCACATTTTTTTTTCCATTATTTTTTTTTCTTCTTTTTTTTTTTGAAGCATTTTATTCAAACTTGTTTCCCTTTATCATTATTTAAAGGTTAAAGGAAGATTTTAGTGGGAAAAACTGATTAAAGTTGAATATTCCGAGAAAACCGTATACACAGTACGGTTCAGCCCTGCCCGTATTCAAATTACGAGCAAGCCGTGACCGTATGGAAAACACGGGCGAGCCTAGCCCGTATAACCAATACGGGCAAGCCCAGCCCGTGTACTAAATGCGGTTTTACGGAACCCTGTTATATTTTTCCAGTTTTTACATGGTTTGATCACTTTAATTGCTCATCCAAACATACGGTTCACCCAGTGCAAGGCTTCTAAACTTTCCCAAAGTGGACTTTAACCTTTTTGCTAAAACACATGTTTAGGAAGGCACATGTACCCTCCGAATTGACTCCATACTCAAGAATTTGGTACCCTTTTGTTGCCTCTTGTGTGTACATAGGGTAGGATTGATTCTAAACAGAGTTAGAAACTCTTCCTATGGGCTGTACCAATTTTAGAAAATATGCATATTTTTGGGACCAATTTTATCCCGAACCAATGGGCACCATGACACCCCTATGACATGAAAATAATGCAAAACAATAGGATTACCTTGTTACCTTGTTTACCTTCAATATGGCATCCGCATTATGCCCGGTTTACAAGCCATGTACACGGCCTTCCCTCAATCATACAAACCCATATTCCCACGTAATTGTATACTTTAGCCAAAAACGTGTAACTCCACCTTCAAGCGTAGGGGTTTTGGGTTTTGGCTTAATGGCAACTTAGCACTCAAGCCTAGTGATGACCAGAATCCCAGATCCACGTTATCATCACATCATTAGTTCAAAGTTCTAAGGTGAATGTTTTCACTTTCGCTTTCCGAAGTATCGACCTTGTTGCGCCAAGCTACACACATTCGGGTTTAACTTCCTATAGGTTAAGGGTAGGCTGTTGTGAGACATGGGAAAAAATCACCGGAATGATCTTCCCTCCGTCAACACACGGGCTCAACGCAAAAACGGGAGAGTCGCCACCATTCATGATTTTGGGGTGAGAATGGACACCAAAATATTTGAAAATCATCAAAAAGTGCAAAAATGCCAATTCTAGGGTAAAAATAACCCTACTTAAAAATTAAATCCAGAGATGGGTAAGGGGATTAGATTATGAACGGGGGAAGGTGTTAGGCACCCCCATTCATCCACACGAAGTGGTAGCCAAGTGTATGTTCATGCATAAAGAAAGTAAGAAAGCTTGCTAAACATCATGAAAAACCTTGAAAAATGTCAAATGTATGATATTTTCACATGAAGATCTAAATGGATTCTAGATCCTCTCTTATGTCAATATCATTTCTGGAATACCACAAAGGATGGAAATCAAAGCATAAGTTGCTCAAAACCAAGTTGAATCAAATCCGGGAAGTTTGGTAAAAAGTATGCCATTTGCCTTAAAATCATTCAAATCCAATATTAAATTGAACCAAACCAAATCCATTTGAAAGATTAGGGTAAATAAGAGTTTCATGCAAAATTTCAATCCATTCCGATAAAAATCCTAGGAGTTATGCTCCTTTGAAGTTGCTGCTGGGGATTTTTAAAAGTGATAAGTGGGCAACTTTGGAAAATTGTCTAGAAAAATCCACTACATAAAAATCCACGAAATTTGGTGTGATTGAAGTCTGTATGGCCATATTTCAACAGAAACTAGCCTCATACAAAAATCCCTTCGGATGTGCCTTGGGTGGTCTCCCGAACAGGCCCCGAAGATCACAGATTTACCCAGAAAAGTACAAATGAACAGTTCTGAGTAAATCGGCTACCAATAATTCAAATGGAATCCAAAAATTATGAAACCAACTGGATTTGAAAATAGACTCATAAAGGAGTGCATAGAAATAAAAATCATTCGAATCGGACTTAAATCGAACACATGGCGCTCCGTCGAAGTGACAAGTTCTGTATTTGAACCTGAACTGTCCACTCAACTTCGACAGAGAGGTGTCAAAAATCCGCTAGATAGAAATTTGTGAAATTTGGTGGACATAAACTAGACAGCCTCACCTTTCCCATGGTTCTAGAATTGCCCGGATGATGAAGTTATGGGCGTCCGAAGTAGGGGTACAGGTGATGTCAAGCTAAGCCATTCTTGAAGAAAAAACCAAATCCGAAAATTGATACAAATATGTGATTCGTGCAAGATGAACACAAATACTTTAAGAATCATCCAAAAGGCATTCCAGAATTGATTGAGGCCATTTATTTGAGATTTATCACAATAAATGCAATAAACCCCAAATATGAGCCTATCCCGCCAAAATAGTGATATGTATGTGTAAGTGTAAAAAAACCAAACAAGATCAATAGCATGCATACATATTCATCCAAATAGGGTTCTAAGACAGCCTAGGGTTCCGTTCCATTATCGTTTCCCTCTGTTCTCTCTCCCCGTTAAACACGGTTCTTCAAGATAATCAAGGGTACTTTGAATATGGAACGGTTTACAATCAATCAAAAAGGCCTTATGCTACATGGGTTCTAGCACTAGGGTCAATCCCCAGTCTCGTTTCTCCTGGATCCGCCTTCACGTTTTACGGCTAGGGGAGTCTTGAGATACTTTGAGCCGGGGAAGGATTTCCACACATACAAACAAGGCTTTACACTACAGAAAGGTAGAAGAAGAGATCTAGATCTAGGAATGTAAAGACAGAAAATAAAAAGAAAAGTTGAGGCTTACCTGAGTTCTGGAGGCGATTCCGCAGCGGTTTTCTTCTTCTCTTGGAGTTCTTCTTTGCGAGAATTCAAAACGAGAGTTGAGTGCCCTTTTGCTTAAGGAGGAGTCTCCTATTTATAGGCAAAGGTTAGGGTTAGGGTTGGTGAGAATGGTAGACACAACATAATGTCTATAGCCCACCAACCTTAACCCTAAGGCTATTTCCGAGATTTCCCCTCATTTAATGAGGGATATGATGGTAAAAGTGAAAAGCTCTCGGAAAACCCTAATTTTGAGCAAAACTAGCGTATCCGGCATATCAGGCCGGATACACAAGTACCTTAATGTATCCGGTCTATGATGCCGGATACACTGAGGTCTACTTGTATCCGGTATTGTCCACCGGATATAAAGAAGGACACTTGTATCCGGCCTGAGTTGCCGGATACAAGGAAAAAAAAGCCTTTTTTTCGAATTTTAACACAGGCAATACTTATTTACATGTAATATCGTTTAAATAAATGTCCTCGTATTTTTTAATCTCCATTTACTTAAGATATTACATGTAAATAAGCAAACACCCCCCCCCCCCCATTTGAATCCATTAAAAATAGTTCCCGACCCAAATTCCAAGTGAATAAAAAGTCAACTTTCCAGTTCTAGGCAAAATTCCGATTTTTCAGGTCTGGAAAAAAGATTCAATATGTTAAAACCAAGGTATTCGCCAAGATTTAAAATCTCAAAAAATTCTTTTATGCAATAACATGGCTAAAAACCTGATTACCGGGAAAAATTATCTTGAAATCTGGCTTTAAAAAATATTTCATTTTCTGGGGTCAAAAGTCAACAAAATTCAACCGGAAAAAGTTTGACTTTGCACAAAAGATTGAATTCAGGCCTTTTCCTTTATGGTTTTGGATTCAAATGGGTTAAGTATCTCAAACCTAATGCAAAGAATTGAAAATTCCAATAAAATATTTCTCTCCTTCAAGATTTATCAAAAATCGTGCAATTTTGGGGTGTCTACAGCTGTGTAAAAAATAAAATGTGCACAGTGCATTGTAAAAATAGGTTACATTCACAACGTCCCAAACCCTTGCCACTCTTTTCGCAGCCATGCATAAACAAACCAAGGCATAATAGGAAAGCATATTTAAAATAAACAAGTAAATAAAGCAATCCTATAACACCTAAAACATGCTCATAAAAAAAATCATCTATCATGCAAACATATGATCATGTTATACACCCAAAATCATCATGAAGATCATGCTGAAAATTAAAACATGCTATTATAAAAAATATAGCAAAAAATAAGCATGGTTCAGCAAAACGAACCTCCCCTACGCATGTTTGTAGAAACAATCCTATAAATCAAAATTAAGCATGTTTCTACCCCCATGAATTCTTAAGCAATAATTCAGATTTAAAACATACTCAACATGCTTAAGAACATAAAATAGCAAGCAAATCAAAAATCAAAAACATGAACTAAAACACCAAAAGGCTCAAATCCACAAGTCCCCAGCAGAGTCGCCAGTTGTGAGACATGGGAAAAATTCAAACTAATGACTTCCTCAATCATCACACGGGATTAAATAAAACAAAGAGTCGCCACCATTCAATTTAGGTGTGAATGGACACCAAAATATTAAATAAGCACAAAAGGCAATTTTTAGGGCAAAATATCCCTCCTAAAAAAAACAACCAAAGATGGGTAAGGGGATTAAGTTATGAACAGGGGAAGGTGTTAGGCACCCTATTCATCCACACAACGTGGTTGCCAGGTATTTGTTCATGTTAAAATAAAGGAAAAAGCTTGCTATAAAAATCACAAAAAAGGCAAAAAAGCACACTTGTATGGTTTTTTCATGTGAATAGTCTGATTGATCCAGAACTTTCAAATATGATCATACCATTCCTAGGGTTTCATGATCAAAACAAAATTGAGATAAAATCAAATAAAATCAATTTAAAGTGAAAAATCCAAAAATCTGGCTTCAAGCTAAATTCTAGAAATCTAGAAAAATATGATTTTTATAAAATATTTCAAAATTGAACTTGAATAGTCCAGGATATAGATAAAGCCCAAATTTCACATTAAATCAGAAAATAAAAACCAAAAATACCCACGTTGATGAAAAACACCAAAATGGGAGAATTTAGACCGTAGGGTCTTCTCTCAAAAGTGAAAAACGATTTAAAAACCATATCATGAAACCCTAGAAATTATTTTCAGGCTTCTGGATCCAGATCTACCATATTGATCATGATAAATCCAAGATCATAGCCTAAAATCACAAAAATCGCAAAAACAGTGCTGTAGGTGCAAAAGTGGCAAAAATCCAAATTTTAGCAAAAAGTGGGGATCTCATGCTATAAACATCATAGATTCATGTTATTCATTCAGATATATCATAAAAACCATTAAAACATGATCAAGATATTTAAAGCAACCACATCTCACAAATTAGAGCACATGGGGGTCTACCCTACGGATCCACCTGGTCTCTTTTCCCCTAGTTCTCTCTTCACGTTTTACGGTTAGAGAGACTCTTGAGGTACTTAGAGATAGGTTTGGTTATACAAACACAATCACAGGCCTTATTCTATGAAAAAAAGAAAAAAACGGATATGGGGTTCTATTCTAGGGATCCACATGTTCCCCTTTCCCCTAGTTCTCTCTTCACGTTTTACGGCTAGAGAGACTCTTAAGGTACTTAGAGACAAGTTTAGGAATACAAAAACAGATATGGCCTTATTCTACAGCAATAGAGATGATCCTATTACATCTAGAATTGAAGACAGAAAATAAAAAGGGATAGGGGACTTACCTGGATTGAGCAGGCAGGCAGCAGGAGTTCTTTCTCTTCTCTTGGAGCTTCTTAGAATTCTTTGGACTCAAAATTTCGTGGCCTTTAGCCTGAGGAAAGACCCTCTATTTATAGGCAAGCATAGGGGCAAGGCTGGTCCAGAAGGATATATCCTGATCCTCAGGATAGAGTGAAAATTGGAGATAATGCCCATCCATAGCCAACCAAGGTGGCTTCAGCGAATAAAATACTTAATTCGCTCATTTAAAGATATATTGGACTAAAGATAAAGCTCGGAAATCGAGAGAAGGACAAAACTTGCACGTGTCTTTAGTGACCGTAAATGTACTACGGTCCAACGGTGTCCGTATATGTATTACGGGCGCTGCGTGCCCGTATATAAAATTCGGGTGCGCTTAGCCCGTAGATACAATACGGTCAAGGCTTGAATTATTGATTTTCATGCATTTTTGGCCTGTTTCAACTTCCAATTAATATTTTCATTATTTTCTCATTTTTAGTGCAATTTGGGGTGTCTACAGTAAGACACCATAAAACCGTATTTACTGATGTTTTGGTCTTAGCAGTAATAATCTCCAAGTAAAGAAGGCAAGATGAGAGCCTAGGCCAACAGTGCCAAGTGCATTGCAGGGCAAACTTGACAATGACATCACAAAAAAGTCTAGCTACGATTCTATATTATTGCGACATCAAATTTTTACTTAAAGTTCTTACACACGAGTACAAACTGCAGGGACATCAAATATTTGTTATGCATCAAATTTTTACTCCAAGTTTTATCCACTCCACTACACATCAAGTGTTATGAAAAGCAAATGTATACAAACACAAGAATATAAGTTTTGCATGGTTTGGCTTGGAAACCTATATCATTAGATGCTGCCATGTAGATCATTTAATAATCGGTGTTTTTTTTATTAGGGGCCCACTTAAAACATTTACAATAATGGAAAAACAATGATCCTAAAATGCTACACGGAACAGAATCTAATGATTAAAGATTTTAACTTTGAAAACCTCAACAATAGGACAAGTCATCTATTTTTATTTTTTTACTATTTACTTTGGAGAATGGAGAGGTCATTTTAACGTTTACACCCTATTTCCTTAAATCCTATATTCAAGAAATGAGTGTCCCGATAGAAAACTTAAATTCTTGAAATCCATGTTCGAGGAAACGTATTTCGGATGACAATTTAAATTTTTTTTTTATTTCCTTCTTTATTATCATCATCATCATCATCATTATAGCCAGTTTCCACCAAAAACGGGTCGATGAATAAATCAACTATCATAAATGTATTCTGTAATTTTAAATTTATTCTCAGTTGACTACCTTTTCGTTTTGATATCTTTCTTAAGGCTATGTTTGTATAGGGAGAAACTACTGGAAAATGTAGGATTCTCAAATGCATAATGCATTTGAATATTAGAAAAATGAAAAAAAGGAAATTGTTGTGGCAGGGCCTAGCATCTAAGAAAATGCAAGATGACGCGGCTCCAACCGTTTAAAACTCGAGGAAATTGTTGAAGAAATTGCGTCACGAGAAAGTAGAAACAAGGGATTCTCACTATGCAGTTTCTTGGCATTCAAATGCATCCAAAGGGAAAATGTCATGTTGCAACTTAGGGAGTCATGATAAGGACGCGTTATTATATTATTATATCGTTATTGAATAGTATATGACCTTCCGAAGCCATTTTTATTTTTTATTTTTTTAATAATAAAAACGTCATGCCATCCAACCATAAATTCCTTGTAATATGGTTTGATTGAATGTTTATTTACATCTGACTTGGAAGATTTTGCATTTGATTGAACTCCGGTCTTCACTCGCGACAACTTCTATCTTTAAATTAAAAAAAAAAAAGTGCTTAAATTATTGATAAATGTTAACGATGGAGTAGGCGTTCGTTCCAACTAAATTATTAATATTAGAATAGTGAGGCCGGCTATTATGCGTAAATTGTACTAAATTTAACCTTATGACTTAAAGTTGACGGATTGCATTGACGTGTAAAAAAAAATTCATTTAAATAACTGTAGCACTAAAAATGAAGAAACTCGATTAAAGACATTTGTCATACTGTCATGTACAAGTCTTTTTGACACTTCATGCACAGCTCGTACACTAACGAGTCAGCCTTGTGAAGTTAGAAAGAGAGCCAATCAAATACAAAGATAAGAACAATAGAAGAAGATAGAAGCTTCATTGATACAATTACAGTATACAATTATAGGACCCTTGTAAGCCCACTAAATTAATACAATTCTCCCTTCCATAAAGAGGATGCTAAGCTTTTTGATGATTTTCTAGGAAGAAACATAAATGTAGGCAACATACATGTTAAATATTTACTTTATTTGCAAGAATACCCCTGGCAACAATAGGGGTGGAGCTACATAGAGCTTAGGGTGGGCCTTTTCCCACCATAAAATTACAAAATATTACTATCTACTTAACATATATACAATTTTGGGCCCCTTAAAAATTTTTTGATTTGTCCCCACTATCGTTTTAGTCACGACCATTTATCTTTCATTTTTAGTTCAAAAATTTACTTTGCCCATCCTAAATGAAAATGCTGGCTACGCCATACATACACACTACCCGTATTACAGGGCCAAGGCCATGAGCACATTGTTTGATGAATGGCCATAATAATACAGCAAGATCTAGCAATCTATCTGTGCTTTCTGCATCACACCAGTATGGTAATTAAACTTGGCATTTCAAAATTCATGGATCATAAAAAAAGTAATTATGCAATGTTTTGATACTTGTGGGAAATGGATATATCACATATAAAAACCATTCTCAAAAAACATACAAGAAAGGATGAAAACATGATAGGCACGAATCTCACTTTTGGTAAAGAAGAAAGTGAGGCTTAATTAGTAGTTTGTGCAGCCATTGCTAGGGAAAAAAATGAACATTTAAATATACCTAACCTCGTTTTTTTTTTTTTTTCTCTCTCTCTCTGTCCCTTTTAGAAGAAGGGGAGGGGGAATGATTCGGATGTCACGAGTTTGGGGGGCACAAATATGGAAATAAGATTCTGATGATCAAATGCTCTATATTATGGAATATGGAGCATCATGTTCAAGAATATAGAAACAAAGATCAAACCTCTGGGATATGTATAAACATTATCAGACATGTAGATTCCTTTTGCTTTCATGTTCTTATCAATATTTCTATATATATGTTAAAATTATAGGAAGATTTGTGATTAACATTAAAGAATAAATAGAATCCATGAAGGCCATGACTATATACATATGTTAATTTCCTTTTACATCTTCATTACTTGGATGTTTGTTAGCTCTTATGTGGTATGTGCAATCCTACTTGAAAATATCAGCCATTGTGCAGATACGAAAACTAAATGTGGTACACTTCCTAAGGACTACTTAACTTGGTGCCAATTTTACATATTAAAATATACTGTCTGAAATTTAACTCTCAAGAGAAGAAATAGATCAAAAACAGGGGAGATCTCTAGAATATCTGATCAAATTTTCTTTTCTACTTCAAACACATAAACCCCAAGCCAAGAACTTTTCATAACCACCTCCTAAAATACTCATGTTTCAGAAGGGTTGTTTGTACTTTATTTTTTGAGTCTTCAGATTTTTGATTGGTTGTTTGTACTTTATCCAATTCTCATTGGATTTATGCCATCCCTTAGATTTTATTTGCAAATTCATCATCTCTTGCCGAGAACATTTTCATGACATGGATGTATTTTCTCAGATTTTGGACGATGTAGTACAAATTATTTGACATCTTTAGACACATGCATGCTAGAAGAATTCTTTGTTATCTGATTTAAAGTGCATGCACATGTCTCTAAGTAGTTTTATCTGTGTTTGTTTCAAATTACTCATTTTATCTTTAAGGCACAGCCAAGGTTTTAAGTATCGGCTGATACCGAGACGTATCGGCCGATACGTATCAGTATCGCCATAAGGCGATACAACTCGGTATCGGTCAGTATCGGCCAGTATCGGTCCAATATCGGTCGGTATCGGTCAGTATCGGTCAGTATCGGGTTTGGTATTGGACGTATCGGCTAATACAACTCAGTATCGGGCTAGACAGATACCAAACCCGATACCGAGTTTTTAAACCTTGGGTACAGCATCTTTAGTTGTCCTTGATGACTACATGGAGTATATGATGATCATGTCATGGATATATAAAGTGTAGCTCTCATTTCTTACGCTTTAAGAGTAATTATATTTTATATTTTTATTTTTTAAGGAATTGGTAGATATAGTTGGCTTCTTCTTCTGTCCGAGTCGATTTGAATAGTGGTCAAAATTTCAATGAGTCCATTTGCCTGGATGGACTTGGTAGATAGAGCTGGCTTCTTCTTCTATCTAGGTCGATTATCCTAGTTTTGTTTGATACCCATAATGTGTAGAATTTTACAAGGTATTTGCTTGCAATTGATAACTAGTTCAAATTGTAGATCCGTTTGACCATAGTTTGGTCATATTCTTAGAGCATGTCAGACCAGAGCTTTGGGAAAGATCTTGTCCCATATTGTAGCCACTAAAGTACTCTTATCTATCATAGAATTTATCCTTGTTAGAAATATCTGCCCATATGGGTCAATGACGATTCTTCAAATGAAATTCGATAAACCACCATTGGTTAATCATATTAGGAAAAAGCTAGATTTGATAAATACTTACTGAGTTCTTGCTATGTTTCTCTCCTGGATGGACTGTAGTATTGAAATAATGTGTCATCATTCATTGTAGGTGCTACATTATGAGTTGCAAACCCCATCAGATGTCTCTTTTTCTGCTTTTTTATTTGGCATTCAGCATGTATATACAAATGATAGAAACCACTGTCTGTTTTCTAGTGTAGAAGTTGAAATTTGAACAATCCATGCAATGTAAAATTTGCTACCCAATATCTAAATCCCTTTGATCTATCCACAACTTCTATAAAAGTGCTTGCCAAGTCCGATCAATCTGGTATAGAGAGAAGTAATTTTGGAATAGTCAAGTTTGATTATCTTTGCATTAGACAACTTCTTAGATGTATGTACGAGTCACAATTGATCCTTATTTTTTGTCTAAGATGTTTAGATATGACTATGTGGGCCATTGTTAATACTAAACAATTCCTGAGTTCTCAAAATGAAGCAAATTTTAGTACCCTGAAAAGGAAAGAAAAGGGAAAAGAAAAGAAAAAAGAGGCTCTGCTGTCCCTATCTGTTAGCATCTTTTAGACACCCCAAATTGCACAGCAAAAATGATCAATAATCTTCAAAAATCATTATCTCCTTGAAAGCCAGCACAAAATTTGGGAAAATATGTTTTTTACTTGTATCCGGCAGCTCAGGCTGGATATAAGTACTCTTCTTTGTATCTGATGGAAAATACCGGATATAAGAAAGCTTTAGTGTATCCGGCATTATATGCCGGATACCTTAAGGCCCTTGTGTATCCGGTCTGATATGTCGGATACATTAGTTTTGCTCAAAATTAGGGTTTTCCGAGAGTTTTCACTTTTTACTATCATGTCCATCATTAAATGAGGGGAAATCTCGGAAACAGCCTTAGGGTTAAGGTTGGTTGGCTCTAGACATTATTTTGTGTCGACCATCACACCAACCCTAACCTTATCCTTTGCCTATAAATAGGAGGCCCCTCCTTAAGCAAATGGCCAAGAAGTTGGAGATTCAAGAGCTCCGAGTGAAGAAGGGAACCGCTGCCGGATTGCTTCCAGAACCCTAGGTAAGCCTCAAACCTCTTCTTTACTTTTTGTATTTTACATTCTAGATCTAGATCTCTTCTTCTACCTTTCTGTAGAATAAGGCCTTCTATGTGTATGAAAACCCTTCCCTGGCTCAAAGTATCTCAAGACTCCCCCTAGCCGTAAAACGTGAAGGCGGGATCTAGGAGAAACGAGACTGGGGATTGACCCTAGTGCTAGAACCTTATCTTGCATAAGCCTTTTGAATGATTGAAAACCGTTTCATATTCAAAGTACCCCAAGATTATCTTGAAGAACCGTGTTTAACGGGGAGAGAGAACTAAGGAAAACGATAATGGAACGGAACCCTAGGTTGTTTTAGAACCTTATTTTGATGAATATGAATGCATGCTATGTTGTTATATTGTTCTTGGATAATTTTTCACACTTGCACATACATAGCATGATTTTCGCGGGATAGGCTCACATTTGGGGATTTACTACGTTCGTTGTGATAAATCTGAAATAAATGGCTTCAATTAATTCTGGAATGTCTTTGAATGTTTTTTTAAGTATTTAGATTCATCTTGCACGAATTGCACAGACTTTGTCATAGTTTTGAATATTTTTCTCTAAAAAAGGCTTTACTTGACAGCAACTGTACCCTGACTTCGGACACTCATAACTTCATCATCCGGATGAATTTTGGAGTGATTTTAGAACCATGGGAAAGGTAAGGCTGTCTAGTTTATGCCTACAAAATTTCATTAATTTCTATGAGGCAGATTTTTGACACCATTCTGCCGAAGTTGAGAGGTCATTTCAGGTCAAACTGTTGAACCTATCACTTCGAATGGGCGCCATCTGCTGGTTTTAAATCCGATTCGAGTGATTTTTGTTTCTGGGAACTTCTTTATGAGTCTATTTTTAAATCCAGTGGGTTTCATAATTTTTTGATTTAAATTGTGTCGTGGAGAGCAGATTTACTCAGAACTGCTCAACAGCACTTTTCTGGGTTAATCTATGATCCTCGGGGCCTGTTCGGGAAGTCACCCAAGGCACATCCGAATGAGTTTTTGTATGAGGCTAGTTTCTTTTGAAATATGGCCATACAGACGTTATTCATACCAAATTTCATTGATTTTTATGGAGCCAATTTGTCTAGGTGATTTTCCAAACTTGCCTACTTGTTACTTTTGATTTTCTCCGGCAGCAACTTTAAAAGAGCCATAACTCTTAGAATTTCAACCGGATTTAATTGAAATTTTGCATGAGACTATTGTTTACCCTAATCTTTCAAATGGTTTTGGTTTGGTTCAATTTAAAATTGGATTTGAATGATTTCAAGCCAAATGGCATTACTTTTTACCAAATTCCGGATTTGCCTCAACTTGGTTTTGTGCAACTTTTATTTTGGTTTCCATCTTCTTGTGATATTCCAGAAATGATATTGACATAAAAAGAGGATTTGGAATTCATTTGGATTTTCATGTGAAGATATCATACATGTGTCCTTTTTCCAAGTTTTAATGATTTTTAGCAAGCTTTCTTATTTCTTAGCATGAACAACACTTGACAACCACCTTGTGTGGGTGAATGGGGGTGCCTAACACCTTCCCCCGTTCATAATCTAATCCCCTTACCCATCTTTGGATTTGATTTTCAAGTAGGGTTATTTTTACTCTAGAATTTGTCTTTTATCTATTTTGGCTTGTTTTTAATCTTTTGGTGTCCATTCACACCTATAAACATTGAATGGTGGCGACTCCCACATTTTTTCGTCGAGCCCGTGTGTTGACGGAGGGATGATCATCTTCAGTGATTTTTTTCCATGTCTCACACATCTTACAAGAAGGCCTTTTACAACAATGGCATGATATAAAAATGAGGCTCTGCTGTACCTATTTGTTAGCATATCACATCGGCTGCTATTCTTTGGACATTGTGGCAAGAGAGAAACAATAGAATTTTCAATGATAGATCAAGATCCTTAAAGGCTTTATTCCAATCTATCCCCAGGTGTATCCTCTTTTGGGCATCACCTAGGGTCTGTGCGAAGGGCTGAACATGTTGGAAGTTTTATTATCTGCAAATTTCCTGGAATTTGTTGAACCTTAGATCCTTTATTTCCTTGTACGCTGTTGGTATACATGCACTATGTTGCTTCTTTTTTCTATCTTAATACAATCTTTTCTATTATCGATCAAAAAAGTTTGACACAAAATAAAAAAACATGACAACAAGCTGAGAACTTAAATTAAACAAAGAAAAAATGTAATGTCACCAAAATATAAAAATAAACCAACAATAAAGGATAGTGATTGGATAAAATATGATTTGATATATAAATACAGCTCATTACTTTTCTTGTTGCAAAATCATTTAACACCGTTGAAAAAGCTCACATCACGTGCTTGGATATTAAATTCATATTGTGTTGAATCACTTGCAATTTGCTATAAAATCTTAACATGTAATTAGTAATTTAGGCTCTAATCAATTTTCTTCTTCTATCACTTTGCAGTAAACATTCTTGATTGACTGTAGCTCGCGAATGACATCCTGAATGTCCATTCGATCCCGAGGCGACTCCATAGAACATGCAACTCCAATGCGGGCAATGGAAACCAAGCAGTCTCTCCTTCCATGACTGATGTCTGTGAAATTTTCCATATTTGCTATAGCTTCATCTTGTTCTCTTTCCTGATCCGGAATGAGCATGTTCGGATCTACGATGTCCATTACATGCTCGGGCAAGGCCATCTTAGAGATTTCATGAAGACTTGAACCATTTACAAATACATCATCAGTTGGTCTCTTTCCTGTGAACATCTCAAGCAAGAGAATCCCATAACTGTAAACATCCCCTTTTGTGGATGTTTACAGTTAGAGCATGGATAAAGTTTATCTTATTAATGATAAGATTGTCTTGACAAGCATAATCTTTGTTGATAAAATATGTACTTCCACAATAGGATAGCCCTATGCTTTTTTTTCAAACTCATAAGAAAAGGAAGAATATCAGTTTGTGTAATTGTTGTACATTTTTATTTTTTTAATGAATATACTAATATCTTAGTATACATTCAATCGAAAATACTATATTAATGTTAAATGGAATATAAATGAAAGTAGGTAGCCGAAAAAGAGCAATGCTAGTGGATTCATATTTACTAAATTCTAAATATTCAATTGAGCAATTCAACTTTTAAAATCTAAATGCTTAAAAAAGATGTTTAGTTTCCATTGGGACAGGAAATGTTATTGTGTTTTTCCCCAAATGCAAGACGTTGATATCAGTGATTTCAATGATTTGTATGTGCCATACCTTTTGTAAAGAAAATTTTGGGAAACAAATGCCCAAAAAGAAACAAATTATAAGGTCTCATATTACTCTTGAGTTCTTAACTTCCACTTTTATAATTGTACAAATAATATAACATGACAGATATGAATAAGTAGTTAAGTTTATGCAATTGAACTCACTTGATCAACCGATAGAAAACAAAACCATCATGATAAAAATGAATTGCATTATTCATATTTGTTGCTTCTTTTCTTAGGGTAGTGGCGTTCTTCATTTAAAGCTGGGTTTTACTTCTTCAATTGGACTGGATATATTTCTCCAAAGTTGAAATTAATGTTCCCTCTTGTGAGCATTAATTTCAGTAGGAGTAAGGGTGATCAATTTTTGTATTAACTTCCTAAAAACTGAAACTAATACAATTAGGGTGATCAATACAGGTTTGAAGGTGTCCAATATCAATAGGTAATTACATACATTTTAATTCTTGTCAAATTGCTTGTGTGTTTTCTAGTGGTATGGGGTTTCGGTGATGTTGATGTTCTATTTGAAACCAATACTTTTGGCTCTTCCTATTGTGGTGAATATGCTAGAGGATGTTTCCATGCTTGGAGATTGTAGAATAGCGTTCAAATTTAAAAATAATTATCTACATACCTGGGGCAATATAGCCAATAGATCCCTTTATGGCAACTGAACTACTGACGTTGTTCCTGGAATTGCTGGTGCTTCTGGAAAGGAATTTGGCTAATCCAAAATCACCCACATGGGCATTCATGTCATCATCAAGTAAAACATTACTTGGCTTTAGATCGCGATGAACAAGTGGTGCTTCACAATGGTGATGAAGATAATCCAATGCAGAAGCAATATCAATTGCTATGTTCAACCTTTGGTTCATGTTCAACCTCTTTAACTGATGTTGTCCATCTATGCTTGGGTGCAACCAATTTTCTAGACTTCCGTTGGGCATGAACTCAAGAACTAGAGCTCTGAAATCATTACCTTTAAAGTCCACACTTGAGCAGGAAGTTATAATTTTGAGTAGATTCCGATGTCGAATTTTTTGAATGCTTCACATTCAGCCATGAAGCTCATGTTGGCTCCTTCATCTTGAAGATTCAATACCTTCACTGCTATAAGCATTTCTTCAGGAGGCAGAGTTCCTTTGTACACATCTCCAAAAATACCCTTACCAATCAAATTTGCGGGTGCAAATCCACCAGTTGCTTTAAGAAGGTCATTGTAGGATAACCTGATATATGAATCTTCCAAGGAAGCTATGGGAGGAGGATTTTTTCTAGCCTTTCTTCGCCAATGAAATATCACAAAACATGTTGCCAATGTTAAAAATAAAGCCACACTAATGAATGCGGTTATTACTTTGACGAAAGTATTGGATATTCCTTGTCTCTTTATGTCCTCTTTAAGGCATGCTGGCAACTTCAAATTTGGAATACCCCCACAAAGCTTAATGTTTCCAGTGACAAAAATAGCCTTTGAATTATTGAAGACTCCTTCAATAGGAACATTCCCCTCAAGATCATTGAATGACAAATTTAGGATTTGTATAATGGGCAAATTTTGTAGAACTTGTGGAATTTTTCCAGACAAGTTGTTGTGAGAGAGATCTAAATATTGAAGGCCTCTCAAAGATGCCATAGATGATGGAATGCTTCCACTAAAGGAGTTCCTTTGCATAAAAAGGTATTCCAGACCTGAACAATCACCTATTGCACTCGGTATTTTTCCCGACAATTTGTTTTGAGAGATGTCCAATGCCCCAAGACTTTTCAGCTTGCCCAATTCTAGTGGAAGTGAACCCATCAAGAAGTTATTAGATAAATTCGCCGCAATTAGTGATGGAAGGGTGATAAATTCTGGTAGTATGTATCCCTCAAGTTCATTTTCAGCAAGGCCTAACCTCTGTAAGTGTTGACAATACTTGAGACTTGAAGGAATACTTCCATTTAGATGGTTCCTTCTCAAGTAGAGTTCAGATAATCGGGTGATATTGCCTAGGGAGAATGGAATTTCCCCACTTAATTTGTTTCTGTCCAAATACAGTCCTTGTAGTTTTTGAAGCTTCCC
This sequence comes from Buxus sempervirens, assembly GCA_947561395.2. Lineage (NCBI taxonomy): Eukaryota > Viridiplantae > Streptophyta > Magnoliopsida > Buxales > Buxaceae > Buxus > Buxus sempervirens. The sequence goes on along the minus strand of OX387192.1, from coordinate 24,387,215 downwards.
TATGGAAGTGGGGATTGATCCTGTTAGTAGGTTGGACTCCATGGCTAGGTCATATAAATTGTGTAGATTTGCAATCCCAGTAGGTATGCATATGATGCCGACGACTGTAGATCCAAGACTTTCGGGACTGTAGATCCAAGACTTTGACTCTCTGATGCCGACGACTGCATATGACTCCATACCATTGACAGAAATGCAGAGAATCATTCCAAGAACTCAGCGTTCCTAGGGGATCATCAGTTACGAGAGACTTGAAGCTGAGCAATGCGAGCCGGTCTGTCTCGTTTCTCATTAACAGAGTGGTGGGGAGAGAAGCCCCGAAGCTTATTGCTGTGTTCATGCATAACAAAAGAATGCTGGAGATAAGGAGAGCAGAACAAGAGAATGTTATAATGCTTAGACGTGTCTTCTCCATCGGTAGTAGTTGTGATTCTTGTAGATGAGCATTTGTGTGGAGTGTATGTGTATTTATAAGACCTGCAGGCGTTCCATGTTGAGAATTTTCAATTATCTGATGCCATTTTATGCGTGTGTGTTTGTTTGTTTTTGTTTTCAAATACAGGAGCAAATGCAGGTTGTTCGTATCCTTTAAAAAAAGGTGAGACAGTGAGGAGGGTGCCACTTGGACCAGCCCCCAACTTCAGCTGAGACGTTCAGAACTCAATTTGTGTATGGCCATCCATTGGCATTTTTAATAGTATAAGTCATGTTGTTGCAATTTGTTTTCGTCTTTGCTTGACTTGTGGATTTTGCTAGAGAGCCAGTCTTAGATTGGACTCGTTCTTCTCTTCAGAGTAAGAAAAGAGTGCTTAAATTTATTTAAGAAATGATGGAGTCGGGGTTCCTGCTAAACTACTACTAGTATCCGTAGTATTAAAAGCTGTATTATTCAATTAAAGACATTTGGCACTAGGCAAGAACAACTTTCTATGTTATTTGCATCACGCTAGAATAGTAAAATTTGTAGCATTTTAGAATGCTTTGATTTGCCTGGATACAATTTATTTATAGTAGTGTGTTTAGGTATATAACTTATCCATGAGTTGTGTAATACAATCACTGAAATAGTATTTGTAATGTGAACGGGCCGAATTCGAACTGGATCTATGAAGTCTGGTAATAAATCTGAAATCCGATTAAGGTTTATTAGTACAATAAATCTATTAAATATAGTACGTTAGTTCTACAATTATTATGCCCCTAAAAAATCGGATGGGGGACTGTACAGCCCCTATCTACAGGTTTATTTGCAGCGCCCACAAGATCTTGCCACGTGTACAGTTTAATCCACATGACATTCACGTGATACAAATTGAAGTTACCTTCACAACGTTAACGGCAGCGTTAGATTGCTGCCTACCGTCTTCAAACTCGTGTAAACAATTTTGAATTTGAAATTTGAATTTGGGTTTTGAATTTCAAAGAAAATTTTCATTTGAAGTTCCATTCTAACAGAAGAAGCTCCACTCACGAAGGAAGGTCGATTCAGCCCCCTGCACTTCAACCCAACGTGCTTGTACATTCGCAAGGATTCTTTCTCCTCCCCTGCAGGAGTTATCTCTCTCTCTCTACCCCTCTGCTCCTGCAGCTGTACCAAAGCCGGTTCAGCTTCAGAATGCGATCAACATTCCGAAGTCGTCGCTTGTGAAGCAAGAGTAGTCTCATCGGTGTGTATTTACAATGGCTTTGCCGGAGTTGGAAACCGGTAAGGATAACTTTGACGTGGATTCCAATGGGCAGCTTGCTGGTTTTCTTGAGCGATGTTACTATTTCAAGGCGAAGTTCAAGCTCAAATGGGACATGTACATGTTTAGGTAAACTCTTTCCTTTCTTTCATAATTTTTCTCTGTTATTTTTTCTTATTTTGAGACTCTGCAAGTGCTTTAATGGCAATGTTCTTGGGCGAATCATGTTTCTGTTAGTTCTTGTTAAATCTCATAGGATTAAGGTTATCTGTTTTAGCTTATTGTTGTGTTGTAACATTCTTGGTTAGTTCCTTACTGCTTCATGTACTGGCTTTAGTAACACTTGGACAAGTGATCAGTTCTCCAAAAAACTGATGTGTGAAATCGATCCCTCACCAGGTCTTTAAGTATAGTGCCTTTTTTACCCTTTTTTTTCTTCTGATAACCTAAGTCTAGTGTATATAACTAGATGACCTAATCTCTATGTTAAGTATAGGTGATTTCTAAACTCAGTTTAGGTATTCTACACACGGAGTACACCAACCGATTTCATTAAATGTATTAGTTACTCTCATGACTTGTTCATAACAGAAACAATAATCAGCTCCTAAATTTTCATGAAAAATCACGTTTGCGTATTTATTTCCTCTTATATGATGACAATTCTACATTATTTCATTTTTTTTTCAGTGGCATATACTCTGTTTCATCTATATGTTGAAGTAATTTGTACACGGTTTAAATATTGAATAAATGTTTTTTTTTACTAATCTACTTGCAATTTTGAAAATAAGATTTTGTAATGCAGTTATTACATGTATACTGCTCACCCAAAGCAGTATGAAGCCAGCATGACCGAGGTTGACAAGTTGTGGATGGAGAAGTTGAAAAATCAGGCTGGAAACTGAAATGCAACATAGCCATGATTGAGAGCTGCTTGAAATGGAAACTGTGCAACTGATTTTTCTTGTATTTAATGGGACATACATATGCTGACTACAGTAGCGCACAATTGTCAGGCTTTTGGAATGGCTTGCACGTCTGTACAGAAAGTTTTGTATTAGAATTTATTTTCTCAGGACATTTACTTGGTCTTGTACACTTTTGTGCTATCCTTTTTAGATCAGAAATACCATGTTGCTATTAAAGGATTGAATTTTATTCTGAAATTTTGACTTGGCTCTTACACACTGTATTCTGTGAGTGCCAACATATTTGTTTGCAAGCATATGTTATGCATATGTGATGCAACCTAGAAATTCAATAAATTTTTTGCTTAGAATGATATTGATCCTTTAAAATCTTTTTACTCTGTATGATTATTTGACTCTTACACTAGATGTCTCGATCTATCGATATATATGGCGTTAAAATATAGCAATGTATATTACTGGGATTTGCCATGAACTCCATTTTTCTGGTTATTAAGACAAACTGGATGGAATTGTTCATGGTTGAATATTAATACAGCCCATGGGATGTTGGCAAGCGCATTACATTTTTTCATGGATATCAAGCAAATGCCCTAGTGTATGAGAATCCTGTTACCATGATGTGCAATTCTGAAATTTTCTTGCACAAAACGGGGCTGAATAAATTCCAAATTCGGTCATTGTATGAGATTGGTTCAAAGTTACAATGGTCAAACTTTTTCAAAACTGCTAATGGATCTCAATACCTTAGTTTAGGCAGCCACTAAATTCATTTTAAGTGGCTAGAAGTCTAGGTTGTTCTAAAGTAAGGTTTCAAGAATAGAAAATTAAGCAAGAAAACAAAAGACAGAACAGTTTTGGGATCACATGGGGAATTTTGCTATCCAATGGCCTGATTACCATTTGATTAGTAAATCCTCCATTGAAACCCATTTGTTCAGTCACTTGTACCATTAAGAGTTGCAATGCTTCACCATAACAAAATAGCAACTCTATCAAGTCCTATCTGATAGAACAAAATTAATGATTTTTAGGGTCTTTAGACCTTGTGAGCAAATAATATTGTGCAAGCTGCATTAACCACCTCAACCCATGTTATTGTCTTTATTAACCCAGTGAGCATGATTCAAGAACCTAATAGTAACAACCCCTTTACATCAAGATAATCGTTGCTTTTTAGATTCTCTGAAAAGAAAAAAAAGAAAAAATACTTCTTGGTGATTCGAATCTCTAGATGGAAGATAGCTTTTGTCTCTCTTCACATCTCTGTACACTAGCTTCTCAATCCCCCACTTCCTGAATTTACAATGAAGATTAGTCGATGGATGACTTCAGTTTCAGATTTGAGGAACATGCTACAATTGGAAAATGTATGATATTATTAGCATAAAATATCGGGGATAAACACAATGGAAAACGACCAAGAACAGCTCAAAAAAATAAATAAATAATCCCTTGACTTTAGATTTATTGGTAATATAATATAGGATATTACACACCCAACGGAACCAAATCTAACATTTTTACAAATTCTTGCGTAATAAAGAAGAATCTAATCTAAACTAAAATCCGACAGCTGTGCGAATACATCAAAGTTAAACATATCCCAATTGGAGCGAAGCTCATCTCAGAGAGGTCTATCCATGGAAGACCTCATGGCTTTATCTCAGAGTGGTCTATCCATGGAATCCACCTCATAGTTATCCTTATCGGTTTCCAACTCCGGCAAAGCCACTGTAAATACACTCCGATGAGACTACTCCTGCTTCACAAGCGACGACTTCGGAATGTTGATCGCATTCTGAAGTTGAATCGGCTTTGGTACTGCTGCAGGAGCAAGGCACTTCTCCCATTGTCCGGTCGGAGCTTAAAACGCTGACACGTGATTGTTGGAAACCTTAACCTCTCCAAGGCTCTAAGATCTTCCAAGGCGCGATCATTTCACCGGCGCATTGTTGTGGTTAGGGCTTTGGAGAAGATTCGGAATGAAGAAGGCGAGTTGTAGGGTTTGAAAAGAGGAAATAGAGTGAACAGAGGAGGGTTGTACAAACACGTTGGGTTGAAGTGCAGGGGGCTGAATCGACCTTCCTTCGTGAGTGGAGCATCTTCTGTTAGAATGGAACTTCAAATGAAAATTTTCTTGTTTGAAATTCAAAACCCAAATTCAAATTTCAAATTCAAAATTGTTTACACGAGTTTGAAGACGGTAGGCAGCAATCTAACGCTGCCGTTAACGTTGTGAAGGTAACTTCAATTTGTATCACGTGAATGTCATGTGGATTAAACTATACACGTGGCAAGATCTTGTGAGCGCTGCAAATAAACCTGTAGATAGGGGCTGTACAGTCCCCCATCCGCTAAAAAATCTGGTAATAAACTTTTGCTTACATGAAACACATTTAACAACAGTCACTCAAAAATTAATTCGGACCACCTCGTTATATGCCATTGTGGTATATGGTGCCAAATTTCAAATCTGAGCTCGATCAACTAAGAACAGAGAATTCGGTCTCTTTAGTTAAACGCCACACCCAACGATTTCAACCTACCTTCTTGACAACATCATGGTCTTCAACGAACTTTAATTCAAACTCTGGCGGCCTCTTTTGTTCATCGCCTAACCAGATGAAGGTTGTTTGTCTCATCACGATGGGGCTAGACCGTCTCTCGTTGGTTACTTTTCGTCATGGTTAGGAGAAAAAAAAAATGTCGAGGGCTTGGAAGAAGCAACGGAGCAGTGAATGAGAATTTTTAATAAAAGCATTTAGATTGCTTTTTGCTTTGTCACGAGAAGTGTTAGGTTTAGAGTTTTAAATTGGTTTAATCTTGTGCCAAAAGTTTGTTTAGAGTGTTTAGGATAAATTCTAGGAGTTGCTGTTCAAAACGAAGTATAAAAGGACTTAAAGTAAGCAACTTTATATTTCGGGCCAAAGGGTGGCTCGAGCCTGGTTCTAGCTCGAAGAAAAAGTTGATTTCTAGAGTTGGGCTTGAACCGAGCTCGAGCCCAACTCTAGCTCGAGGACAAAATAATGCTCAGACTGTTAAAACCCGAGAGTAGTGTTAGAGAAGGTTTGATCTGTCGCTTGAGCCATGGAGTTCAACAGGAGAACCGCACCCAACCCAGTCTCTAATTTGACATCAGTCTGAAGAAAAATCTGAGAAATAAGCCTTCAGGTCAGTCCTACGCCAGTCCTAGGCTCGAGCCTGAAAGTTCCGAAAATTAAAAAACCCATATTTTTATTTCCTATTTGAATTATATTTTATCTGTAACTTTTTGGAAACCTATAAATAGGACTATGGGACATTTCTAAAACATATTGGAGATATTTTAGAAACCCTAGACATCCTATTCTTCTAGAGAAAATCTCCATTCATATTTTCTCTCTTTGAGCCATCTCTTTCTTCTATTCTTTCTTGTTCAAAGCCTTGGAGTTCCAGGTTGGGAAGGATTGCACATGGGAGTTCCCATAGTACTAAACGTGGACTTTTGGCATGATCGTGTGAGGAGATCTTCGGAGTTCTGGAGTATTGTAGGTTGCAGATCTAAAGAATTCTTCAGGAACTTGACAAGTGAATGGGTTTTAGAGTCTAGCAAGGTTTACTAAGTCATCTGAACCTCATTGTAAGCCTTCTTCTCATAGTGGACTTTAGATGGATCCTGTATAACCCAGAGGGTTTTTCTCTAGCTAGTGAGAATTCTCATAGAGTTTTCCCTTCACCACCAAATTGTTTGTCTCTTTTATTGCTTTATATGCTTTGCTGTTTTGCAATTTGGGTGGCTTGCTACTTAGTTGTTATTTTCTGAAATTAATTTGAAGACTTATGCATGCTATTTAATTAAGAACTTGTCTTTAGTTAAGTAGAAAATTTTAATTTCTGTTGTGCAACACCTATTCACCCCCCTCTAGGTGCATTTGGAGTCTAAACCCGGATATTTTAATAAGCAAAGACCATTATTAACCCAACATGCTTATTGCTGTGAAAAACTTGATTTTGCTTAAATAAGTAAAGAAGCAAAAGTAAAAAGCAATGCCAAGCATAGCCATAGACATTTACATTAACGGTAGACACAAGATTATTCATTCGCTTATTTTTATTATTTTTTGGATTAACAAATAATTATATGATGGGTGCAACTTATTTTTCTGTCGCTTTAGTTCATGCATATTTGTGATTGAGGATGAGTTGTGACAACTGAAGTACAAGCTTGCTCTGTAATATAATTTTCACTTTGTAATGCAATGGATTCTCAAATTTTTTTTGAGAATTTTTTGAACAGCAATTTTTTTTCCTAAAAGAAAGCAGCGTAGGATAATTTTTTTGAACAGTAATTTTTTTCCTAAAATTCGTAACATGGATAATGTTATGAGTGAGGCACAAATCCTCACTTTTAGTAAAGAATAAATTGAAGCTTTGTATATTCCTTACTAGGGAACAAATTAACTTTTCTGTATACCTTCCTTCATTTAGAAGACAAATGATATGGAAAAAGGCTAATATTTAATATTAAGAAAAACGATAATTTAGGGCAAAATATAAGTAAATAAATGGTTGTTGATTTATTTTAGGTTTGAATTTTAGTACTAGGGGAAATGCACTCGTTATGCTCATAGCAAAAGAATTAAATGCATGGATGCTAATTGGGAGATAAAAGAAAATTAAATTTAAGGATATTTTGGATAATAAAAGTAGTTATATGTATTAGGACGTAAAAATAAATAGAACTGAAATTAAAGGGCATTTAAGATAATGAGGTAGTTATATAGGTGTAAATTAGTTAAGGGGAGATGAAAGTGAATATAATAAAATGTGCAGATAATTTAGGTATCAAATGTTTGTATTTTTATAATAGTAATAAATAGATAAAATAACTCGTATTTTTATTAAAATTAAAAAAGATAAAATATCTTATACTTATTTTATGCAGTGGCAGGCGTGCACATGCAATTAGGGTTGGCAATGGGTTGAATACGGTATGAATCTACCATGATCCGAATTCGAACAGAAAAAAAAAATCTGATATCCGAATTCAATCCAAAATCCGATGAATCTTTTATACGCGAATCCGAATTTGAAACCGAATTTATATACTGTATCCGAATTCAATATTCGACTGAATAAATAACCAAAATCCAAATTAGATCCGATTTGAACTTAAAACTCAAAAGTTAAGTTTAACTATTAAAGCAAATTTTAACTATCAAAACTAATGAGCCATATAAATATTAAAGCAAGTCATGAGTAAGGATGGTTCAACCATGGTTTATACAAAAGTTTACAAATGGTTTAATGAAAAATATATGTTGATTTCGGTTCGGATCCTATTCAGATTGGATATTGACAGATTCGAATTCGGACCCAAATTTGGTCAGATCTTTAGACACCCCAAATTGCACTACAAAATTAGAAAATAATTGAAAATATATAATTTGGATTTAAAACAGGTCTGTGAGACACGGGAAAAATCACCGGGATAATTTCCCCTCCGTCCGCACACGAGCTCAACGCAAAAAGTGGGAGAGTCGCCACCATCCAGATTTCCGGGTGTGAATGGACACCGAAAGATTCAAAAATAATCAAAAAGTGCTAAAAGACAAATTCTAGGGTAAAAATAACCCTATTTGAAAATCAAATCCAGAGATTGGTAAGGGGATTAGATTATGAACGGGGGAAGGTGTTAGACACCCCCATTCATCCACACAAGGTGGTTGCCAAGTGTTTGTTCATACAAAAAAGGAAATAAGAAAGCTTGCTAAAAATTATCAAAAACCTTGAAAAAGGCCAAATATATAACATCTCCACATGAAGATCCAAATGAATTTCAGATCCTCTTTTATGTCAATATCATTTCTAGAATGTCAACAAAAATGGAAATCCAAAGCAAAAGTTGCACAAAACCAAGTTGAGTTAAATCTGGAAAATTCGGTGAAAAGTAATGCCATTTGTCTTGAAATCATTCAAAATCAATTTTAAATTGAATCAAACCAAATCCATTTGAAGATCATGGTAAATAAGAGACTCATGCAAAATTTCCTTCTATTCCGATCAAAATCCTAGGAGTTATGCTCCTTTAAAGTTACTGCTGGGGAAAATCAAAAGTGATAAGCATGCAAGTTTGGAAAATTATCTAGAAAAATCCACTCCATAGAAATCCACGAAATTTGGTGTGAGTGAAGTCTGTATGGCCAACTTTCAGATGAAACTAGCTTCATACAAAAATTCATTCGGATGTGCCTTGGGTGGTCTCCCGAACAGGCCCCGAAGATCACAGATTTACCTAGAAAAGTGCTGATGGACATCTCTGAGTAAATCTGTTGCTCACGACACAAATAGAGTCAAAAAATTATGAAACCAACTGGATTTGAAAATAGACTCATAAAGGAGTGCCCAGAAACAAAAATCACTCGAATCGGATTTAAAACAAACACATGGCGCTCAGTCGAAGTGACAAGTTCCGTATTCAGATCAGAATTGACCTATCAACTTCGACAGAGAGGTGTCAAAAATCTGCTTCATAGAAATTAATGAAATTTGGTAGGCATAAACTAGACAGCCTCACCTTTCCCATGGTTCTAGAATTACTCCAAAATTCATCCGGACGATGAAGTTATGAGTGTCCGAAGTCAGGGTACAGTTGCTGTCAAGTAAAGCCTTTTTTGGAGAAAAAATATTCAAAACTGTGATAAAGTGTGTGCAATTCGTGCAAGACGAACACAAATACTTTAAAAAACATTCAAAGACATTCCAGAATTGATTGAGGCCATTTATTTCAGATTTATCACAACGAATGTAATAAATCCCCAAATGTGAGCCTATCCCGCCAAAACGTGTGCTATGTATGTGTAAGTGTAAAAATCATTCAAAAACAATATAACAACATAGCATGCATTCATATTCATCAAAATAGGGTTCTAAAAGCAACCTAGGGTTCCGTTCCATTATCGTTTCCCTTAGTTCTCTCTCCCCGTTAAACACGGTTCTTCAAAATAATCTTGGAGTACTTTGAATATGAAACGGGCTTCAAAGATTCAAAAGGCTTTATTCTAAATAGGTTCTAGTATTAGGGTCAATCCCCAGTCTCGTTTCTCCTATATCTCGCCTTCACGTTTTATGGCTAGGGGGAGTCTTGAGATACTTTGAGCCGGGGAAGGATTTTCATACACACAAAAAGGCCTTATTTTACAGAAAGGTAGAAGAAGAGATCTAGATCTAGAAATGTAAAATAGAAAATAAAAGATAAGTTTGAGGCTTACCTGAGTTCTGGAAGCAATTCTGCAGCGGTTTCCCTCTTCACTCGGAGCTCTTCTTGGCAGAGATTCTTGGCAAGAATTCTTGGCAAGAGAGTTAATGGCCATTTGCTTAAGGAGGAGCCTCCTATTTATAGGCAAAGGCTAGGGTTAGGGTTGGTGAGGTGGTAGACACAACATAAGGTCTATAGCCCACCAACCTTAACCCTAAGGCTATTTCCGAGATTTCCCTTCATTTAATGAGGGATATGATGGTAAAAGGTGAAAGCTCTTGGAAAACCCTAATTTTGAGCAAAACTTATGTATCCGACATATCAGGCCGGATACACAAGTGCCTTAATGTATCCGGCCTATGATGCCGGATACACTGAGGTCTGCTTGTATCCAGTATGTTCCATCGGATACGAAGAAAAGCACTTGTATCCGGCCTGAGTTGCCGGATACAAGGAAAAAACTCATTTTCTCAAATTCTGTGCTGGCCTTTAAGGAGATAATGATTTTTTATGATTATTGATCATTTTGACAGTGCAATTTGGGGTGTCTACAAGGTCAAAAAAGTGTAAAATTTGGTCAAACATGAAAATGCCTGTATTTTATCTGCTGTCTGGTCGTGCCCGCAATTGATATACGGTCATGCCGTGGCCGTATTAACAATGCGGGCAAGGCACGACCACATTATATATACGGGCACGGGTTTTTTTGAGCGAATTTGTCATTTTTTTTGATTTCTGAGCCTTATCTGCACTCAAATCTCTCTCTGGGAGATTCAAATCCTCTTGTTTATCCTCTGTGGTTTTATGGATTTACATTAAATCCTTTTTTAATTCAATTGGAAGATTTTGGCATATCCCTTAGACCAACCATGCCCCTGGGTTTGCCTATAAATAGAGGGCTGCTCCTCAAGCAAATGGCCAAGAATTTGAAGCTTGAATAGCTCCAAGTGAAGAAGGGAACCCCTGCTTCTCTGCTTTCTTAATCCAGGTAAGTCCCTTTTCTCTTTTATTTTCTTTTTTTTAATTCTAGAAATAGTCTAATCTTATCCATTGCTGTAGAATAAGGCCTAGTTTATACTTGTATCCCCAAACCTGTTTCCAAGTACCTCAAGACTCTTCTCTAGCCGTAAAATGTGAAGAGAGAGCTAGGGGAAAGGGGAATAGGTGGATCTTTAGAATAGAACCCTATAGTCTGTTCTTTTCCTTTTTTTTGTAGAATAAGGCCATTGATTGTGTTTGTATCTCCAAACCTATCTCTAAGTACCTCAAGACTTCTCTTTAGCCATAAAACGTGAAGAAAGAGCTAGAGGAAAAGAGAATAGGTGGATCCGTAGAGTAGACCTCCATGTGCTATAATATGTGGTTTTTATTACTCTGTGGATGTTATGTAAGTGTTTTATTCTGAATCTGAAGGAATCCTATGAATCCATGTTGTTTATAGCATGAAATCCTATTTTCCTCCTATAGTTGGGATTTTTCACACCATTGCACCTACATCACTGATTTCCTGATTTTGTTGATATTAGGCTAAAATTCTGGATCTATCATGATTTATATGGTAGATCTAAAATCAGAAGCCTTATAGTAGCCTCTGGGGTTTCATGAGATGATTTTGAAATTGTTTTAATCTTTGAGAGAGGATCCTATGGTCCAAACTCTCCCTTTTGATGTTTTTTCATTAACATGGATCAGATCTGTACCCTAAAGAACTTTACTCTTCAATGTTTTAATCAAGAGATTTCAATCTGATTGTTCAATCTTTTAATGGTTTTGCCTAAAGCTAGTTTTTCAGGTTTCACTTTAGGATGGTTTTCTTTGATTTTTATCTCTATTTTATTTCAATCATAAAACCCTTAGAATGGTATGATCATATTGAAAGTTCTGAATTAATTCGGATATTCATATGAAAAACCATACACTTTTACTTTTATGATATTTTTTATTTAAGCAAGCTTTCTTTGTTTTTAACATGAACAATATTTGGCAACCACCTTGTGTGGATGAATAGGGGTGCCTAACACCTTCCCTTGTTCATAACCTAATCCCCTTACCCATCTCTGTTTGTTTTTTTTTGTTTTGAGTTATTTTTACTCTAATTTCTGTCTTTTTTATTTGATTTGATGGTTTTGGTGTCCATTCACACCTAAATAGAATGGTAACGACTCCTTGTTTTAATGAATCCCGTGTGATAATAGGAAGTCATTAAATTGATTTTCTATGTCTCACAGGACCTGAAATCAGATATTTGTATTCGAACCACAGATCTATATCTCATATCTGAATTCGAGATTTTCGAATCAGATTCAAATCGGATTCAAATATATATATATCCGACCCATTGCCAGCCCTACGTGCAATATTGCATGTAGAGAGGGAAAATTTTTACAATTGTTTGTATTTTAAACAAATATGCAGAGTTTTTGGCTATTTTAGCTTTATATTAGTTATTCCTTGTCAATGAATAGTAAAGGTTTTTTTGGGAAAAGTCGCGCACAATTGTCGACACGCTTCCCAAAGGATCTGTTTTTGTTATATATGGTATACATATACATACGTGTGTATATACTTAAAAAAGGGGAAATTAAGTTTTAGTGATTTTTTTAATATAATTAAGATTCAGTCAACAAAGTTTTGAGTTTTAATTTTTAATGAAACTTTATTAAAATAATTAATTTTTGTTGACATCAATAAATTCTTCCAAAAATACCCTTATACAACTCACTTTCAGGACTTGTACAAGCAATAAATTGACTTCTACAAGCCATGTTAGACTTGTACAAGCAATAAATTGGCTTGTATAAGTCAATAAATTGACTTGTACCTTGAGTGAGTGACTTGTACAAGCCATTTAGATGAGTGATGTAAGGGTATTCTTGGAATAGTTGATTTGTAATAGTAAAATATCATAAAGGTTTATTAAAAGTTAAATTGCGGACTGAATCTTAATTCTTTTGAAAAGTATCACTAAAAATTTATTTTCCGTAAAAAAAAGCTCTATATATATACATATATAATTTTAAAAAAAGGAAAAGGTCTTTTTATTTCGTCATCAAGGTTCGATACGAGGGCATATGCCTCTCTCTGACTACGTTCCCATGCTTGATTGCCCGCTAATTACGTTGATTTGCACACCGCAATCGGCTTCCTGTGGCCCAAATGAGAGCTTCAATTGGATCGAATTAGGGCTCCGTTTCGATTTCTATATGGACAATGGAAGCTCTGCAAAATCGTGTAGAATCATGGATCAGAGATCAGAGGAACAGGTTTCTGAACGTTACGTGGCCCCCCCAGTTGAGATGGCCGCCGTGGAAGAACGACAGGGAACAAAGGAAGATGCTTCAGGAAGAGTACGAGAGGAGGCGAAAACAACTGCAGGTCCTTTGCCACGCCGTCAAAGCAGATTCGGTTGCCGATTTACAGGACATTCTGAGTTCCATGGTTCTTTCCGAGTGTGTTTACAAGGTAAGTTTTCTCCGACGAATATCAATTCATCGCTAACCTAGTGGTTTCTTTAATTTCAAATGGTTGCTACATTTTGTCTGCCGTACGCATCGGGCTGTCAAATTAGCGAATTGCGAATGATCTGATTGACTGATACGTTGTATGGATTATTTTTTATTTCCTAATTTCGCCAAGGAAATGCTGTGTTCTGACATTTCAACAATGGTTTTGAATTTACGCGAGCAGTGAAATGGGTTTTGTGCGCCACGTTATTTTATTCTCGTTTACTTGTTTGAGTTTCGGGATTGCTTGGAAACATATGGGTCGGTCGGTCTCATTGTAATCTGCTATATGGAACGGTCATATCTACATTATACGATGGTTGAAATGAGGAGATTTTGGAAATTTTTTGCTTCTTTGTGTGAAAGAGTATAGCTCAGTTCTTCATGTGGAAACAACCAGACCGAGGTAAATACAGAGCTACTGCGACTTACTTTTCACAAGATATGTGAGGTGGCAATCAGTGTAAACAAAACGAAGGATGTCAACGAAAACAATTTTCTTGGATTTTGGTGAAGCATATGTGATTTACATGTTTATTCAAATTGTGCGGCTTTGAAATTTTCTTTTTAAAACATTAAAAGATGAAATACCACAAGATATGACTCCGCAGTGGCAGTCATCTTCTGAAATTTGACGCAGTTGTTATGTAATTATTAGTTTAATATTTCAGGTTTATCACAAGATGTCCATTTGATGGGGTGGTAATGGTTTGTGAAATTTTTATGAAGGGAACATGTGCTTCAATTACAATGAATTGCATGTCAAGTGCAACTCACTTTAGGAAGTAAAGGGTTTTCTCCATTTAATGAAGGCTTGGGAGAAAAAATGTCATAGCTAGATGACCGTGATAATGGACAATCTTGCTGCCATTTTACATTTTTTTTTGAAAACTGATTCATAATGACAAGAGGATTTGTGCAGAGATGAAAATAAACAAAGAAGAGAAGAAGAAAAGGAGGATGAGAGAAGGAAGATGAAGGGGGAGAATACTCTTCTAGTCTCTATATTAACCCCCACTCTCTCTCTATCGATTTAGGCTTTACTAATAATCTACAAACCATGAACTGTTACTGGTATATGCAGTCCATACTGAATCACCGATCTAGGTCGGAGTTCTTGTATTGGAAGTTTATTCATCTTTTTATGATCTTTAAGTGTGATAAGCATATATGATGCTTGCCTTGGTCCAGTATGAAATGGTACTTATGTGAACTTAGGGCTGCCTGAGAGGAGAGATGATTGATATATTCAAATATGACATACTGCAGTCTGGGACACATCTTTTAGCTTGCAGAAGAATTCTTTTTTTGATAGAACTAACTTGAGGGTTATCCTAACAAAGAAGGGAAAACTCTTAGTCTGTTGGTTGAAGCCTCTAATTGACTTCCCTTATTGGTTATTCACATGGTGGCATCCCGAGATGTTGTGAGAACAGATCTGGATTACTCACAAAGGACTTGGTTAAGACCTCTTGAGAACACCCCAGGTGCCTGACCTAATAAAATGAGGCCGGTTGTGATTCTTTTGAAAGATGGTTGGAAACTTAAGGGATGGAGTCAGCCAAACATGGAAACAGAAGAAAATGTTTGAGAAGACAGGCATTAATAGAATAAATGGCAACAATTGAAAAAACGGTGCCTATTTGGTGAGAAAATGGAATGTGTATCTTCATATTTGCTTCTTTCCCCATTGATGTCCAAAAGAACCATTTCATAAGCACCAGAATTGTTGCAGAACTTGGCAAAATTTTGGAGGTTTTCATTTGCTTTTGACACATGATCTTTATGAACTTGACAGAGACCAGCTACCGAGGTTGTTCGAGTAGTGAACAAATTCAAGGCAGATTTTGGAGGACAAGTTGTTTCTCTAGAGCGCGTTCAACCTTCATTAGATCATGTGCCCCACAGGTATTCTCACATTTTATCTTCTTTCTATGTATTCACATAGAAAATCTATTCTTGTATATGTATCTGGATCCACAAGGTCAAGGGAAGAACTATTCTTCTAAAATATCTTCTTTTACTGTACATGCTTACAATCACACCTCTTTTTATGTATTTGTGTTCATATACGTACTTAATAAATATGTCATCCTATAGTTTGATAAGCTGAATTTAATTTTCTACTCTAACGAAATAGTTGCATCTAATTTCTGATTTTTAAGATCTATATATGTGTTTATGTGTGTGCATACGTGAGTATGTTTGTTTTATGCATTCATAAATATTAAATAATTTCTCATGCTTTTATATTTAGTGAAATAGTTGCATATAATTTCAGAGTTGTAGAAGATGTGTGTGTGTGTGCATGTTATATATAAGTATTTACTTATATATACATATACGGATTCCTTCCTCAGCTTATAGCTGGCTAAAATGCACTTGCTTTTCTATTTTAGTGAACCAGTTGCGTTGAAATAGTTGTATTTTATTTAACCTTGTCCTGATGATGGAAACAATCCACTTGGTGGCCAATAGCCAATTGCTACTCGGAATCATGCTATGGATCCCTACTTGCCTTGTCAAGCCATAGCGAGGCAAGCGATCTTTAATAGAATGCAACAATTGTCGAATATTATCACCAAGCCTATTTGTATCGTTACGTAGCTCAAAGCAGTCAAAACTTGCAACCAAATGCACTACTGTGATAGGTATATCTGGTGTGGCGGCACAAAATTACTGGGGAATCGAGATTTCCCCAGTTTCCCCACATTTCGCGATATGTCGTGACATTTTGATGATATTTCTTGACATGCTGTGAAATGTAAGGGGGACATTTCGCATGTGACCTGAAGTAACATGTGAAATTAGTCGAAATGGCCCTTCGCTAAAAACGTGTTGGATTTAGGGCTTTCGGCATAGTTGTTTGGACTTAATTAGTATTAGTCAATGAATGTTATGAGGCTACTGGATTTCATTTCCCTTGATTTTCTATATACAATATGAATGAAATGACTTATACGTCACATTTATATGCCTTTCCTTTAATTTTTTTTGAATGTTATGGATTTATTTCTCACATATGTATGCATTATAAATGAATTACACAACAACAAAAAAAACCATATATTTTCCCCATTATGAAATTTAAATCCTTGCTTTAATAGAGTATGCCGTGAGCAATATTATGCACATTATTGTGCTTGATACCAACAGTCATGGTCCAAAACTTTTTTGCTCATAGCAGATTGACCGTGTGTGGTACTAGCCCTCACCTAGCTGTAGCTAGACTTGCCATTCATGTGCTTTTGACCCTTGTGCAAAGCCCACAAGATTTATTGACAGGCTACCAATCATCATTGAGTCCCGTGCACAAAGCATGCCTTGGTTGGCCTATGAGTTGCTTAATGGTGCCCTATCTTGAAGTTGTTCCACTCATCGGGTTTCCCAATTCATTGAGGCCCTCAAGTACAGCATCGTGTCATAAGGCACCCAAAGCCAATCATCCATATCTGCCCCACACATAGAGCTGTAATTATGTTTGGTCGTTACCATGCACACTAACTAGCCTAGGAGCTCCCCGTGTTATGAACTGACGGTAGACAGATTACAACAAAATCTTAGAGTCCTCTTGGGCAATATACGGCAACTTGTGTCATGTAGCATCAACATCATTCCACCATAATCAGCATCATAAACCATCCTGGTAAGGCATAGCCCTTTACCCTGCCATTGGTGCCATGCAACACTTGTGGGGTGTATTTGAACCCAAGACATGCCACCACACAAGCCCAAGCCAAGCTCAGATGTCCTAGCGATTGTCCATCTGCCTACTATTCCGTGTATATGTATGCGAGGGAACGTGGTATAGCAGTCTCTTGCCCCAAGCGTAGTGTAGTGCTGTTGAGTGTTCAAGCCCTAGCACGGTCTCGGGATGTGACATCAATGTCCTAGGAGACCTTATAAAATACCCTTCAGCAAGCCAAGATCTATCCCTAAGCCCCTTGGAGAGAGCTTGTCTCTTGCAGGATGGGCTATGCAAAACCATCCCTCCTTAAGGTGGATGGTAAGACTTTGACCCATTTATCAGGAAGAAACATCACCTTTGCCGGTACAATCATATTGCCTTCTTTGGTGTTTTGGGAAGAGTTTTCTTGTGCCATTAGAACTATTGCATTCATGATGATCTCTAGTTTCTCCCAAACCATACTATGACTCCAAACCACTCTCCCTTTGCTATTCACTCCTCAAAGTTGTGGGACCTACATGCTAGAAATGTACATTCTGGCCATTTCCTCAACGTGGGTGGCCAACCCACATTTAGGCACACCTGTCCTGTGTACAAATACCCCTGAGTTGCTTCTCAAAAGCTGTCCACAAGTTGGCTGCACATAGACAAAGTCAGCGGTACTGGGCCCTCATGTGTGCCTATCATGGCACAGTCATGGTCCATGCCAAGGCGGGGACCTTTGGACTGTGGACTTTCTGTTTCACTAAAGGTTCTAAAAGCACCATTTTTTCACCTGCATATTGCAAGTGTGATATTATCAACTTTTTAGACACTTTATCTAGCTTATTCACGAATCATATTTCCTCTATCTTTCCATTAGTATATTAAAAACATCCTCCACCAGAGTTAATTGAATGGAGAAAGCATTGGACGACTTGCATTAATTAAATTAGAGAAATGGACATTCTTGACACATCCTTCAATCCAAGATCTCCATGTATTTACCAATTCCTTCAACTGAAATTACATGATCTAATGATAACCATTCCACCCTCTCTGATCTTTTTCAAAATTTGACTTAATAAACTTTCCGTAACCACTATTTTCTACTCTCTAAGCAACTAAGATTCCATCCACTCTTTTGATTCCCACTGATGAAGATTCTTTGATTTTTTTGCTTTTCTTTTTCTTGTAGGTATCTGTTAGCAGAAGCAGGAGATACATTATTTGCTTCTTTTATTGGAACAAAGCAGTATAAGTGAGCAAAATTTATAAGCTTTACTGCAGCTGTTTGAATTTGTGAATGCTTTAAAAAAATTTATTTTATTTTATTTATTTATCTGTTAAATTTTTTTCAAAATTTCTTAAGGGATGTGATGGCAGACGCTAATATACTGCAAGGTGCTATTTTTCATGAGGACACTGCGGAAGATGATGAAGGGACTGAAGTTGTTGATCCTGACCAAGTTGATGGTCAAAAGAAAAATGGAGAAAATCTCAGAAAGTCACCTCCCAGCCAATTGAAACAGAATGCCAAACCTGCAGCTCATCGGGTATGATTGCAGGTCTTTCTGGATTTCAATCCTAGATAGTGTTTGGCAGAATTTGCAATGTTCATTCTCTTGCTATTTTGAATTTTCAGAATTTGATATTTTTTTCCAAATCTGTTAATGGCATGTTACTATGCACTGAATCAACTTGTTATCTTTGCTTTTTTCTAATTTCTTATCATTAGGGATTCTTAGCCCGTGCTAAAGGAATACCTGCATTGGAGTTGTACAAGCTTGCGCAAAAAAAGAAACAAAAGCTTGTCCTATGTGGACACTCACTTGGTGGTGCTGTAAGTATGATTGGTTTACTTTCCCTGGACCTTGCCTTACCTTTATGTACTCGTGTTTGGTTAATCTTGCATTGTTGTCTCTTGGTTATCTTTGTAGGTTGCAGTGTTGGCGACCCTTGCGATCTTGAGGGTTATTGCTGCTTCATCTCCATCAAAAGAAAATGAAAAAGTTCTGATAAAGTGCATCACGTTCTCTCAGCCCCCTGTTGGGAATGCTGCTTTAAGAGAGTAAGTTATATATTGTTATCTGCAGTTACTTATCTTATTTTAGTTTGTTTTCTCTCCAAATTTTATGAATTATGAAATTTATTAAAAGAAGGGAAAAAGAAAGTATAAAACCCAGTTTCCACCAACCTAGGCTAGCAATCTGGAAACCAACACAGAAGAAGACAGAGAAAGAATAGAACCCAAATAATGCGAAGAATAATACTATTTGATATTTTGGCTCATTTAAATTTTTTACTTTTTGGTTGTATATTAGCTGATCAAGAAAAAAAAGTTCTGCTTTGGCATTCTTCTTGAAATTTCTAAATGTTCAGCATTCATAAGTTTTTATATATTTTTGCTCCCAGTTATGTTCATAAAAAAGGGTGGCAGCATTACTTCAAGACTTATTGCATTCCAGAAGATCTGGTACCCCGTATCTTATCTCCTGCTTATTTTGATCACTACAATGCACAACCATTTCAAATGGCTGCCGATGTTGGTATTACTAGTCAATCATTGTCAAAACGTGAAGAAGTGGTAGAGGCAGTAAAATCAGAAAAACATAAAGAGAAGAATGGGGAGCAGCTTGTTTTGGGTTTAGGCCCTGTTCAGAGTTCCTTCTGGAGACTTTCAAAGCTTGTTCCTTTGGATGGTGTCAGAAAACAGCTCACTAGGTTTAAAGTAAAACGTATTGAACAAGAAGAAATTTCTTCCAGGAATGAATCTGCTGTAACAATGATAAGTGATGAAGTAGATGCTGCACCACAATCTCTTGTAATCCAGGAGGATGATGGTGGCATATCTCTTAAGCCACTCCCTGATAAAGAGAAAGAGATACTGGATGAAGCCAAAAGTATCAAGATAGCTGGAAAGAGCAGCAGTAATGGTGGGGATTCTAGGGGATGGCGTAGAGTGCCTTATCTACCTTCATATGTGCCATTTGGGCAGGTAGAGTTATTAGAGACTTCTATTCTTTTGTATTAACCTTTTTTCATGCTTGCATGTGGGATATGACTAAGTAATTGAACCTTCGACCTCCATAATTTCTTTTACTGATTAACTGTTTTTATGGGGTTTTTCTTGCGTGTTGATGTACCAAATTCCAACCTCTGAATTTCTATTGAGTTTTCATTTTCTATAATTGCCTTTTATGCTTCACTTCAACATACCAGCCGATTTATATAATGAAATTGGTGCACACCAATGAAATTCTTGTCTAATAAGTTCCAGATTTTGTAATTTACTTGCTTAAAGGAGGAAGAGATCCTCAATGTCTCGAGTTGGTCTTTAATTAAATATTGTGATTAACTGCCTAATTATAATTTCTGTTTTGTATATGACTGTCAGAAATTCAGAATCTGACATGTAGTGGAGTATCAAATTCAGAAAGATGTGACAAATAGGATTCCTAGACTTGCCTGTATACTGAAAAATAGCAGAAACTTGTTTTCTTTTCTGTAGAATGATACCCCCTCCCTCTCCCTCTCTCTCTCTCTCTCTCTCTCTCTCTCTCTCTCTCTCTCTCTCCCTCCCTCCCTCCCTCCCTCCCTCCCTCCCTCCCTCTCTCTCTCTCTCTCTCTCTCTCTCTCTCTCTCTCTCTCTCTCTCTCTCTCTCTTCCCTTCAAATTTTAGGCAAGTTGAAGGAGGACATAAATGATCTTAATAATTCTATATTGGTGCTGCGAACATGTTGTATGAAACGCTGGAGGTAATGCTCTCTTTAGGATGTTGACATTAGTCAAATTAAGGTTATGACTTAACTCCTAATGATTGGGTCACAGACACCATGAAAGGTTTGAAAGGATGAGAAGGGAAGGGGTATGCTAAATGTGGAGGAAAGGGAGGATAAATTGGAGATGGCAAGAAATTTTGGTATAGAGGCAGGGAATCTAAATGGCAACATTATGTCATTTTATCATATTTTTGGCAGTAAAAATAAAGATGGTAATGGTATTAGGAAAAAGGCTAGTATGTGTGGTGTGAAAGACAATTGAGGAAAGTAGTTAGTTTAACTAAGACACTGTTGATTTAGATGTCAAGAAGGCTGGAATATTGGTTTTGGAAGGGGATGGAAACTTATCTTTTTTTTTTTTAATCTGAAATGAAGATAAAGAAGTAGTGGCATCGCATGACTATTAGGGAAAGGAAAGAAGACTGAAGATATCAATAAGATTGAGGGAGAAGCCAGGAAGTACTAGCTTTTTGTAGGACATGTTTTTTCGTTGAAAATGGCACTGTAACTTTGTGGTGCGCAATGTTGATAATGTTGAATTACGGATGAGGCTGGATGGTTTTACCATCATGTTTGACCATGAGTTCTGTAAGACAGTGAAGGAAGAATTACTAATGTTTTATATAAATTTTGACAATGATAAGATTAATTAGACTGTAAGTGCCACCTTTGTTGCTTTAATGCAAAAATGATGTTGAGTGAGACAATTGAGAGACTTAAGACTATCAGCTTGGTACAGAGTTTGTATAACATCATTGCTAAGGATCTTTCTATAAGATTGTGTATTGTGATCAATTCTGTAATTATAGTCAATCAGTGTCTGTTTGTAAAGGGAGTCAAATTCTTGATCGAGTTCTTGTTGCATATGAAATGGTGGAACGAAAAATTTGGTATGCAAACTTGATTTAGGAGAGGGCTTTTGAAAAGTTTATTGGGATTTTTCTATTCCTTGGCTTGCACTTGAAGGGATTTGGAGTCAAATTGCGGATCTGGATTTTGGGTTGTCGTAGTGCATTCACTGTTCCTACACAGCTTATCACTCCTAGAATAGTGGGATATTTGATTAGTCCATGTAGGTTCTCCATGTATATCTCTGAAAATGTTGACTTATGATAATTAACCACATTTAAAAAATTTAATATCTCTTATGGCTTAAATTTTTTATTTCGGTTTGGTTGCAAACAAAGAAGCATTATTATTTTTCCTCCATTTTAAAAATCTCTTTTGAGCTTCTCAGATTTCCCTTGTGAGATGCAAGAAGCCTTGGTTAATGATTCGGGTTTCCATGTGACTACAGATGGAGTGCATG
The DNA here is from genome assembly GCA_947561395.2 of Buxus sempervirens. Classification (NCBI taxonomy): domain Eukaryota; kingdom Viridiplantae; phylum Streptophyta; class Magnoliopsida; order Buxales; family Buxaceae; genus Buxus; species Buxus sempervirens. The sequence continues at coordinate 24,365,097 of OX387192.1, read as the reverse complement.
ATCTGATAGTTCTTAGTTGCTTATATATAGCAGTTAGCATCTCTTTCCAAGGGCTAATGATGGAATAAAAACTAGGTATTTCTTTTGCACCTGAAAAACTTAAGTAATAAACACCATTGAGAATAGCACTGTTCATAGCTATATTAATTATTTGCACTTCAGAGACAGGTCAACAACTTGAATTATTCTGTCTAATGCTTTTAACAAGCATTGCGACTGTCAAAGCGAGGGCAATAAATAAGACGAACTCTGGTTCATGTCTGAATAAAATACTAAAGATCTTCAGTATCCATGTATTTAATCACTAAAGCGACTCTCCTGTATATGTCTGACATAATATCAATATGGCAGCATCTGTAAGTGTGACACAGATTAAAGCCATTCTAGAAATTGAATTTCATGAAGGGGTCGCTGCCACAAATTTTAGAAGCATTTGTAAGTCACATACATTTAGTCACTTGCATCAAATCTTACATATTGTTACCTAGAAAAAAGGCGAAGTATATGGTGGTTATGTTTTACACAAACTTACCACTTGTATCCGGTAACAGTATACTGGTGCCTATCATGCTTGATCCATCAACTACCAAAGCTAGATTTTTGTGTTGTATTTGTTTAGAAAATTCTGGAATCATATTTCATAAATTAACCTTGCTATACTCAAATTTGAGCTACTCATGGTGAATATGGCAAGCATGGTGTCCACTGAGGATCATATGAAGTAATGAAAAATGGTCGGTTGTAAGTAACCATAATCACAAAAGGTAGAATGACTGCTTGTGTTTTCACAAATGAGGAAGAAAAATTTCGATCCTGTTACCAGAAATAGTGAATAGAAATTATAAAGTGAAAACCATCAGTCAATTCTGACTTTTTCACCTCTTAACTTGTTTGTTAATTTTTCTGAACAAGTATCACTAAGAAGTTAGAGGAAAAGCTGTTTAAATCAAATGGTAATCTATCTCTGCATTACTATCCAAGTTTCTTTAATTGTTAATTTTATTGCGATTACTGAGATTTATGGAAGAGATTTTAAGCATTGGAATATAAATATTTTTTAGTAAGTAAATGCACGTTGTGATGAGCAAACTTAGTGATTATTCTTGAGCCTGTGACACTCTCTAATTAGTTAGTAACTCATTAGAATGACTCATTTGTAACAGCTTTATCTCTTGGGAACGTCATCTGTGGAATCACTCTCTGGTGCTGAGTACTCAAAACTGACATCGGTATGAGCATTCTTCTTTATTTGTATTAAGGGTCTCATTTATTCATAAAAAAAAAAATGTTTCAGCTTTTGTCTGACTTCTCTTGTAATATTTTGTGGCATTGCGTGTTTATCAAACCTAAACTTATAAGCATTGGCTAGTAGCAGATACTGGAACCTCTCATTTGGTTGCTTTCTGCTGGCAAAGACATTTGCAGGTGAGGTCTGTGATTGCCGAACTGAGGGAAAGATTTCAATCACATTCTATGAAGTCGTATCGGTCTCGCTTTCAGAAGTAAGTTGATAGCCACTAGCCATTGCTCAAATGTAATGACATAATTGTTTGTGTAACTGCTTAACCAACTTATACTTGTTTCTGTTTGCCCTATTGATCACTTATTTACATTTGACTTGAGTAAGATCTGCAGTACTATGACATTTGAGATAGGTGGATGACTTATTTCTTCTTCATTCCTGAAGCCACCTATGTTTCATAAAAATGTTCTTTTTAATGAGAACTCAATAATTAAATGTGCTTGATCTGAACTTCTTCTTTCTAATTGCGCCCCCCACCCCCCTTCTCACACAACCCTCATCACGTCTTTCTCACTTCCGGGAGGTCTTTGATGGGCAGTTGCAGGGGTCTAGAAGCTCCTTTTCGCATTGTGGGGTTTCAGGTGGGAGATTAGGTTCGGTTCCAAAATCTTCCTGTTTGAATCTCTCTATGCATCTTGAAGCCCTGCTACCAGAATATCCGAAAGGCGAGGTGCGTTCTGTGGTGAAGTCGTTCTTGACCAAGATGAGCTCCGTTGATTTGCCAAGAAGTCCTCCTTGCTTCGTACAAGAGTTTCGAATGGTTTTTTGGGGTCTCTGTGCATCAAGAATAGGACCCTGATTTTGGAAAAGGGGTCCAACGCTGGGAATGAGTTCTGCAAACTGTCCATCCTCCTTCAGTCTGGCATAGCAGATATCTCTTCTTTCCCAAAGACAATGATGGCAATCGTTGGGAATATTTTCTATGGGGAATCAGCCATGGATCCCTCATCCAGAGAAGTTCAAGAATGCTATGGAAGTTTACCGTGATTTATTCTGAACATGGTTCATTCTTAAGGGATTGTTTTCAGCTAAACCAAGCAAAACACTTTTACTCGGGATTCTACATTATAGTAATAATTGAAGCACTAGAGAGGCACCCACAAAGTTATATAAAGTCTTCACTGAGAATATCTTTCTTCACAAATTCAGTGAACTAAATAACGTTCTAATCAGCAATTCAATTTCTCTATACGGGCCAGTTGTCTAGGGGTACAAGATTAAATGCCACCAAACAGAAACTAAAGCATTGATGGAAATAGAGAAGAATATGCTTACAATCTGGAACAACTGCTGCTTCTTGCTTTGAACTGCTATTTTACAGCTTTCTCTGTCCTGTTGTCTTTTTGCCTTGAATAAAGCCTTGTGATTAGGGGAAAAAAAAGGGCCTGCTGTTTCATAATTGCCTCATAGTTGATGCATAGAGTAGTAAGTGGTGCATTGAATTACATGGAAATCCAATGTATTCGGGGACTTGGCATAGACTGGAGAATGACATCAATTGCATTTGATAAGCCCAGATGATCTTTAGATTTTACAATTGAGTTTCTTAATGCTGAAAACATGTTCTCAATTGCTTTTAATTGGGTAACTACTAAACTCTTGGTCTGTGACTTCCAACTAAATACTTCAACCTCCACACTAGTTAATTAATGACAATGATATAAAAAAGATAGATCGCATCATACAAAAGGGAAAGATCAGTATGCAATTATGGTGTAAGTCAGCAAAAAACCATTAAATAGCATTGTTAGAGGTCTGTTTAACAAACAATTACATGTGCCACTGTGCCTGGCCGATTATTCCCATGCAAAGCAACTAGGATATATGGCACCCAGTAGATAAAGTATGGATAATTCAGTTACACTTGAAAGAACCAGATGCTTTTTCTGTTTTGCAAATATTGCAATGAATCTCTTGTTTCACTTTCATCCTTGGCAAAATGTCGCAGTGTAAATGATTTCGATTGATGAGATTAGTATTATTTTCTGGATTTTGTTCCTTTTCAATTGATTATAATTTTTCTCATCTTGCAGAATTTATGATTTGTGCCTGTGCGATAATGCATCACCATTCTTGGGAATGGAGCAATTGCCTCAATTTTCCCACTTACAACAATGGCTAGGCCTTACAGTTGGTGGTACTGTAGAGCTAGGACATATTGTTGAGTCGCCTATCATACGCACGGCTACATCTGTTGTTCCTCTTGGATGGAGTGGTGTTCCTGGTGGGAAGAATGGAGATCCGCTTAAAGTTGATATTACTGGTTTTGGATTACACCTGTGTACACTTGTTCAGGCTCAAGTGAACGGTAACTGGTATTGCTTATTATACTTTTGTCATATTTTATTGCTTTTATCTTTCAAGTCTTATAATGAGATTATTGAGTAGTCAACATATTAGATTTATTGAGATTTTCAACTTGAAAGTTTTGATACGAGCTGTGTATAATCATTAACATGCAAGTTTAATAACCGATGCAAGTTACCCTTGTTAGTTGTTGTGATCTAATCTTAGAAGTTTGGTGTTTTTTTTATTTTTATTTTGAATTGAAATGTTGACAGGAAATTAGGTTCAAAATACATTGAGAAGGATTCTAACATATGTTGTGTTTGTACTGTTATGCATGTGAGAATTGGATGCAGAGTGCCAGATTCGTCAAGTTTAAGGAAATATGATTTACTAACACGGCTGTAAATTAGGGATGGTGAAGGGGCTGATTAGGGATGGTGAAGGGGCTGATTTATTGGTTAAGTCGGCCAATACTCCCATACTGGTCAGGGTTTGTTAATTCATAAATTGGGTTAGGCTTGAGCTAGGATTTAGTCCAACTTGATACTAACCCACCCGAACACTACCTTAATCCATTAAAATATATACTTTTTATGATAGAAATACATATTATATATTTAAATGTTATTTAAAAAACTAATATTGTATCGTTTTATAGTATAGTTGGCTCAACACAAATGACAACCAACCAGGGCAGCGGCCGTTTTTCCTTTACCAACCCAATAGGGTTGGGAGTGGGTTTGTTATGCTCGTCCGGGCATGTTAGGGTTTGTCAAAACCTGCCACATTGCTATTTCTTACATCTACTTAATGTAGTTAAAAGATAATTATATTCATAGAGTATATTTTTATTAAACAATATTATGTAGTTTGGAGTTGCCTCATGTATGTATAAACAATGCTGTCACTTATCAGAACTATTTTTAAGGTTTCACATACTCCATACTTCTCATTTTATGTTAAAATAAGAAAAATGGAAATGTAGGAGGAATTGTGCTATAATCCATTTTGTTCCAGAATAGGTGTTCAATATGGCTACGTCACTCATTTAAGTGTCAAACCTATTTTCTCCCAATATTCTTATTTGGAATTCATTCTTGAACCTAGTGCCGAATGGTGGCTTATTCCGTGGGAGGAGTCAGGTGTTAGGTGCCATGGATAGGAGGGAACCTTAATCCATCTCTTGATAGACAGTAGACACTTCTTGGACAAACATAGAGTTAAAAGATGACATACCTTGAGTTGTAAAGCAAAGCTTGGGTCTCTAAGATGGTTGTTATATCTTTTTGCTCCTAATAAGACCTTATTTGAAAATTTAAAATCTTGGTCTCCAGGACAAATGGTAGCATGGGAAGGCACGGCTTTGGTTACAAACTGTTTTGTGGCATAAGGAGTCATTAAACCATGTAATTTGGTTGGTGTAGTTTTCACTTTTCATCAGCATGCTGTTTCGGATAGTTTGTAGTTTTAAGGATTCTTGGGATGTTCAAGAACCATTTTAGAGTCTGCCATTGGTGGTGGGCATGGAGTTTAACTAGATATCCATAGAGATTGGAAGGGGTTGTGGAGGCTGAGTTCAAAATGGATGGATTTTCTCTCAGGGGGAAAAAAAGGCTCTAAATAAGCACGTTGGTCTTGAATGGAAATCTTTTAGCTAAGAGGTGAAGAATCAAAATGTTGGAAGGAAGCTTGAGATTCATGGAAAGTAATTACTATGGTACGATCTTTGATTCTTTGAATATACTAGAAAGGAAAAAAAAATTACTAATGAGCTGTTTCAACTGCTTTCTCGTGAAATCTATAGTCGTGTGACTTAAGAACAGTGAAGAGAGTTCAAGTTATTTTCATATGTGTGCTAATATTCTCTATTTAAAGTTTCAAGGTGGGGTACTAGTCAGCAAGGTTAGTGTGCCGGTTTATCCAAGATTTGTGTTGCCATTTCATTGAAATTTCATCAGCATGTTTCTTGTGCCCATTGTACTTTTCATGTCGTATTGCTGAAAAATTCTGAATAATCAAAAGAACAAAATATAAAAAGAGAGATTCTAAAAAAATCTGTGTGTGTTTGTGCGTGCACGATCACCATGTTCCCCTCCTTTCTCCTCTCTCTCTCTCGCGGCCAGCTATTTAGCAGCAATGATGGAGGAGGTGGAAGCTAGTACAGCCCTGTCCCCCTTCTCTTCCTTCTTTCTCTCTCTGCCCATTGCTTTCTTTTGATTTATTTTTTCTCTTCTTTCTCTCATAGATTCAGATATGATGAATACAAGGTGGAGGCTAGATACCCCCAAACCCTTCTCTCCCTTCTTGCTCCCTTCCCCTCCATCTTCCTTTTCACCTTCTCTTTCTATAGTTTTTTCTTTCTTTACAGATTCCACATGGCATCCATGACGTGTGGAATTCATTTGTTTTTCAGTTGAATGTACAAAGATTTTATCTAGCACAAGGCAAAATGTTAACTGTGCCTGATGAAGTTGGAGGGTTTTTGGTATGCCAATATAATCCTTTCAATTCCATTTTCTTTTCTGTTGAAATAGTGAAATTTGCTGGCATGACAAAAACTATGGGTGACGTTAGTTTGGTGGAGGTTGTGTGAATTTACAATGAAGAGTATGTGTCAAAATGTTAAGAGGCTTAAATTTTGGCATCCTTGATGAAGGGGTCCAGGATGATTATGAAGATTCTGTTATTTGGTAAGCTATCAAAGATGTGGACTGGGAGGCTCTAGGCTGTATGGCTCTTTAGAGTGCTCTGCGAAGGTGTGTTGTGATATTGTTGTAAAGGATCTTTTGAAGATTTTTTGCCCAATTTTCGAGGGAGCCATGTAAAGTTACGATCCAATACCACTTACATATCTCTTTTATTGAAGTCGAGACCATATGGAAGAGCTTAAAGATTTCAGGTTGGAGGCAGTGTGTGTACTCTTATTTTAAGTTCTAGCCTGAAGGTTGAAATAATTTTTTGGAGAATCTAATAGGTTTTATATTGGGTTTGTTATTGGTTGTCAATACATACTGAATGATCTTATTAGTGCTAACGATGAAATTTTATGTTGAGGGATGTTTGAAGCAATAGTTCTTGTTCATCTTGAAAATGCTTTTGGTTACATCCATTGATGCTTTCTCACATGTTTACTAGGATAAGGTTTGTTGCTAAGACCTAAGTTTTTTTATTTATATTTGTTTTGGTGCCGCATCGTCGGCCTTGTCATGGAGATCCAATTTGTCTTATCTAGCCTGAAGGTTGAAATATTTTTTGGATAATCTAGCCTTTCTTTTCTCTTTATTTTGGTTAGTAACATTGGAAGGTGTAATTATTTTGTTTTTTACAATTCTATCACTGTTCTAGTGACACTTGTCATGGAGATCCAATTTGTCTTATCTTCTCTTTGTTTTGGATGAGGATTTAGTAGGCAAGGAATTGGCTTTGGTTGTAGGCTTTAGGTTTGGAGGATTGTAAAAACAAGCTTTATGAAGAGATACCCAATTCGAAAGCTATTCTCAAGTACTTAAAAGCAATCAACCATGTTGAAACTCGGTTAATGATGAGAGCAAGGTTTGAAGTTTTAGTGTCGTTAGGCGTTTGCTGATGGAAAAATTTCAGCGGCTTGCCATGCAGTCTCTGAAATTTTGCAAATTTTTTTTCTTTTGAAAGTAAAGAAAATGGAAAAAAAAAAGCTTTAAAAATTATGAATTTGTTTGGAATGAATAAAAAGCATAAAATAAAATGGACATGCCTTCATTCATAATCATAACAATATACAAATCAAACATGGAATAATTCACATTAGGGTTGTAAACGGGTCGGATTTGGACCGATCCACCAAGATCCGAATCCAATTAAATATCCAATGGATCCTTCACATTTGCTATTGAATCCGAATATGGTTTTAAAATCCATATCCGAATCCGGTTAAAAATCCGATTAAATTTGCCTTTTTTAAACCTATTACTTTCACATATAGTATGTTAGTCTATCTACTTATATACTATGTTAGCCTATTTACTTAACACCCTTATAAAATTCTAAAAATTTCAATCATACCTTAAATTTAATCGGATTTGGATTTTTATTGGACGGATATAGTAAGAACCGAATCCCAATCCGATTATTAAATGGATCTAATCTTTGAATCCGTATTTGATCTGCCAAATATTTATTCGGATAAAGATCTGATTAAATCGGATAAATTTAATCGAAACCGGATGGAAATCGGATCAGGATCTGACCCATTGACAACCCTGATTCACATTATTGCTGGCAGATACTAAAATTTTAAATCATTATATATTTTTAGTTAGCATGGAAGTATATTAATTAAAGGTTACACTTAATATTCTCACATTTTTGCCTTTTTCTAACATATTCTTCAAATTTGGTGACTGTCACTTACAGGGGGAGTTGTTAGTTTGTGCAAGGCTACTGACATTTGCAAACTTTAAAAAGAAAAATAAAAATCATTTTTGTCCAATTAGAAAAAAGAGCATTTTTTGATGAATCATAAAATTCCTTTGTCTTTCACAAAATGCTGATAAAAGTCACTGAAGGCTATTTGCATGATGCGATTCATTTTGCTGGGGAGCTAGTTGGCAAAATCTTGGTGGCATGCTAAAATGTGCAGCTGAAACTATAGACACTGGGTGAGAGTTGTATCTTCCCTTGATGACTATTAGCATCAGCCACTTCTTCACCTGCACTGTTCAAGTGAACCTTCAGTTTTCCTTGGTGTTTCATTACCTAAAGGTGTAATGAAAAAATTTATGTCCATTTTCATTGATTTTTGATGTCTTTGGATGTTTCAATATCATATTAGTTTGGATGTGGGTGAAGTTTTCTTATCTATTTGATCAAATCATGGAACTATTCTCTCCCCTGGTTAAGCAATTAAGGCAGGTACTGATTTTTGGTGTATAATTGAATCCAGGTCTCGATTATGATAACTAAGGGCATAAATGTACCAAGTTGGTTGGCGTCTACACGTGGTCTTATTGATAGAGGAAAAAAGAGTATAGGAGTAGCCTTAGTTAGCTTTGACAACATAAAAATACTGTTATATGTTGCTTTGGTATGCATTGCTTACAAGTGATTTCTTGTAGGAATCATAGCGAATTGACATTTATGTGGTATGTGCCCTATGGGCCCACCTAATGTCTTTTTGACCATTCCAACAGCTTGGGCTTAAGAAATGTAATATTAAGATGACTTTGATTATGCCCAGAATTATTTTACTCTGTGTTTTGGTTGCATACTTCAAAACTTTACTCCAGATTTCTTAACTTCTTAGATTTGTGGGGGACATCTTTCCACATTTACTACTTTGTTCTTCCACATTTACCACTTTTGCACCCCCAATACCTACTAATCTCATTAAAAAAAGTGTTCCTAGACTTCAACTTTAGGACCCTTATTAACCATGACCTTTTGGATTATTTTTCCAATCATAAAATGTAGGAGATAGAAATCTTTGTTTCTTCAAATGATAGAGGTAGTGGCTACAATGGACAAGAGGCTTTGTTCCTTTTGGAAGTGGAGACTTTGTGTGTTGGGGTGTGACATTGGAACAAGGTTTTGGATCTGGCTTACCAAAAAAAATATGATTCAAGGAAATGGTTTTTTAATCTTTTAATTATGTTTTAATCCTAAATCAAGATATCTGTACTTTTTAGTTATGTTTTAAATTATTATTGAAGAAAAATTTTCTTTCTTCTAAGATATGTTTTCTTGTTTCAATTTGGAACTGAAAGAGCACAAGATGGTAAAATCGAAAAGGCAAACGTAGAATAGCAGGTTGAAGGAGGGTAAAAAAATACATATATAAGCTTCAAAGATTGAGAGAGAAGAAAAGATTTTTGATCAGGTTAGATGCATTAACAGTGAGGATTTGAGATCATGGTAAAGGATGAGGAGATTAAATAAAGGTGTAGTGAATATATTTTCTTAAAATGTTCAACAATGAAGGAACAAAGAGATTTGTTCTAGGTGTAGGTGTGGTTATTGGAGAATAAAGGGAAAACTATTATATTCATAGGATTATGGTTCTAGAACTGAAGGGGAAATTGGCCAAGTTGAAAATAAGAAGGGCTTTAGGACATGATGGTGTTCCTGTTGGACTTTGGAAATGCACGGTCGATTGGTATATTGTGCATTGATAAAATTTTGAGGGCAAGAAAAATGCCAAATTCTTGTAGAAACAGCATGGTGGATATATATGAGAATGAAGGGGAAGTTTGAAACCATACCAGTTATTGTGGAATTAAGCCTGAGTCATATAATGAAACTATGGGACTGATAAAAATATATATATAATGAAATTATGGGAGAGAGTGACAAAGCACAGGTTAAGAAAGATGAAGTGTTAAAAAACCAGTTGGCTTTGTGCCAAAGAGGTCTTCTGTTGAGGTGTTTTTTTTTTGTTTTTGTTTCAATTAGAGGCAATTAGTCTGGAAATTAGGGAGAAGAGAAGATACCTTTACCTTGAGATGGTTTTTATTGATTTAGAAAACATATGATGGGATGAGTCAATCTCATAGGTTTTAAGTAGAAAAGAAGCAGTAATTAGAGTTATTGAGGTTATTAAAGACATATGAGGGAGCACTAACTATTTTGAGAGCAGTGGGTAGTAGGGTAAATGAGTTTGTAATGGTTGGTTTATATTGAGGGCCAGCTATGGGTTGGTTTATATTGAGGGCCAGCTATGGCCCTCAATATTTACATAATGACTATTCGTATTTGCGGAGATGCCTTGGTACATACTATCTTCTGATGATTTGGATTTGGTGGACTAAAGTAGAGAGGGAAAAAATGCGTAACTAAAATATTTGGATGGATTTCTTGGAGTAGAACATTTAAAACAAATTCAATTAAGAATAAATATATGGAAAATAACATTATTATGAAGAATATTTGATATGAAGCAATGGTAAGAATTGAGAATAATGAGATTCCTAAAAACAATCAATTTTTTTTTTTGGCTGGATCAGTTGTCTATAAAGAGTATATTGATGAGAATGCTTCAAATAGAATTAGGAGTAGATGGCTTAAATGGAGACACTCCTATATTATTATGTGATCAACATGTTTAACTTAGACTAAAAGGTAAATTTTCTAAGATAGCCATTAGGCTAACGACAATGTATGCATAATGTGAGAACACGGCCCGTGGGGGTCGGTTCGGGTCAATAGAGTCGCCACCATCCATGGTTCAATTTCAAGTGTGGATGGACACTAAGAGAAATAATTAATCATATGGGAGTTTTAAATTTGGTTTAACCAGATTTCTGGGTTAGGGGGTTCAATTAAGTGGTTGGGAAGGTGTTAGGCACCCAACCACCCCTGGTTCAATGAACCAGTTACCTTGTCTAGATTTCACCCTGAAAAGAAATTATTTATTCACAATTTCAAAATTTTAAATATTTACAAATACTAAGGAAAGTTCCTAAGTTTGTTAAATTTTATACAAGGTAATTATTTCTAAAATCCTAATTTACAAATTTGAAATTATTAAAAAGGAAAGTTTCTAAATTTATTAAAAGGAAAGTTTCTAATTTTCTAAATGTTTCTAAATTTGATAATATACAAATCTAGAAGAAGAAAATTTCTAAGTTTGTTACATTTTATACAAGTGGAATGTTTCTAAAAAGGATCACTACAAATTTCTAAAAACAAGGAAGTTTCTAATTTTGTTACAATTTGCACGACTAAATTATTCCTAAAATCCCCAAATTTATATACATACAAAATTCCTAAAAATATTACACTAAAAGTTTTTGAAACACATAAATCTGATTTTCCCTTTTTTTATTATTATTATTATTTTTTTATTATTGGAGATCTCTGAAACAAACCTATAAAAACTAATAGATAGACGCCTACAAAATGATGGCATAAATGGGCTGACAGATTGTGTACATTTATAACCGAACCTATGTAAATTGCATTCCGAAATCATAATTAAAAGCACAATAATCAAGTAGGGAATTGCAATCTTCAATGTTCAATGAAAATTCACAGCAACATGCCCACATCATCTGATTTCGTAAGGGGTTTACAAAATGCAATGTTGTTATCTCAGGTTAGGCAGAGAGGTTTGATAGCGTCGTTACATTCATGGAGCTAACCGAACATGCTTTACATGACATTTGGTATACATAGGATCACAGGGATGAACGAATCAGACACTAACAAAGTATACTATTCACATAACACAGACTATTCATAAAATAACATTTTTATTTCCTTCGAAACTTCACATTCCTCATTACATGCATAATAAAAATATCAATTGCAGAGAGAACCAGAACCGATTTATCTGGAAGACAAAGAGCAGTGAATACCTGGATATATGAGTACGAGATGAGAGGCAAAGATGGGCCGATTTATCTCTTCGAAACAGAGTGGAGGGTATTGTTCAGAGGTCGGCTGATGGGAGCCACGACAGCAATATGGCACGAGAGAGTGAGAGTGCTACGTGAAGGTGCTGCTGCAGAAAAGAGTTCGAAGAAGATGTGGTCGGCGACAGTGAGCGAGAGAGAGATCGAGAAAAGTTTTTTCGTCCCTTGCACAATGGTAGAAGCTTCTGTTTTATAGAAGCTGATTTGCTCATAGTGGAGAGAGGTCCGAAAATTTCCCCAACAGATCCCCTCTCGAAATGGAAGAAATCCCCTTCTTAGGGGTTGATTGCTCATGAAACAGAGGGAATACGAGCTGTGGATGGAAGATTCCAGATTAAAAATAGAAATCTGTGAGATTTAGGAGGAGAGGTGTGAACCAGCAAAGATTTGGATTTCGGGAATCTACAGCAATGGGAAACTTCCGAAATTGCTAAAACCTAAAAGAAACCTTCCATTTCTTCATTAGATCTTCTTCTTTTAACCTAGGAATCCTTCTAGAATGATTCCCCATAATTTTTGGTTGCTAAAATAGCAACCCACGAACTCAAAAAGGGAATTTTTTGTTCGTTGAGAACTAGGGGCAAGCTTTTGTAAATTTGAAATTTTTAATTCCCTTTTTGTTATTTTTAAAAGTCCAGGGTTTAAAAATTAAATTTTAAATCTTCTCTTCTCCCCTGTTTTCCAGTTTTTATCTCAAAAGGTTCCTTTCTCTGTTTTTGCAAATTAAACCCCCAAAATTGGGGTTCTGACACATAAGAAAGTTGTACAATAAATATTCAAAATATACATAGGGTAGAGTTCCTAAGATGAGGATGTTGTGATGGATTTGTGGGAAGATTGGGAAAGATAAGGAATGAAGATACCCTGAGAGTGTTTATGTATTGCCCAAGTAGGAGATGAGATAGACTAAAGTAGTTTATAATGGTTTGGGAATGTAAAGAAAAAATTTAAGATGACAGCTTGAGAACGTATGAGGGATTACTCATTGAAGTATCTAAGAGGGTGAGAAGAAGAAGAAAAACCAACCTAGATATATTTTGTCAGAAAGGATTTGCACATTCATAATTGAATTGAAGGTATGGTTTTTGGCAAAGTGGGATAGAGGAATAAAAGCTCGGTTGCCTTGGCCCAACTAGTTAGGATAGGGCATTTTGTTATTGCTGTTATTGCCATTGTTTTTGTTGTATTTTATAGTTAAAGTCAAGATCATTTGTCCTTGAGTTTCCTAGTTGAGAAGACTGTCACTTGACTGGACTAAAAGGGCAGTCTATCCTATGTAGTGAGTGATAAGTAGCAGACTGGCGAGGTAGCCCTCTTTTATTAATGTTTAAGACTGAGATACAAGTCCTAATAATGTTATTTGGATGTTGTTCAGCTACTCTAAAGTTGGTCCATGCAATGTGATGAAATTGAAATGGATCTAGTCATTGATAATTCTTGTGGGGAATTTTTTACTTGTAAGTACCATATGTGAAACTGACCACACTGTCTAATATTTATATTTGAAGTTCCTTCTTTAACTCTTTTGGGGCACTCTTTCAATAACCATGTCTGTAGTTTTTCAATGTTTCTGTATTATCCATTTCATAGATTACTTTTGAGTTTCTTTCATACAGGTGTTCAACTACCATAGAATCCTTGCCATCATTGCCAACATATTCTCCAAATCCTGGATTACTGCCAGAGTTGCAAAAGATCCGAGTGTTAGTTGGAGCTCCGCTGAAAAGTCCTCCAAAGCATCAGACAGTTACAGATCCTCTCATGCCAGGCTTTCCTTCCTTGGATATGAACTCAATTAATCCCAGCAGGAATTTCAATATAGGATCTTTTCTCGAGGGCAAATGCATTCATCCTGAAGGCTTAAATGGTTTTGTTATATTCTGTACCAGTGACTTTACTACAGTCTCCAAGGAGGTTCATCTGAGAACTCGTAGGGTGCGATTAGTTGGTCTTGAGGTACTCATGTTGTACGACATGGTTTATGAGCTATGACTCTTAAAATGGACATTTTATTTTATTTATTCCTTTTTAGTCTAAGAATCTTGTGACTTGTGGATTATGTAGGGTGCTGGTAAGACTTGCCTATTTAATGCAATCTTGGGTCAGGGAAAATCAGCTGATGCCATCAGTCTTGAAATTATGCCTCCAGAGACTGATGGTCAAGAAGGGATTGCTGGTGGCTTGTGTTATTCTGATTCAGCAGGAGTAAATCTGCAGGTACTTTCTCTCTTCTGTGGTACAAGATAGTTGCTTCAAATGGTTTAAGGGGCCATCGCTGGGATGCGAACTGTACTGATGACTTTTATGTTTTCCAAGTGTGGAGATCATGATAGCAGATTAATCTGTTTAAATAATTCACGTCATTGATATTGGCTTGTTTATGAATCTAGATTTATTCTTGATGTATAATTTTTAACCTCAAGGAATCTATCCATAGTATATAAATCTTCTGAGGAGGAGATATTAAAATGGCATAAATGTCATCTAATTATAACAATGGGCAAAAGATTCCACCAAAAGTTGAAATTTCTAGATTCCGTTCATGATTTAATGGTAACTTACTGGAAGAGAGGGGGGGGGGGGGGGGGGGGGGGGGTTTTGTTGTTGTAAACGGTAGGAACCATAAAATGTGAAGGGAAGTCATTGTTAGTTCACAAATGCTAGGGTAGGCATATTCCTTTTTAACTGTAACTTAAAGGAGGGGAGGTAAATGTTAGAAAACATAAAATTTGAAAGGTGGTCAGTGTTAGTTCACAAATTTGATAGGAAGTATCTGCAATATGCATAAACCTCAAGGGATATATTAACAATATAATGTTATCATATAATTTTTATAACATTTATTATATCATATACGAGATTAAATAGGTTAGGTGGGTTGTACAAGTTGAAGCATGCTGAATTTGGGTTTTCAACTCGATAATATAAGCATATTTGAGCAGAGCATAAATTCAATCATATTCCATGCAGACTTACTCAATTTACAACCTCAGACATAGCAAGAATGATAAAGCTAGTTGGGTCTATCCAGATGGGATCAGATTAGATTATGTCTAGGAGGTGTTACCCTGACCCAAATATTCTTTGATTGGATTAAGATTGATCAGGAGGCATAATTGACCTTGACATTCTAACCTGAACGTTTTTAAGAAAATTTTTTTGTTTTTTTTTTCTTTCATATATATATATATTTTTGGATCAGTTATAAGAGATAGTATTGATAATAGGGAAACAGATACAGCAGGGGTACAAAAATTGTGTACCTCTAGAAAAGCTACAAGAAGTGAAAGAGAGGAAAACCTAACACCTCACTAATTCAGTGAACAAATTACATGACAGAAAAGCATCCAAATGTTTGATATAATAAGAAGTGATCGGAGATGTCCACCAAAACAGTTATCATAGTAGTTAGTATCACTCGCTCCAAAGCTTCCACCTTCCTTTCGTTGTTTTGAAAAATTCTCTTGTTCCTTTCCCCCCCAATCATCCAAGATAGGACTGCAGGAATCATCTTCCAAATAACAACATCTGACTTGAAACTCTTTGAACTCCAGGATTCTAGAGCATTATAAAATTTTGCCAGCTAAACCCCCAACAACTCAAATCTCTTGAGAATAGATATCCATAGGCTGCTGGATACAATACAATGTAACAACAGATGATCTGCTGATTCCTCCATACGTTTGCACATAATGCATCTATTAGGAAGATGCTATCCTCTACTTTTCAGATGATCCACTGTTAAGATTTTGTCAAGAGAAACTGTCAGAAGGAAGAAAGCAACCTTAGGAAGAAGATGAAGATGCCATAATAATTTTTCCAAGTGAGAGACACGACCTTTGATTTCCAAGGACTTGAATGTTGATTTGACTGAGAATAAACCCGATTTATCCTTAATCCAAATTCTCAAATCATCATTTCGGGCTAAAGAGGAATCATATAGCGTTTGCAGAAAATTATCCATCATCTCCATTTCCCAATCAGATAAGTTCCTCCTGAACTTAATGTTCCACACTACATCTGAAACTGAACTGCTTCTCTGAAGAACAAGAACATCGCTCAAAATTATAATATTCTCGTTCCTAGATTATCCCCCCACTTTTTGGTTGTATTTTGCTCTTCTTACCTTTTATTTATTTGTTTATAGGTTATCAGTTGTAGACCTAGAAAGTTCATGTTTTTAGTCCATGTTTCATTCTTCCTTTTTGCTATAGGAGCTGAAATTGGAGGCTGCTCGCTTCAGAGATGAGCTGTGGATGGGAATTCGCGATCTTAGTAGAAAGATTGATCTGATTGTTCTTGTCCATAATCTGTCCCATAAGATACCACGGTACCATCAATCAAGTGCATCACAGCCACGGCCTGCACTGTCACTTCTCTTGGATGAGGCTAAAGCACTTGGAATTCCATGGGTACTTGCCATAACAAACAAATTCTCTGTCAGTGCACATCAGCAAAAGGCAGCAATAAATGCTGTCTTACATGCATATCAAGCTTCTCCAAGCACAGCTGAAGTTATCAATTCTTGCCCATATGTTATGCCTGGTGCTTCAAGTTCCCCTCGGTCACTGGGTGCAACAAATGCAGACTCTGATGGAAGGATGGCTGCCCATAAGCTAATTCTTGCACCTATTAACTTCGTAAGAATGCCTTTTCAGAAAAAGGTGACGGTTCTTCCTGTAGAAGGTGTAACGACCCTTTGTCAGCTCGTACACCGTGTGCTTCGGACTCATGAGGAGGCAGCTTTTCAGGTTAGAGTTCATTCATCCTAATTATTCTGGATTTAGAGAAACAGCTTGAGATTTATATGATATTATGGCTCTATAAAACAGCTCATAGACCGTATGCTTAGTGGGAACTATGACTTCCACTTTTCAAAGCCATTCGAATGTGTGTCATGTCCATTCAGATGGATTTGTTTGACTCTAAATTTCTGCGTCTTGGAAACCCTAATGTTCTTCTTTATGGATATAATAATTCAGCTTCATTGCCAATGCAACTACAGACAAAATAACATGGCGTACATTTTTTAGTCAATTTAAGTTCAAATGATCATGGGCTGTATTTGAAATTCTTGTTGCTCGTTTGTTTGCAGGAACTTACTAGAGAGAGGCTTTTGTTGGAGTTTTCTAGAGAACAGGCTAGGACGACAGAGGCCAATCAAGATTCCAATGAGAAGGCCAGCTCCATTACTGCTGCAGCTGTAGGCGCATCCCTTGGAGCTGGTCTTGGGATTATCTTGGCAGTTGTTATGGGTGCAGCATCTGCCCTGAGGAAACCTTAAAAATTCAATAATTTTAGTATACTTGGATGAAAGCCAACTAAATCGTTCTTGTTTAGGTAAGGCGAGTCCAATCTCCCTGATTTCCATTGGGCAGCTGTTGATCTTACTGTTATGAAAATGTGTATGTATATTATTAATCATGGCTGTCTTGAGGCTGCAGTGTGAACGTCGTGTCATTTGTTCATTTATTTATGAAACCTCTACAGAGGCAGCAGACTTCCCTTTCTAGAAGAGTTTTGCAAGTTCTTATTGAAACCTCTTGGTTCTGTGTTTGCTCCATAGTCAGGTAGTTAAGAAAAATGTGTCAGTGGTTCAAGGACTTACCAGATAACTAGCGAATTCCATACCAAGTAATCAACACATTTCAAGGAGAGACAAACCATTATTTTGACACACATCTGGAAGGAGAGAAACCATTATTTTGCATGTTTCAAGCAGAAATACATTTCAAAGATTTGCTTGACCAGATTTATCCTTTATTACTTCGCTCCGACTTAGGTTTATCTCATGTATTCTAGAACATTTTTAGGTTATTTCTAATGTCCTAAAGGGATATGGTATTGAATATTGATCCATCGCCCTTGTGATTTATTTATTTTTTTTACATTTTTGGATTGATTACAGATTTATTAACTTTTTTGCTTTTTGGTGTGCATAAGATCAGAATAATGGTTGTTTAATGTTTGATGTTCAGAGCTTGCAATAACCATATATAGTGGTTGCAAAATCAATGTCAAGTTTAATGAGAAAGTCACATCTTGGGGAAGGATGGGTTGCATCCGGCATTTGATCCTACCAATCTACTGCTGCTTGGGTTGATTTCTTCTGGTCTTTGAATCCTCAAAAAGCATCAGATCTGCTGCAATTGTTCTTTGGTTGCTCAAAAAATAATCTTTGAACGGCTTGCCGACTGGCATGACCCAAGTTTCAATGGTTGAACCTACTGGAAAAAGAAAATAAAATAAAATAAAATAAATTATCAAGGAAGTTGCATAAGCGACCTAGAAGATTAGAGGTTTTGAAGGTTCAGCTGGTTGTTCAAATTGAGACGACCTGGGAATAAAGAAATATAAAATTACACCGACTGTTAACTGGGGTTGCTTTCAATACCTTTTTTCTTGTGATTGTTTATTGAAGGATTAGAAGATAGGTCAGTTCTTGACATTCTGAAGCTTTGCAAAGTTCTATGTTTCTGTTACTGATTAGTTAGACTGTCGGAATCAAGTTAGTATCAGAGTTTGCCCAGGGTCTCGGTTTTCCTTGGTGTTTGTGTTCATACCAAGGGGTCCAAGTCGGCATGATCAGCCGCGGTGAATTGGCCCCGGACTGAAAACAGCAAAAACGTTTGTTTGACTTCTTTGAGGTTGTTGAGGGAAAACGCTACTTGGAGAACGGCATCTTGGAATATGTTGGAAGTTCAAGCTGTGTTGTTATCCAACAACAATAAAGAACTGTATTAATTTGGTCGAGTCAAGAAGGTTAGTTAAGGAAACAAGGGGCGTCTCGGAAAGGTATTGGAGATTGTCCTAAAATTCTGGGGTTTAACAATCATGTAAGGGTTCTTGAAGTAAGCTCTAATACCATGTTAAACAATCATTTGGCACCTATAAGCTTAAGCTAATAGGTAAAGGCACAATTATGTATATCAAAGGGCCCAAATAAAGATATCTCGACACTCCGTAACCCTTTTTCACATACTAGTTAAAAGCACTTGTGGTGCACATGAATGATTTCAAATTATACTTCGAACAAATATCAAATATCAAATTAGCTAATATAAATGATTAATTTATGTTTTAGAATCAAAATCCAACAAATGACAACAATCATAATAAACAAAGCCCGTATATAATAGACCCCAAATATATTTCTTTACTTATTTTAAGAAGAAAAAATGTAGAGTCTAACCGGTGCCATTTGCATGCCAAAAGTTGCAATTGTTACCACTTTAAATAAACTAAATCCCCAAGAAGCAAATAGAAAACTGCAAATGCTAAAAGAATCCTAAAACAAATACACATAATGGTTACACTTCCTCACATCAACTATATTTTGAAACAAAAACTCCAGAAATTATCTATTATTATGTCGGGTTTGAAGAGCAAAGCAATACTTATCCCACCTCATAAATCACAAACATAAAATTATTTATTTCACTCTAATGGTTACGCTTCCATGCATCAACTATATAAATTTAAAATTTTTGACATCTTTAAATAAAGAATAAATAAAAAGTTAATTTTCACAATAAATTTTATAAAGCTCAAAATTATATTTGATATGTAGATGATAATATATCCACAAAATAATAAATGTTGGTAGGCTCGTAAACAAAACTCTTTGGGAACAAAAACGTTTTTATACTTGTTTAAAATAATAATTTTTTTAAACAAAATAATATTTGTCACTTTCTATACTTGTTTAAAAAGCAATTAAATTCATAATCGTTCATAGTTTGCACAAATTTGTGATAAACGCAATAATAGTTGAAACTTATCCTTATAGATGGAAACCATGCCACAATGGCAATGGCAGATAGGAAACCACCCACCCACCATATTCAACTATTTTTTCATTTGTTTTTCTGGTAGATTACTGTATTAAACTTACACAAGTCTTTTAAAAGTGAAAGAGGCCATGAATATGTTTCTTTGTCTATGGGCAAAATTAAATCATTAACTGTTAAAAACCATGAGCTATATCCATGTAGTCCCATAATTCAATCCAAACCCATCAGAACAATCTTTATACCTTTTAAAACATACATACTAATGGACATCAACAATTGAAATTTTCAAATTCATATTTCCAATTCTATTGTACAATGAAATTTCAATAATTTTGATTCAATACAAATATTACAACCTTAAAATATGATCAAACATAAGAATCAATGCACAAAAACTGCGAAACACCACTAATATGGGAACTAATATATAGAAGAAAATAAGATTAGTCAAATACCTATGAAACTATAATTAATACTGTAAACATATATAAATGGAAAAAAGCATACCCTAGGTAAAACTCTTGTAGAAAGCCACCACTGAGAAGGCTATGAATAACCAATCTCTCAAAATTGGATTTTTCCAAAACCTAGTTCAAACGATTCTCGCTCTTTTAGATGGAATGGAGTTCACCCAAAACAAGAATAGAACTCAAGGTCTTTTTCCTTTCACTTCCTCATTCACTCACAATAAGGAGCTCTTTATAGTGTAGATGATGGGTAGTTCAAGAGACTGCCATTAATACATTAGTTTTATGTTGAGCATTAATATAATAAATTGACTCCTCTTGAGCTTCTAAACTGAAGCCTTTAAAATTATATTACAAAAAATTTTCATTGTCTCATTAATAATTGAAATCAATTAGAATTGAATGGTAATTATTGACATTAGGGAGAAACTTTATATTCTTAACCTATGTATCCCAATATGGAAAAATTACTTTATTAACCTTAAGAAATTGAAAAATTGATAACATATTTTGTAGTGTATATAATAATTTAATGTTCATCTCAAAGGTACTTAAGTAATTTAAACTAAATTGTAGGGAAAAAGAAGATGACGACCAAAAAAGTCTGTTTTTGCTTTTAGGAGTAGTAGAATAACCAAGGTCAAGGTAACTTGATCTACCTTTTTTGGAAACATTGAAAAGCCCTCTTTCTCCCTTAAATTCATTCTACAAAAGGCTGTGATCAAATCAAATGAATGGGTTGTGTTTTCTGGGTACTAATCTCATTAGTCGTAGCCATCAGTTTTTTAGCCTCAACGATAGATTTTTATCATTTTTTTTTGTCCTATGATCCTATCTTATATGCTATTATATGTTTTGTTAGATTGCTCATGGATGTTGTCCCTATAACTGGACTCTGTAATTTGTTGTAATTGTTTTATGCATCTCATTTTTCATGCATTCCTTCTTTATTTGCATAAAATCATTTAGGATATTATATTTATAATTGAAATCAAGAATCTCAAGCCTGTTTTGGCATTAATTATGAATCAACAACCCTTTTGATTGTGTGGTTCACATGTTAAATCAAGTTACAACACAACATAAATTTTTGGTTGACTTGTGAGAGAGAGTTAGAGAGGTCTTGATCAAGCTTAACATACTTGAACATAAGGGTGACACTTGTAATACGGTAATACCGCATGTACACACTTAAACTCTTACAAAAATTGTTATTAAGGAATGGGTGGATGAGGTGGGTGGGCATTTAGGATTGTAAGTCTTTTTTTCTAATAGGTAGGATTGTGGGAGTCTTTTAAGAATTTTGTCAGAGTGTTTTTATGATAAATCAAAATTTCTGGCTAGAATCTTTTAGGTTCAATTTATAATAGCTTAGATATGCCACACAATAGATGTTTGATTGGGTTTTAATCAAATTTAATGCACTTAAAAGTATGGCACAAGCGGGTGGAGAGTGATTGATGACAAGATTTTTTTTTCTTATTTTCATTTTGGGAGAACTTATTCTCACTTTGGTTTAACCAAACAACTGTCTCTATGAGTGCTCATTCCAATAGCTGATAAGATTACCAAACAGGGCCTTGGTAGTTTCATAAGTTGATCTTCACAATTTGTTGTAGTGGTGAGCTTGCCTGCAACATGACTGGCATAAAATGCTAAAAGGGGTTTTCTATCAATACTCTAATTTAATGAAATAAGAGAGATGATTGTGGTATCTAATGAAATAAAAGTGACCAATTGCTTAGCAAGTCTTAAAAGAGGATCTCTCCCAAAAGATTTGGTGCTAAGGAATATTAATGGCAGTCAACCACTAATCCTTTCCCACTATTGTGAGAACCAGGAAATGGTGGATTCCCAACTCAAGAAGCTTCTAGAAGTTTACACAAAAAGTACTTCTAAAGATGGTGTAGCCACCAATGGCTTATGGGGCAATCAACCTTTTCCTTACATTTTTTATTTGCTGAATGATGTTGGGATGACTTTACAGCTGCCCATGCACTTTGTTCTACTCTTAGTAGAACAAGCTTACATTTAGAATGAGACCAGTACACAATCTCCTCTCCTCATGATTATGCTTTTAGAAAATGACCATCTATTGTCACATATTGAGTTGATTTCCACCAACATATGTTCCCCTGAATACATAGGTTTATAATTAGTTTATGTTAGTGGTTGATTGGAGCTGTTATTTCTCACAAACCCATCAAGCAGCTTGTTTTCAAATTCAGTGGTCTTAGAAGCAAACTTGTGTACATGGACTAGTATAATGAATCTTGAGGGTGTCAAATATAAAAATTGTGTAATTGGCAAAATGAATTTTGTTCGTTCGTCCTAATCTATCAAAGACCATATCTTCAATTAGTGTATAGATATTCTCATCCTTTCTAAGTGACACTACTCATTTTCTTTTGGTTTTTCCCTTACTCACTTAGATTTTTTCAATGATTACGCTGTCCACCGAGGACTTCGCTGTACATGTCCAAACCATGTTAACCTACTTTCTTTTATCTTATTACTTATTTGGTCAACATTTAGCCATTATCAATAAATCCATTTTTTATCTTATCTTCTCTGATCTTCCACACACAATATCTGAATCTCAACAATGCTTATCTTTAGAATATGTTGCTTTTTATTTATTTATCTGGTCAACACCTAGCCATTCTCAAATGTGGTCATTCGTCTACTTTTTTTTTTTTTTTTTTGTGTAATCAAAAGGAAATATACTAATTCATCTATAAATGTTAACATTCCCTACATCCTCAGTTGCATTTCATAATCTAACTCAGAAAGAAAATTATCTAACTAAACTTGTTTCTGATTACAATTGTTGCTACATCTGCTACGTTGTTGCATTTCTTTGGGTATAAAATATCCTTCTCTGCTCAAATCCTTCCAAAATATGACGAATCTCTTCAGCAATGGCCTTTGGTTACCATGGGATACTAGCTACATCTCTTAGGCTACCGATCACTTACTAAAGAATTTCTTTCAATCCATAAGTTCACCACACTCCTTATTTGGGTTAAATATAGACTTTTAATTTACCCATGTATACTTTGTTTACAAAGATTTTATTGACATACACAAAACAAGTTCCTCCATCCCAATCCCTCAAAGTCCTTCCAATTGATACCGTCCGATCCACTTCCATTTACCCATCAAAGTGGAGTTCATGTGTGAGATCCCGGATCTCACATTGCTCGGGGAGGAGAAAGTGAAGGTCCATATATGTAAGGTTGTGACCCCTCCAAGCAACAAGACCTTTTGGGATAAAACCCAAGAGCAAAACTGTGAGGTCCGATGGGTCAAAGCGGACAATATTATTGCTATAGGAATCATGGTGTTACATTATACTACGCCAAATCCAAGCAACGCTAGTCCCGTCATAGCTAAGTCTGTTCCTATGTTGCGGCTACCAAATTTCTATTGAAGTTATACCTCATATAATCAATCTTAGTTTGACTTATTTTAATACTATTTGATTCTATAAGTATTCCTCAATAATTGTCAACTTTGCACTTACTCCCTTTGAATTAGGCACACTAAAATTATGTCATTTACAAATAATAAACATCAAGGCACCTCTTTGTGGATATAGTTAGTTAATTTGTCCATAATTAAAACAAAACTCTAACTCTGATATATTTATTTTGTTTGAGAATTGTTGATTTGTTCAAGTATACAACAATGTCTAATGAACTTGATTTTGGCCTAAAAAATCTTGAAAAGAAAAAGAGGGCCTACATGTCAAAACAGCTTGGATTAATAGTTTCAACCACACCATGTACCATAAGTAGAGTTGCCTAAGGGTTAATTCATCACCTTCTATGTATCCCCATTCTCTCAAGCTGGTTATCTATGTTAAACACTTTGAAATATCAGGTTTAATAGAGCTCAGATTATAACCTGGTCAGATCATTATGGACAACCTCAAACACTAAGATGAATTGGGAACCTGCCTATTTTGGTAAATGAGGCATAATATCTCCTAATGACAAAAAGGTGAGGTGGGGGTTGGAGGGTTGGTCCTGATTATCAAATTAAAAAGGAGGTACTTTGGTTGTTACAATACTATTCTTAGGAAAGTCAAGTAAAAATAAAGAAATAAAATAGCAAGCCCCACCCTAGCATGCCACAGGTCAAATGAGCATATAACATATAACATGGTAAGGGGAAGGAAGCTTTTTGGTGGGGCAAATGCAGCTGGGTATGTGCTGTTATATCTCTCCATTGCTTCCACTACTTTCAAAGATTCACATAGGCAGTTTTTTCATACCCAAAAAATGGCTTGGAAATGTTGTAGGAGATGATGGTTCTGATTTTTTTATGAGTATACATTATGAAGTTTCTCATTTTCCCACTTCATAAAATAGTTCCAAATGGTTTTTTTCCTTCTTTTTTCTCATAATTTTCAGATGGCACCTGATCAATGTTCCCATTTTCAAAATTCCCAGGCTGCACTTATGAAAGTTCTCATTCCCCCACTTCCTAGATCACTCCAAATTCCACAATTTTGCCCCCTAGATCCTCTGATATTACATTAAGAGCAAGATCCTTGATAATTAATGCCCTCCACAAGATTACCATTTATAAATACTATGTACTAAAATAATCACCACTCTCTCTCATCTCTCCTTTCTCTAAGTGACACACTTAGAGATCAATAACAACCTTATTACCTTTATTCTCTTGAATATGTCCAAAAAATCATGAAAACAAGAAAATTAAAAGAAAAAAGAGAGAGATATTATAGCATCTTGTAATACTCTATTTGAACTCACTATTTATCTTAGCTCCTATGGGCATCAGCTAACCTTGCCGGCGATCACATAGAAAAAAAAATCTCCAAAATTAATTTTATTAGATTGGCCATATGAAGAAGCAATCCATACATTTAAACCTAGTTTTTATTAAATATTGGATTTTTATCATTCACACTTTTTTATTACTTAAGAATGGAGGGATCAATTTGATTTCCTCGTATATGTATTTTATATTAAACCAAGACCTGATCAAAGTCTGCCCTTGAACTCATTTCCCATGTGAAGATAATTCAAAATTTTCTCTTAGCCGGCTCCTCAATATAAAGACAATAATTGGGTCAAGTCCTCTTTTCCCTTTTGGAGGCTTTATTTATGAAAAGGGATTCAAGAAAAATCCATTTTAATGAATGAAGCAGACGCAATGCTTATGTAAGGTGGATGTCATTTAGATCAAGTTAAGTGAAAGCTCTCAAGCCTGCTTCAAGAATCCATCAACAACCCAAATAGTAGAATTAATTAATCTTTTATCCTTCAATTTTTTTAGCCTCCCTTCTTACACAACACAGACAACAAGAAGATGTTGCCAACCCAACAAGAGTTGTCATGACTTATGACCTTTTTGACCCATGACCCATGGCCACGTCACCATAATCTCACTGCCACATCCCCTTTACCCTTATGGCCCCACCTTCCCCATTTCAGAACCTTCCAAAATTCGAATCTCCCCCTCTTTGCTTTTACACCCCTTTACCACAAATCAAAGATTAATCAATCCCATTTAAAAAAGAAAAAAGGAATTTCTTAAACTATGCTGATCTCATATAATGTCATCATAAACAAGTCATATGTGAACAATATAACATGAGAGTTCACATCATCTATTAGCTTGCAATTTCTCCTAAGATGTTCTACTATCTCACAACATAGGAAACATTGCAGGATAAAATCAGAAAGGAATTCTTTGCATCTGCATATGATTGGATGTGTCAAAACATAATTTTAGGGTTGAAATCACCTGCTTCTTTTTTTACTGTATTGGCTATTGCTGTTAGCATCTATCGTGATTCTTAATGTTTTTTTTTTTGGAAGGTAAGTAACTGTATAGAAAAGAATAGTGTTAATTACAAAGAATCAAAGAAAAGTGTTAACATTAAGAAAAGTGATTCTTAATGTTATGATAATTAATCCATAAATTTAAAACAAAGAATCAAAGAAAAATTGCACACAGATATACGTGATTCAGGAATGTGTCTACTTCCAAATGAGAAAGAAGAGTTGTGGTGGGCAAAGCCCCTCCGCACCTCCAGCCGCCACAATTTGCCACGACTTTTTCTATAACCGATAGGGCCTCTTAGGTCCCTCGCCATGGACCCAAAATATGAACCACTATTTCCCACAGCGTGAGATGTGTATATCACATAACTAAGTAGTTTTTTTATCTTTTTATAAACATTTGATGTGGGACCCACATAGCATCTCACTTAGTTTAAGTGGAGCCAAGGCGGGAGAAAATAGGAGGTGATTTCATGCCTACTTTAAAAGGGTAGGAGTGGGAGCAGGGGATAAGGTCCCATTATATCTTAACTTGAGCTTCAACTAATAATGGGATGGCCACATCATCATGACATGAGAATGACATCATGATGCATTGTGGTCCAAGGAACAAAATTGGTCGGACCCCTTGATGTTCCTTGTGGCAGTGGCCAACCAACCCCTTTCCTTCTTTTTTCTCTCCAAACGGCCTATTCTTTTCTTCTACATTCTCCGAGTCGTTAGTTCTGATTAGAAATCAAATTTATGTAACAGAGAGGTGAGAGAGATATATAAATAGGGGGAACACGTAAGAGATTTTCATGAGATCTATAAATCATAGGTTACTGTTCAACTTCTCCTCAATCAAAACCAAAATCATCGTCTCTTCGTTTGTCAAGAACATGTCAGGAGGGGAACAATCCTCAGGATTTCATAGACCCAGGTCGGTGGTGAAGAGGGTTCTAGCCAAGCCTCAACACGAGGGAGATGGAGCTGTTGTAAGAAGAAGCATTGGAAGGTATTCTTCTAATTTTAATCTTTCTACATTTTTTTGGATTTCCTTGTGGTTTTTTTCTCTGTTCTTGATTCATGGGTTGTGATATTTTAGTTTTTTTTATTTCTGGGTATTGATTATCTTGGGCGATTTCAGGACGGAATTGAAGTTTTTGGATCCTTTTCTCATGTTGGATGAGTTCTCAGGTAAAATATGAAAGTTTTGAATAAAAGATTTTCCTTATTGTTTTTTGTTTTTCTTGTTTGAGTTTCTAGTTAGATTGTTATTAAAATTTTTGGTTTACTGATGTTGCAGTTTCTGCCCCTGCTGGATTTCCTGACCATCCACACAGAGGTTTGGGGGCTTCATTGGATTCATTTCAATTTGTTTAATGGTTTCTATGTTTTTTACTTGTGATTTCTGAGAGCCTTTGTGTTCCTTTGGATTCTGATTCTGATTTCTGTATTTTCAGGTTTTGAGACTGTTACATACATGTTACAGGTATGATCGGATAAAATACTTAAATCCACAACCTTTTGAAAATTGATTCTATAGAGCTTAGATCACAAAATTTTGAACTGGGTTTCCATGGATTTCAGGGAGCTTTTACCCATCAAGATTTTGCAGGGCACAAGGGCACAATCAGAACCGGTGATGTGCAGGTGAGGATTTTAATTATGATTTGAATTCTCTTCTGGAAGATTTAACACAACTACTATAGATCATTATAGCATACCTTGATTCATTTCCATTTCTTTTCTGTTATCTTATATTTCTTCTTCTGCAGTGGATGACGGCCGGAAGAGGGATTATCCATTCAGAAATGCCCGCAAGTGAATCAGTCAATAGGGGCTTGCAACTTTGGATCAATTTATCATCCAAAGACAAAATGTGAGAATCCCAACCTATAAACCAATGTGTAAACTGTCAATTAGTCATAGACATTCAAGAATTTCTTTTCCTCGAATTCGAATTTGAAAATGCAAAACTGCAGGATTGAGCCTAGATACCAAGAATTGTTACGCGAGGACATCAGCAAAGCAGAGAAGGATGGAGTAGACGTCCGAGTGATTGCAGGGGAAGCAATGGGTGTCCAATCTCCGGTCTACACGCGAACACCAACAATGTACCTTGATTTCACCATGAAACCAGGAGCTCAATTGCACCAAAGTATCCCTGAGTCATGGAATGCTTTTGTGTATGTGCTGGAAGGGGAGGGTATCTTTGGGTCCATGGGCTCATCACCAGCAGCTGCTCACCATACCTTGGTTCTGGGGCAAGGGGACAGTCTCAGTGTGTGGAACAAATCATCAAAGCCTCTCAGATTCACCCTCATTGGAGGGCAGCCTCTTAATGAACCTGTCGCTCAGTATGGGCCATTTGTGATGAACACACAAGAAGAAATTGAAAAGACCTTTGAAGACTATCACTACAACCGCAATGGTTTTGAGAAGGCCAATTACTGGAAGTCTCAGTCACTGGTTTAAAGATCTTAGAGGCATTGCAAATGGGTCTGGAACCTGGATTGAAGCAGAATCACATCCACCAAATAAAAGCGAGAAGGTTCAGGTACCAGTCCATACCTGTCTCTATCTTGAGAAATCGGGAAGAAGCAGAAAGAAATACTTTTGAACCTCATGGACCTGCAAATGCTTCTAGAAGCTTCATGATGCAGATGCAGCAAGTGGGATTAGTGCTATAGTCATGATGATTCAGCTCATCTTATTACTGTCCCTTTCAGCTAAATTTTTACCATCTGCTTTGCATATTATATTACTGTACTTTTTTGCCCTTTTGTTCCATTCTTACTTATTGTTTGCCATTTTATTTTTCTGGGGTCCTTGTGTTGGTGATGTTGTTAGCAATAGTCAATAGATATGGCCTTTTTGTGTGAGTTGGGTTCTCAATCATTTTTCCACCCTTAGTTGACCCAACCAGGATTGTTTAATAGCTGTAATCTCAATATTGGAGAGGGGTCAACTGTGGAAGATCTTGATTTTTCTTGAAAAAGAAAAACTCTTCTGATCTTTGGAGTGTAGGATGTTATCATTGCTTTATCATCTAGTGGGAAGAAATTGGTTTAAAATGCAAATCCTCATCTTTGATTTACTGCAACTTTTTGTTCAGTTGTGCTACTTTGGAGAAATGGTGAGGGTCAATGTCATTGATTTATGGGGTTGAACTTTGAAGGACCAAGCAAAGACTGCCTCAATTCAAAATTGGAATGACTGCATGGCCCTCATTAGCACCACTGATTTCAACACCCTAATAGATGTTTTTGCATTTTGGCTGTTGAATACAACCTTAAATCAAGTCAGATACATTCTGTATTCTTTGGCCTTTTATATCTCCTTCCCCTTTGTCAAGAGGTGGAATTAGTTGGAAAATCACTTCCACCATGTGAGCCACAGAGAGGTGATCAACCCAAACTAGTTCATCTTCTTCCATATGGAAGATGAAAATGATTTAAACTTATTGAATTTATATGAAACAATTAACTTGAGGTGGAGAAATACGGGGGCAGGCTGCCAATTGTGAAGAAAGAAAAGAGGGAGTTTTCGGTTGCATACTAAATGGTTTGAAGATTGGTAGGGAATGGTTTCAAATTCTCTGCAAATTACCACACCAAGTATTCTGTAATAGGAGGGGGATTTAATGGAAGCAATCAATTAGAGTTTTTGGTTCAATCCAAATTTAAGGAACCAAGGAATCTTTGTTGATCAGTTTTAATCACACCCACTAAAGGAATTTAAGCACAAAATCTACACGTTAAACCAAAGATTTACTTGCTTCTCATGTCACCTCCTATAGCCAGAAAGGTAACCCAACCCGACCCATAGACAGGTTTAAGTAGGATATCTGTAATCCTTTAGGCTGGATCCTTCTTATGGGGGCAGGTGGCACAAGATAGACCATATAAAAAACTATTTTTGGTATAATACCTGTAGATCTGAAACTCATGCCATGGCTCTCTAATTGTTTTGAACTATGAAAGTACTACACATGCTCCATGCTATTGGGTTCAGCATAAGCTAAAGATTCTTGTGGATAGGATGCTCCATGCTATGCATGTTCAGGTCAGAGTACAAGCTGATGATTCATACCTAATAGCAAGATTGTTCTCCCACAACCCATAACATCAAGCAGCCTGGACCCATAAGCATGTCTCCCTCATGCTTGACATAAATTCACTTTTAATGTAGTATCTGCCTAGCAAACAATAATTCCAACCAAGTATGATATTCTCACCAATCAAAAAGTATAATCATACATTCATATTCATTTGAGTCCATTAATGTTTGTACCTACTGGTCTTCAGGGAACAAAAAATTAATTTCTGATTGAAAAAATGAAATAGATATTGTATTATTAGATAATGATAAACATGAAGATAACTCCATTAGGGGAGCAAACCAACAAACCCAATTGAATTTAACTGACCATGAGAAAGCTTTTGCAACTTCTCACTAAGTAAAACTACATGTGTTCATCTTGAACAGCAAGAAAACCTGCTCTGAGTTTGATTTGATCCATCAGCCCCACTGTTAACAAGGCTTACCCTGTTGAGAGATAATTCAGCTTTATATGAATCAGAATTTAGAACCTTCCTGCTGACATTGTTGTAGATCTCCCGGATGACAATCTCAAATGCTTTTTTAACATTTGTAGAATCTAAGGCAGATGTCTCAATGAAGAACATGCCCTCTGCTTCTGCAAGGTTTATTCCTTCTTCCACACTCACGTCCCTGATGTTCTCCAGATCCCTTTTGTTCCCCACCAACATCCTCGCCATGGTTGTGTCAGAATGAGCTGCATTGTTTTTTCATAATGTCAAACCACCATTTCCTACCCATAGAGATTAAGCATGTCTATTTATACACGAAAGCCCAAGGGCTGTAACAGGAGATGATTACTAAAGGGATACTGCCTTGGGAAACAAATAGAAATCAAAGATATCCAAGGTATCTATGACAATCATCAATCTTTAAAGAAAACTACGTTTATGGAGTCATGGACGCTTCTAAATAAATGACCTACATGCACTGGAGATGTTCTGGTTGACACTCAAATCAACTTTGGTACAACAGACATTTCCTATCTTAATTTTCGCATCACAACTTAACATCCAACATAGAGTAGAAAATATAATTTTTTACAGAAAGTCTTAAGTGGTTAAGAACTTAAGTATTAGATTAAAGAAATAATATTGTTTCATCCAACATATCTTATAGCTTTAATTTTTTTAACGACATTAATTCAAAATCCTTTTCAAATTTTTTTAATGAAATTAATTCAAAATCCTTTTCAATTCATGAGTTGTAAAATTCTCCACTTCTCTAAATTTGACAATCTCAGATAACAGCCATACCTGAAAAACAAAAATAAGAAAGCTGTGTGAATTATGTTTGAGTATAAATAAGTCCAGAACCTAGGTTGGCATTGCACTAAGAGTTGCCACAACCGGTTTTTTTTTTTTGTTGTTGTTGATAAGAGAGTTGCCACAACCTTGATCCAACAACTTTTTGCATAACTAGCTACTTTTGGGAAGTTGAGACAGTGATGTGTCATATCCATTGCTCTATATTGAGGGTGGTTCTCTGTTAAGAACCTTCCAGGTACTCCATTCCGGAACACCAGTAATTGCTGGTCTCATCTCACTGCAACATCATTTCCTATGTTTTTTACTATTCATGCTCTGATTAGATAAGCAATTCAAGAAAAAGGACATTCCTGCTCTCATTTTTACGGTTATTTATTCAACACTGGCATGGGTTCAAGCCTTTTAAATAGATATCATACATTAATAGCAAGGGCAGTAATTCATAGCTGACACTTGATTTTCAGAGGCAACTATTGCCAAGTGTTCTATGGGTCACTGGTGGGTGGCATGTGCACTGCACATCCATCATTATGAGGAAAAAATTTTGGTTGGAGAACATAGATGAGAGAGACACAGTAACATTTACTACTTTAATACATCTTAACTTTGAAGGTCTTTTCTTGTCCTAAAAATAAAAAATAAAAAAATTGGCATGCTTTCCCATTCTATATAGAATAGATATATGTGATTATTTGCTTTTTATTTGATTGTACTACATTAATTTTTGAAAGCAATTTCTTTTATGATGCTTAAGAATTTCACCGTGCATTATCTAGCATCTCTTGTAAAGGGCTGGACATTCAGGATGTTCTAGTATCTGAAAACTTTCAGGAATTGTAGGAATTAGTTACCTTTATTTCCTGTACACTATTGGTGTACATGTAATCCCTTCTATCTTAATATAATCCTTTCTATTACCTATCCAAAAAAAAAAAAAAAGAATTTCACAGTGCAGTCCAGCCACCATGAGTATCTGTAGTTGGAAAAGTATTCCTTGTGCGTTCGTTTCACACTTTGCCTTGTGCAAATAAGGTGCAAAAGTGTATATCCATGGAATCCCTAAGTAGAAAGTTGCAGGAACACAGCTACGCAAAATTAATACAATTATAATTGGTTGTTTCAGTATGTGAATTCATTTATTTGCAACCTATTTATGAACATGTCCATGTGTGTATACATGTCTAACTGTGATAAACAGGATACTTCTCTATATAGATCACATGATGGATTTAAGCTGACATGTCACACATTTTGATTTTTTGAAGCTGTCACATGTACCATGTTGACATGTTCAAGAGTTCACTCCCTGATTCTGAAGTGCAGAAAGAATGTGTATTCTACAGCTTAAATTGGCAACTTGATGTCAAGATATCAATAAGATTCAGATTTTCCAGTTGCTTTGTATCTAATTTATGATAACAGAATTTCATTATTTAAAATTCTTGAGGTTTAAATGCAAATTCATATATGTAATTATGCACATGCATGCATGTATTGCATGAAAAACTCCACGTGTCTACATAAGTGGGGCTTCGATGTCCAAAAATCTGAGTCCATGTTGACAGGACTCAGAGTCTATAACAATAGATTATAGGCTTCACATGTTAACAGTGGGATTAAACTGACTCATCTAACACATATTTTTTGAATATCCATGTTGTTCCACGTTCAAAAATGGATGTGGAGGATAGGATAGCATAGAAGATCAATAAGTATTATGTTCCATGCACTTAGGATTTGGACTCTGGAGGCCCAAAAAAAAAACTGTGTTTTAGAATTTATGTTGCTAAATATTGACGACAGAGAAAAATATCAAGATTTCCATTTCAAATACATCCCTAAATCAATAGTTGGTTGCACTGCATAAAGTCTTACTGGAAACATATCAGTTACTTGTATGGTGAACAAAAGTTCCATAAATGATTTGTTAAATTATGCATACATATATTTAAGAAGAAACTAAATGTCTATATCCAATGTTGCAATGCCGCATGCACAATTGAAGATCCCAAATGGATGTAACAGCACCATATCAAAGACAACCATATATTACTGCTTCCATATACCAATTCCATTTTAGAAACCTACTAACCGTGTTACCTATTAAAAGAAAAAAACCAACTAACCATGTTAAAACAGTTATCCTCCTATGCCACATTGGAACGCAATGCCAACAATGCAAGATATTTGTCACTAAGAAAGGAAATGCACTAAAAGTTAGGACTTGAAATACTTGCTATTAAGTTACAAAATACTAACTATCAGAAGTTTTTAGCACCAGATTCTGGAAGAGGTGGAAAAAATCTTCAAAAATTCAAATAGAAAGGGGTGGACAAGACATTAACCTACAAATGTAGAATCCACACCAAGACACAACCAAAAGAGCAAAAGAATTTTGGAAAGGCCTCAATTGTGGGACAAGACGCTGCACAAAATTTTCAATTGGTCTTGTTTATTTAATTAGTTAAGAATGTTGCACCCCTTTTTTGTCTACATAAGAAAGATGAGAATCCATTTCAGTCCTACTATCAAGAAACAAACAGAAAATAGAAATTCCAAGAGATAATGCAGAAAAATACAAAGAATATGATATGGGAAAAAACTGAGAAGTGAGACCAAAGAGATAGAAAAATAAATAAATAAATAAAGCAGTCTGCATCTCCATTACTTGTAGAAAGCCCCACAAGGGAAAGGAACATATAAATTGTTATCTTTTCTTCAAGAAACTGGCCAAAATAAGAAAAATTTGTTCGATTTTGAAACACATTTCTTTTTCTTCAATTCCAAACTAGACATCTTTAACCAATGCAAACAAAAATAAGAAGATATCAGGTACAAACAAGTCATAATAAACAGTGGCACCAAAAATATGTCTACCAAAGAGTCTCAAAGAGTCAAAGTGATCAAACTACATATGTGAAGAAGAACGAGAACAGGGACTTTTTAGAATTACAATAAATGCTATTCAGTTACCCATCACCTACATCTTTCTCTTTTCATCTTTTTCTAATTTTCAGCTTTATATTTTCAATTTAAGGTTTCTAAACGCCCTTCAAACTTCAGATCTGCAAACTCTATCATTCTAATCAGATCCAATAAAGCACCACTCAATCAAACAAAATTGACAACAATGGTAATTTGGGGCTTCCCCTTTTGTCCAAACCAAAAAATTAGGGTTTAATAACCAACTGGGTGTGTACTGAAAATTCTGAAATGCAGTAAAACACTTACTGTTGAGCTCATCGAGCCATCGGCCGACGCTGTCGAAGGTGGTCCGTCTACTGATATCGTAAACGATAAGGGCACCGACGGCGCCTCTGTAGTAAGCCGAAGTGACCGCTCGGAAACGCTCTTGTCCGGCTGTATCCCAAATCTGGGCCTTGACCTCCTTGCCGTCGATGTCCAAACTCTGCGTCTGGAACTCCACTCCGATCGTTGCCTTCGAATGCATGTTGAATTCGTTCCGGGCATAACGTGAGAGCAAATTCGATTTCCCAACAGCTGAATCCCCAATTATCACTACCTTGAAGAGATACTCCTCCCCTTCTTCCTCCTCCATTTGTACTATCTGGGATTGAACAGAGAAAACTGTATCAATTTACCAGAGATATATGGGAATTTTCCTTCTTTTTTGTTTTGTCGAGAATCAGAGAGGAGAGAAGGAGCTGAAAATGGCAAAAAGCAGGAAAGTGGATTAAAGTTGAGGAAAGGAAAAAGACCGAGGAGGAGAAGAAGCAGGAGAACAAGAAAGGCTGGCAGAGACAAGCCTGCGAAAGTGGTGGGGAAATGACAATAGAGATTTTTGATGATTTTCTTTCAACAAAAACGAAAAAAGGAAAGGAAAATTGAGAAAAAAGATCTTGATGATTTTCTGAATTTATTTAATTTTTCTGTGAAAGGACATATACGTTTTAGTTTTTGGATATTTCCCAACCCACTTTCACTGTAGGACTTGATTTGGCTGGGTGACTGGGTCATGCCTTTCACATAGCAAGGGAGACCCTAAGGTAGGGCTTTGTGGAAGGTGCCCCATAAACCATGTACCCAAAGAATTGGAAACAAAAGAAGAGTAAAAATATTTATTTGAAACCTCACAATTTTTTGTTTTGGTTAAAATTTTTTAAGTACAAAACTATAGCATTAGTAGATTTATAGAGAGTTATAAAGAAAATGAGAAGTTTTTATTATTAGAAATGAAATTGAAATAAAGGTGAAAATTGTGAAAATAATCAAGAGCTAGTATTTTTATTTTTATTTTTTTTTGGTAACGGAGTTAGTATTTTTATTATTCGTACTAACCGGGTGCACATGTATTACTATTCACGAAGAAAGAAGTAAATGGAAGGGAACGGTTTTGCATATTATTAAGTTTCTAAA
Source organism: Buxus sempervirens (assembly GCA_947561395.2). Taxonomy (NCBI): domain Eukaryota; kingdom Viridiplantae; phylum Streptophyta; class Magnoliopsida; order Buxales; family Buxaceae; genus Buxus; species Buxus sempervirens. The sequence continues at coordinate 24,329,308 of OX387192.1, read as the reverse complement.
AAATTAAGGCAATTTTGACTATTGTACCCTTTTATTAATGAATCTTCACAATGATGTGTAAAGGCTGTTTTGGGAAATCATGCATTTGGGTTAACGTGAATCCCAATGGACGACTCGCGTTATATATAGTATAGATGTCTATACTATAAACATATCATATGACAGTTGATTCATTGGCCCAAACAAGTCATGAGGAGCTTATTTGAGGAAATTTGCTATGCACATAAATGGGGTATTAGCTAAGCATATTAGATGACAGATCACCTTGGTCAAGCCAATACCTAATCTTAAGGTTGCATGAGTTTTATAAGTAAAATTGGAGCATGTAAGGACTTGTAAAGTTGCTAGAAAGCAGATCTTGTGAGCTAAAATGGAAATGGGAACTTACGTATTAATTTATTCAATTTATTACTCAACATAGAAAGGATATTTAGTTCTCATGACCCGTTCATAGATTCAATCGGTCTTGAGAAGTTTGGGGTTGAACCGCTTGTAGCGTCATAAAGGCAACCACCCCCTTGAAGAACGTGCCAAATACATAATTTTTTTCCTTGAAAATAACCTTATAATGCTATATTGCCTTATATTTCTATTGGGTAACCTCGTCCTTTTTATTTTTCACTTTCCAAAAGTTATCCTTAAAAATTTTAAGCGCTATTATCTTTTTAACTGCATATGCCGTGACCATCATTATCATAAGCCCGTTCATGTTAAAATGGGTCAGCAACATAAATCTTGTCTCTCCATCTCACTTTATAAAAAATCGTATATTAATTTACGTTTTTATATTATAGCCAAAGTAAAATATAACGCTGCATGACTATCCCTAGTGATTGTTATGTCCATCATTTTCTATTTGTCACCATCAATGAGGCTACTTGTGGAGATCTCCTACCCACATAATAAGAAAGATTTTTTAGTCAACATATTAGACAATAAATTAGATAGCCATACCAAGATCTATTCTTAAGTAGTTCCCACATATCTAGATGTTGATTGATTTTGAACCATGGAGCAATTAATTTCATATTATTTCAAGAATTTTATTTGACTATGTGGTGGATTTGGTTAGTCCAACTTAACATTATGTGATAAATATTGTTTCCATTCCCTTTATCTATTATTATTATTTTTTCTAGTTATAAAGAACCTATGTAAACATATGATTGCTAGTCCAACTGAGGCTCTGGATCTTCTGTGTAGCATTTCTCTGTGAAGCATTTTCTTCCTTTGTGCAGCACAATCAAATGGCCACATCACCATGGGAACGAAGCTGATTCAGGGAAATATTGTGACGTGACATTCATCACCGGTTTTAAAGTCCAATTAGGGGCTATCAAATATGGGGGTACCCCCATGTTTGCCTGAAGTACCCCATTGTTAAGATCGGGTACCCCCATGTTTGCTTGAGGTACCCCATTATTTGATAGAGGTACCACATTGTTAAGCTCTAAAAGTCAATTAGGGGCTATCAAATATGGGGGTACCCCCATGTTTGCCTAAAGTACCCCGTATTTGACAGAGGTACCCCATTGTTAAGATCGGGTACCCCATGTTTGCCTGAGGTACCCCAGTATTTGACAGAGGTACCCCATTGTTTGCCTGATTTGATAGCCTTCATTTAATTTGGACTGTTGGAGTGAGCTGCACAGAGAAGGCGTTTGCTTCACAGAGGATCTGCTACACAGAGGACCCGTTGCCTCCAACCGAAATCTCATCCATGGGATTCACAAATCATGCCTATGTAGAATGGGTTGTAGAGAAACACCTTAGAGAAATAATTTAATAGAATTATTCTTTGATCGATATTGATGGGTAATAGCGTAGGGTTGATGGATTATAATAACAAACAGATTGTGTTTGGGGGTCAACACGCTTGTTTTTTGTGTAAAACTTATATTTTATCATAGTTTCAAGGTATTTCAAGCTTAGTAGACTAGTGTTATCATTGAAAAAAGAAGTTACTATAGAGTCAACAAGTCCTTTGTTAGGGAAAGCTTTTCACTTTTAATTAGTTTTATTTTATCATATTCTTAAATTAATTTTAATTAAGTCCATTTTTATTTTAGAAATTCTATGGGGGTGGTGATATAATTACCGAAAAAAAAGATTTATAATAATTTTATTTTACCATACTTTAAGGTAGTAATATCAATCCACATTTGTTGTATAATATATGCCATTATCATTTATAAAATAGAAGATTTATAGGCGAATTATAATTTTGACAATGTTTTAATATATTGAATAATTGAGATTGCAAATTTATACATTTTGCCTCCAAAAGTCCGTTTAAGGAGTTATAATATAATTGATAATATTTAGTTATTTCTTTGCTTGCATGTTCAAGTTAGGGTTTATTTCCAACTTGACATTAACATGTCCTGAGCTTGAGCTCAATCCATTAAAATTTATATTTTTTTCATATATATCCTATATATATAAAAATACATGTTTTATAAATAAATTTATTAATTAATTTATATATTTTGCTTTAAAACATTAGCATTATAACATTTTATAGTATACTAACTGAAATCAACCCTCCCTGTTACCAACTCAATAAGATTAGGAGTGAGTTTGGTATGGGCTAAATTACCTAATTTAGTTGGGTTAGGGTGTAACGCGATCCAGGTTTACTTAATCACATAAACCCAAATCTGGTTCGTTAGGGAAAATTGCCCAAAACACTATTTCAGACTTAAACAACTTCATTTATTATATCAGAGTGCGAAAATAAGAACATCTTTCAGAAAATGCGGAATTAAACTACCAAAATAATCCATTTATATTTCATCTATGAAGTCTGGAAATGGTTCAACTAAATAACATAAATAACATCCACCCAGGTGTGAATTAAAGATACCAATCATCTTTTAAGTGACATCAAATTCCTTAATCAAAATCCTGAAAATAATCCCTAAGAAAATAAATCTAAGTGTCTATCCATATCCTATATAAGAATGAAATAGTCTTCTTCCTGGTAATCACAGTATTTCCCCGGTGTCTCTACCCCGGCAACGTCCTCTCCAGGAATATCTGAAAACAAAACCGATAAAACAATAATGTGAGAAACAACATCTCAGTAAGCAGTCATGCAAATAGTTGACCACAATAAAATATGGCACGCTTAATCCGAATAATCACCATAAGATACAAACCACAAGGAAATACAATTTGTCCACTTCATGGGACTCATGAAATAGTATACCAGATAAAGAGAGTAGACATGTGCCAGTATGCTACCTAACTAAATTACGATGGACCAACCGCCCTGCAGTCTGGTTATTCAACACCAACGGAAGAACCTAACCATGAGTTAGCATGTACGGCCCAACCAATCCAGGAGTGGGTAACGTAGCGACCGACCAATTCAGGAGCGGTACCATCCTCGAGATAATGGAATGCCTCAGACACAGAATTCAAACCCCTCTAATACACATTTCACTTGCTAGCTATTCTATGGATCCATATAACTGCTAAGCCCACTCAACAGTGAGAAAACCAACCAAGGTAATGGACATACTTCTCAATAACACCCACCAAATATAGAACCATATCTGTAACCAAATCCGCCCATACGGGATACAATAAATCAGGCACCAGCCTTGTCACACCAGTGACCCAAAACCAAAACAGAATGTACCAAGTCATATGCAGGGGCGGCTCAAACTTTTTGGGGGCCTTAGGCAAGGTCATAAAATGAGGCCTTTTAATTAAAAAATTAATATTAAACCATAAATTTATTTCTTGCCTTTTTAGATGCAAAATTACTAATTAAATTTTTGTATTCAAGTTTAGCCAATAAATCATTTTCAATAATTAAAATTGATAAACTATTTAATCTATCTTGAAACATAGTTGTTCGTAAATAATTTTTTATAATCTTTAGTTTTGAAAAACTTCTTTCTTCAGATGCAACTGTAACAAGTATGGTAAGTAATATTCTATATACAATTAAACAATTGGGAAAACAATCGAGTTCTTTTATTAGATTAAGTATTTCAATTGGAGTATTAATTTCTGTTTTTTACAACTTTTAAAACCTTTAATTCCAAAAACAAATCCAAACCATCAATATTACAATGCATGTCATGCTTAAGAAAATTTTCAAGATCAAGACATTTTTTTTTCTAAATCACAATCAATAAAAGAATGTAATCTATCAAGACCAAATAAAAACCCAAATATATCATTGCTTTTTGAAAGATTCCTCTACAGATTTCATAATCTCGTCGACATTTTCATCAAATTGCTTTTTCCTATGAATGGTACGCTTTTTAGAGAATGTTGGTTCTATTTCCATTTCCAGTGCAACTTGTTTTGAAAAATCTAAAGCAGAATTAAAACCACTTTCTCTAAAATTTTTGAAATAAGAAATAAATCCCTTTAATGTATCCATAGCAAGATCTAGTAGCATATTTTCAAGTTGTAAACTCTTATTAACTGAATTTACAATAAACAATATATCATACCAAAGATTCATCCCCTTTTCCCTTTTTAAAAAACGAAAGAGAGAGAGTATTCCACGAGTTGCTCTTTTTTTTTTTTTTTTTTGGGACACAAGCTGCTCTAAATCTTTCTTAACGTTAATAATAGTGAGGCCCTTAACGCTTAAAAAAATATTAAAAAACAAAAAAAACGTTAAAAAAGAAAACCTAATAGTTGGGGGCTTTAAGGTTTAAAAAAACAAAACCTAATAACATAATAAAGAAAAAATATTTAAAAAAAAGTTTAAAAAATGGGGCCTTCATAGTTGGGGGGCCTTAGGCGGTGGCCTTAGTGGCCTACCCCTTTGAGCCGCCCCTGGTCATATGTCCAAAACTCCAGGTTTTAACGGGCCAATATGTCCCGAATGTGTATCGACTCCATCGATGCACACAATACCTTCATATCACCCAAATACAAGTGTATGAACACATAAAACCAATCTTGGTTAAAAGTAAAATCTTCTGGAACAATAGAATCAAGTAAATGTGCTTCTTTAAAAACATCTACCCAAAATCTTTATAAAATTGAATTTAAAATATCCGCCAATGCAAACACTTCCCAAATACCCTAATCTTGATGGTACATAGGCTAAAATTGAATAAAACCATTTCCTTGATAAAAACTAGGTTGAAAAGTCAAGTTTTCCAAAATCTGACAGACTGGTCGCTCGAGCGGCCAAGGGCACTCAATCGGCCTTACCAAACAGGTTATTTCAGGGTAGGTCACTCGATAGGTCGCTCGAGCGACTGTTCTAGCGGTAGTACAATCTGGGTAAAATTGCGCTCGAACGACTGCTCAGGCGGTCCAATACGTGAAAAATCCGTAACTTTGCGAAATTCAAAAAAAATTTCACAACTCAATATTCAATGCCTCAAAACTATTCTAAATTATTTTAAAATACATTATACACATGCTAGAACAATTCCCAACACATAAAACATCATAAATAATGAAATCAACGCATCAAACATCGAATAACCATGAATATCGTCTAAACACGAATTTAAATTTTATGCAAGCATCAAGGGACTACTTACCTGGTTTTCGGAACTTAAATCTTCTCTAAGAACCATGAAATATCACCCCCAAAGTTTGCCAAACGATCCCAACAACCCTCGATTATGTCTGGGTTAAAAATCACACTTTTAAGACTCTTTAACATACGAAAATCTCCAGAACAGAACTTGTATCTATTGGGCTCTTACCTGAGTTCTATGTGCACGAAAATCCTCTTTTTTCCTTCTCTAAGACATCTCCAACAGTTGTTTAGGGTTTAGGTTTGATCACAAGGCAACTAGGAGAAGAAAAATAGGAAACAAGCAAAACTCACGGCTCCTTCTATTTTGGTATTTTTGTGCTCAACGTGTAACACCATCTCCATGCACAACTAGGTTTTATTATTTATTTAATAGTTTTTACTAATTTGCCCCTCCTTCATTAAACCCACTTAAATCAAACCATCTTATTCTTAAACCAACTCAATCCCTTGGGTCAACCCACTGTCCTTGGGTTCGACTAATTCCTTTTATTCTCCTTGTTTATTTCTCACTTAATTCTTACTAATATAATATAATTGCACAATAATTAATATATTAAAATTATATGTAATCAATAATTAGGAACTTACCTTATATAGGCTCTCCTATCATATCCGGTTCATCTTGAACTCCTCCAGGTTGAACCAAGATCTCATCTCCTGCACATTATTAACCAATTAGTCTAGTTACTAAAATCTGGGATTTTACATAGGGCTTGTTCCCCTGCTCGCATTACTAAACCCGGTGCACTAAGGCCTTGTTTGGATGTGAAGAAAATGCAAGAATTGTATATGACAAAAGGAGACAAAAGAAAATTAGAGTTAAGGAAATTGAAAAGTATGAAAATCATATGGTTATGACTAAAAATCGAGGCCATATCAGCTGGCAGTGGCGGAACCAGGCTTTGCTTAGGGGGGGCAATTGCCCCCCCTAAATTTTTATTTTTTAATTAAAAGTATATATATTTTAATTGAAATTCAGGTTTTGCCCCCCCTAAAATTTCTGGTTTGCCCCTCTATCTCCATGAAATTTCTATATTTTATTTATAAGTGTTAATTGAAATTTTTTTTTGCCCCCTCAGGTTTGGAGTCCTGGTTCCGCCACTGTCAGCTGGAACCTACAATGGAAGATCTGCTAGTCCAATGATGAGTGAGGTGTACATGTCAGCATCATTCACAAACGTGTACACCCTACTCACCGTTGGACCAGCAGATATTCCAACCAGGGGCTCCAGCCGATTTCAAGTCCTAAAAATCTTGCATTTCTTCGTGTTTGGATAGCAAAAAGCAATTGGGGAGGAAGTATCATTGCTATAACACAGAGTTTGATCTTCATAGCCTAAAACAAAAAGGACAGTTTTTTTATGCCTTTTATCTCTGGAGGAACAATGGACCCTAAAATTTTTGTTGGTCATCCAAACAGTCCGAGGGTATGACGGAAACTAAAATTCGGTCAATTTTTTGCCATTCTCAATGATTTAAATCCTCTACGACGAACCTGTAAAGGCGCTTGTCCATAGTCATTAGATGATTGCTTTTTCTAACGGCTACATACAAAAACAGCTTTTACAGGATTTATTTTTCCCAAAATAAAGGAAAAATAAACAAGCCGGAGGACATTTATGTCTTTTCGAGACCTACAACTAAGCAAAAATTTTTTTTTTAATTCATTTTATTTCCGTTTTAGAAGCATTAGCCTCGGCGTGATAAGCGGCGCCGTGGATCTAGTTATACGCCGACATGATAAAGTTAGCCTACCTGGACACCGAATCGGAGTAGCGAGACCATTCACGTTGTAAATTGTATTTCTCGTCAAAAGTCATCTTACCATTTCCGTACCGTCATGCACGCCACCACCACTTAAGGGGACGGCCAACGGTTTGGTTGTGGGAAAAAATAGAAACCAAAATATATCAAGCCCGGTGATTTGCAAGCAATTATCCCCTTTTTCAATGGTTTGAGTTCAAACTTGTTTTGCAGGCTACTAAATTGATGAAATTATTCAATTTCATTAATTTGTAGAACATTTATGCTACATAAATGATTTTTTTTTTGTCTAGAATTTTCTTTATTATTTTTCTTTATGTTTTTCTTTATTATTACGTGTAGCCCGCGGGTGGCCCGTTAGCCTGTAGGCCACGGCCCACCCTTAGCGGTTCCGTGCCAGGTATATTGATAAATGGGCCAAGCACAACATGGCCCGATAAGCAACCCTATTGTTGGATGAAGGTCCATTGTGTTCCCAAATACACTCTCAATGTGTCATTTCATCTCCATTATTTACTTGATGGTTTATAAAACATGTTAACATGCACAGTTGAGCGTAAGTGGGCTCGGATGCCCTAAGTTCCAAAAAAATTTAACATGCATGCTGGCAAGTGAACGTTTATTAGGGTTTCATTTCGCAACCCCATGTGCTTGGGTTGCTTATACGCAAGGATTAAAGTGTATCGGCCAATCCATGTGATTGGTTTGCTAATTTGCAAAGTTCAAAACCTCGGATATCGAGCGGTATCGTATCGGCTGATATTTATCATAAAATACTGACATTTATTGGTGATAAAATACTGAGTTGTATCGGCCAATACAAGTTTACAAAAGCTATGATGGGTATTTTAGTTGGTTTTTAAGTAACTTGACAAAAACATACCAAGAAGAATTGATGCCTACCATTACAATTGCAAAAATCTATCAAAGTGTGGGGCTAATATAATTTGCAATATTGTTTGATGAAATAAAGCTAATTTGATAATTAGCAACTTCTAGAATAGGTTGGTTTGGTTCTCTCCTTCTAGAGAATTCTTGAAGAAGGTGAAGGGTCAAAAGACATGAATGTGAAGGGTCAAGGGTCATTTGCTTATTCAACAAGTTATCTAAGAATAGAATTCAAGAGGCTATATATACAACCCTATGTCAAGACATTTTGTCAATTCAATTTGAAGATGAATAGTATCTAGTTCCTGTGAGACATGGAAAATCAAATCAATGACTTCCTAATCATCACACAGGATTGACAAAATGAAGGAGTCGCCACCATTCAATTTTAAGTGTGAATGGACACCAAAATAATCAAATAAAATACAAAAGGCAAAACTAGAGTAAAAATAACTCTACTTTAAAATAAATAAAAACCATAGATGGGTAAGGAGATTAGGTTATGAATATGGGAAGATGTTAGGCACCCCTATTCATACACACAAGGTGGTTGCTAAGTGTTGTTCATGCTTTGAAAAAGGCTTGCTAAAAACCAAATTAAAAGTAGAGAAAAAGAGTAAAAAAGATGTATGCCTTTTTCTATATGAATGGCCCAATTAATTCTGGACCCTTCATATGAATATGCTATCTCTAGGGTTTCATGATTGAGTAAAATCAAGATAAAGAAAACAAACCTAAAGTAAAAACTTGAAAAACTAGCTTTAAGTTAAATCACTGAAATCTTGGAACTACATGATAAAAGTTAAAAATCTCTTGACAAAATATTGAAGAATAAACTTGAACAATCTAGGGTATAGATCTGGTCCAAATCTCTCATTAGTTGAGAGATCTAAACCAGATACACCCATGTTGATGAAAAACATCAAAAAGGGAGAGTTTAGACCATAGGATCCTCTCTCAAAGATTAAAACAACTCAAAAATCACCTCATGAAACCCTAGAGGTTACTTTAAGGCTTTTGATTTCAGATCTACCATAATATGGTAGATCCAGAATCCTAGCCTAATAATAACCAAAAGAAAGAAAACAATGTGGTGGGTGTAGTTGTGTGGAAAATCAAAACTCTAGGAGAAAAAAGAGATCTAATGCTATGAACAGCATAAATCTATGATATTCCTCCATATTTTAGAAATAAACAATCACATAATATAAACCAAGTATTAAAAGACATATATCAAGGATTACAACACATGGGGGTCTACCCTACGGATCCATTCCTGTCCTCCTTTCCCCTAGCTCTCTCTTCACGTTTTATGGCTAGAGAAGATGCTTGAGGTACTTGGATTTAGGTTTGAAGTTACAACCATACACAGGCCTTATTCTACAGAAAAAGTAGAAGAAAAGAATAATCCTAGAATTAAAAATAGAAAAGAAAAGGGGAGAGAAGCTTACCTAGCCTGGATTTGAGAAAGCAGAGAGGCAGGGGTTCCCTTCTTCTCTTGGAGCTCTTCTAGTTTCAATTCTCAGCCATTTGCTTGAGGTGAGATCCTCTATTTATAGGCAAACCAAGGGGCATGGTTGGTCACAAGGGTATGCCAAATTAGGGTTTTAGAATGTTCCAACTTAGTTTCAAAACATGAGTTGGAGTAAATCTGAAAGCCAACGGAGGGTAAAAAGGGAAGATCACATCTCCTAGAGAGAGATATATATGAGTGGTAAATAAGGCTCAGAAATCGAGCACTTGCAAATTCGCACAAATTATGTGTGACCGCATATATATTGCGGTCATGCCTTAACCGCATACTAAATGCGGTCACGAACAAACCGCATATAAAATGCGGTCAAGACCAAACCGCATACTAAATGCGGTTTTGTCTAAACCGCATACTATATGCGGACAAAACCAAAATGGCCTGTCTACACAGATTTTGCATAGCCTTGACCCTTACCTGCATAGGCAATACTTATTTACATGTAATATCATTTAAGTGTCATCGTATTTTTTAATCTCCATTTACTTAAGATATTACATGTAAATAAGCAAACACCCCCCCCCCCCCATTTGAATCCATTAAAAATAGTTCCAAAATTTCAAGTGAATAAAAAGTCAACTTTCCAATTCAAGGCTAAATTCCGGTTTTTTGGGTCCGGTAAAAAGATTCAACATGTTAATACCAAGGTATTTGTCAAGATTTAAAGGCTCAAAAAATTCATTTATACAATAACATTACTAAAAACTCGATTACTGGAAAAAATTATCTTGAAATCTTGCCTATAAAAATATTTCATTTTTTGGGGTCAAAAGTCAACAAAATTCAACCGGAAAAGTTTGACTTGGAGCAAAAGATTGAATTTGGGCCTTTTCCTTTGTGGTTTTGGATTTATAGGGGTTAAGGATCTCAAACCCAATGTTAAGAATTGAAAATTTTAATAAGATATTTCTCTCCTTCAAGATTTATCAAAAATCGTGCAATTTTGGGGTGTCTACAGTTCCTCTCTTATCAATTTGTCTTTTACCTTTGTATGTTTGCTTGTTTTTTTCTTCTGTTTATCTCACATTATCTTTCCAAGCTCCAACAGATTTGGTATCGAATCAAGTTTGATATCATGAATTCGGAGCAGGTTTGATATCATGAATTCCACTTCCGTACTTACAAATTTTAATTATGCACAAACCTTGATTCCGATTTTCGACGGCGAAAGCTATGATTTTTGGAGTCTGCAGATGAGAACTCTTTTCTTATCACAAGATTTGTGGGAGATAGTTGAAGACAGCTATGAAGAACCGGCTAATGCAACGGCACTTGAAGCACTAATACCCAGGGAGAAGAAAGAGTTCAAAGACAACAAGAAGAAAGATGCCAAAGCACTTCTGTTCATTCAACAAGGGGTAAGCAAATCTATTTTTCCAAGAATATTGGCTGCAAAGAAGTCCAAAGATGCTTGGGAAATTCTCAAAGTAGAAGAATTCCAGGGTTCACAAAAGGTAATCTCCATTAAACTTCAATCGTTATGGCGAGACTTTGACAATTTATTCATGAAAGAAAGTGAGCAAATTCAAGCTTTCTTCTCTAGAGTTTTTGGCATTATAAATCAAATTAGGAGTTATGGAGATACTATTGCTGATCAAAAAATTGTTGAAAAAATTCTTAGAAGCTTACCGTCAAAGTTTGAACATGTGGTAGCAACTATTGAAGAATCTAAGGATTTGTCTACATTGTCTTTCATTGAATTAATGGGTTCTCTTGAAGCACATGAAAAAAGAATGAGCAAGTTTGCAGAACAGCCAGTTGAACAAGCTTTTCAGTCTAAGTTGAATTTCACAGACAAGAAAGAGCACAAGGAGGCCAGAAAAGACAAGCAAAAGAGAAATTTCCAAAAAGGCAAAAAATTTTATCGAGGAGGAAACTATAACCAGGGATACAAAGAGCGTAATGGGTACAATTCCCAAAGGTATGATAAAACTTCTTCTTCATCTCCTTATTGCAATGTTTGCAAAAAGGTTGGGCATGCAAGTGAAGATTGTAGATATAAGTGTAAAAAGTGCAAAAAGTTGAATCATATGCAGAAAGATTGTTATTATCAGAATAGGAAACAAGCCAACTATTTTGAAAAATTAACCTCGCAGGTAAAGCTTGGTGATGGAAATTTTCAGAATGTTGAAGGCAAAGGTACGATATTTGTCAAATTGAAAGATTGCAGATCTAGATCTATTTCTGATGTCTTTTATGTTCCCGGGCTTACTCAAATTTTGCTAAGTGTTGGGCAGCTTCTTCAAAAAGGGTATTCAGTTAACTTTGATGATGATGAATGCAAGGTTTTCAACAAAAGAAGTAAGCAGCTGGTGGCAAAAGTTAAAATGTCCTCAAAAAAAGTTTTTCCTTTGATTATGCCATCAGTCAAGGCTTATGCTTTTAAAGCTAAAAAAATTGATGAATCTGTGTTATGGCATTTGAGGTATGGTCATCTAAATTATAGAGCTTTGCAGCTTATCAAAAGGAAAAATATGGTGATTGGCCTTCCTCCTATTGCACATGAAGAAAAGGTTTGTGAAGGGTGTGTTTATGGAAAATTTCATAGATTTCCATTTGTTTTGACATCTTGGAGAGCTAAAATTCCACTTCATTTGGTTCATGCTGATATATGTGGACCAATGAGAACACCATCTTTCAATAAGAAGCGATACTTTCTCCTCTTTGTTGATGACTACAGCAGGATGATGTGGGTGTATTTCCTTGAACAAAAATCAGAAGCCTTCCATACATTCGTGTAGTTCAAGGCGCTTGTGGAGAAAAAAAGTGGCCATAAGTTGAAGGAGCTACGAACTGACCGTGGCGGAGAATTTACATCTAATGAGTTTCTGAAAATTTGCAGGGACAATGGAATCAAAAGAGAGTTGACTGTAAGGCACACACCACAGCAAAATGGTGTGGCAAAGCGCAAAAATCGCACTATTGTGGAGATGGCACATAGCATGCTCAAAGGAAAAGCCCTTCCCAAAAATTTTTGGGCTGAAGCTATTAACACAGCTGTTTATATCCTCAATAAGCACCTACAAAGGCAGTTCTAGACAAGACTCCCTATGAAGCTTGGCACAACCATAAACCTGCAGTCACTACTTTCAGGCTTTTTGGTTGTCTTGTTTATTCTCACACTCCTTCTCAATACAGGGAAAAGTTTGATGAGAAAGGTGAGAAATTAATTTTCATTGGCTACAGTGCCGAGTTTAAAGCTTACAGGTTGCTCAATCCAAAAACCAATGCCTTGGTAATCTCCAGAGATGTTATATTTGATGAGTTAAATGCATGGAAGTGGGAAGATGGCAATCAGAACACCGAACTGACACTTGTTTTTGAAGAAGATACAGATCCAACCCCTCCAGTCCTTCCAGCAACTCCTCAACTTCAGCCAGCCCAAGCAGTTCTAGTATTTCTGATTCTGATTCACCACCAAGGAAGGTACTAACTATGAGAGAAATTTATGAATCTTGTAATGTTGCATTCCTTGCTTGTGAACCAGGAAAATATGAAGAAGTAGCAACAGATGAAAAATGGCAGAAAGCCATGGATGAAGAAATCAATGTCATTAGGAAAAATAATACATGGGAGCTTGTTGATCGTCCAAATGGAAAAAATGTTGTTGGCCTGAAGTGGATTTATAAAACAAAATACAATGAAGATGGCTCAATTCAGAAGCACAAAGCAAGGTTGGTGGCTAAAGGTTTTTCCCAAAAGCCTGGAATCGACTACAATGAGACATTTGCTCCAGTTGCCAGAATGGAGACAATTCGCACCATGCTAGCTATTGCTGCACAATTGCAAACTTCAATCTATCAGTTAGACGTCAAATCTACCTTCTTGAATGGTGAGCTCAAAGAAGAAGTATTTGTTGAACAACCTAAAGGGTATATCTAGAAAGGCAAAGAAAGCAAAGTGTATCAACTCAGAAAAGCACTCTATGGTCTCAAAAAGGCACCACGTGCTTGGAATAGCAAGATTGATCAGTACTTTCATCAAAATGGCTTTACAAGGAGTCCAAGTGCACCATCACTTTATGTCAAGAAAGAAGAAAATTTCAAGAAAGCTATGATGAAAGAATATGGGATGACAGACTTAGGACTCATGCGGTATTTTCTTGGGATCCAAGTCACTCAATCTCAAGATGGAATTTTTATCTCTCAAAAGAAATATGTTGATGATCTTCTCAAAAGGTCTTGTATGACTAACTGCAAGCCAATTGCCACACCCATGATGGCAAATGAGAAATTCTCTAAGAATGATGGTGCTCCAAAGGCGGATGCATCTCTTTATCGTAGTCTAGTTGGGTCCCTTGTTTATCTTACATTATCTTTCCGAGCTCCAACAGATTTGGTATCAGCGCATTGTTCTTGCAGTTAGTATCCTTTCTCGTTCTATGAATGGGCCTAGCAATAATCATTTTGCCGCAGCTAAAAGAATTCTTTGCTATATCAATGGCACAAAGAATTGTGGTCTCTTTTACAGAAAGGAAGAAGACAATCATCTCTATGGCTACACTGACAGTGATTGGGTAGGATCAATTGATGACAAAAAAAGCACTTTAGGATATGTGTTTTGTTTGGGAACCAAGATGATCACATGGTCTTCCAAGAAGCAATGCACAGTAGCACTTTCATCAGCAGAAGCAGAATATATTTCAGCCACAAGTGCAGCATGTGAAGCAGTTTGGTTGCGCTGAATCCTCGAAGATTTTCAACAAAAGCAAGAAGCACTGACAACAGTTTTTTGTGAAAACATGTCTACTATTGCAATGACCAAGAATCCAGTTTTTCACAGCAGGTCAAAGCACATTGAGTTGCGGCATCACTTCATTCGAGAACTCATCGCAAGAGGGGATATTGATTTACAGTTTTGCAAGACCGATGAACAACTTGCTGCCGGTTTCACTAAAGCTGTTCCACCAGAAAAATTCAAGAAATTTAGAGATCATTTGCAAACTACAAATTAAGAGGGGATGATGAAATAAAGCTAATTTGGTAATTAGCAACTTCTAGAATAAGTTGGTTCGGTTCTCTCCTTCTAGAGAATTCCTGAAGAAGGTGAAGGGTCAAAAGACATGAAGGTGAAGGGTCAAGGGTCATTTGCTTATTCAGCAAGTTATCTAAGAATAGAATTCAAGAGGCTATATATACAGTCCTATGTTAAGACGTTTTGTCAATTCAATTTGAAGATGAATAGTATCTAGTTCCTCTCTTATCAATTTGTCTTTTACCTTTGTATATTTGTTTGGTTTTTTTCTTCTGTTTATCTCACATTATCTTTCCGAGCTCCAACATTGTCTACATGGACTAGCCCTTTTGTTAGATGTAAGGTCTAGATTGACCACATTATTGATTTGTATGGCAAAAGAAAATCTAAAGTCTTGACTTTATAGAAAATGGTACCAAATTTCATTGACTTCATGCTATTATCTAGAGAGAATGCTGGAAAGCTATAGGAAAATAAAATAGATGAAAATGAAGTAAAATTAAGGGTTTTTGTTCCTTCTTTTGACCGTATATATGGATTATTCACTCTTTTCTTTTGCAGGTAATGGAAAAGTAGGTTGCAGAAAAAGTTGCTTTTCTTACATTCTCTTTTATTGTTTGAGAGCAAAAGTGAAGACTCGTAAATCCACACTAAAAAAAAGGGGAATATATAATTGCTCAATGGAACCTGACAAATTAACTTTAAAAAAACTCATTTATATCTGAATTTTTCCTTTCTTTACTTGGGCTAATCTCCTTTGAACACTTTGTTATTTGAGTGGCCCGCGGGTCAAGTCCATGGTTCCATCAATCATGGAATCATGATTCAGGCTTACTAGTCAATATGTTCGAAAAATCTGCATGTGCTTTGTCTTCACATCCAACATGACAAAAATAAATAAATGAATAATAAGAAGTATTTATTTTCAAACTTCACATGGGGATAAGTCCAAAATATTGGGAAAAAAGGGAAGATAACAAAGCAAAGATTAAGAAGGATAATAAGGATTTCAATACTGCTTCATCATCTTCATTTTCTGACAATATTCACAGCCGAAGGGAGATCATTACCAATTGGTTATCTCAGAAAACAATTTAAGAGTAAGTGGTATTCATAAGCAGCCCACAGAGCAATAAAAACAATTAGTCAACCAGCCAGCTTCATCCGCATAAACATAAAGTTGTTGTTCCACTCAATTTAATGGACTGGTCAACAAAGTCTGCTTGTGATGATCCTAATTCTTCTCCCATTCCTCAGTCTTATAAGAAGAAAACCATGTAGAAGAGCTGCAATGTCAGGTACAAGGAAAAAGTCATGGCTTTGTTATATCACCTTCTCTTCTTCTTCATCCTCCTCCTCTGCAATTGCACTGCAGAACGTTGGGGGGAGAACTGCAATACAGGCAGTAAAATAGGAAGAAACAGCCCAGTTTCAGCGAACATCGATCAGTTTTTAGCCGAAGTGGTAAATAGAATTCATCCAACTGGGTTTGTTGCTACTTCCTATGGTAGCGCTCCGAACAAAATCTATGGCCTGGCTCAATGTAGAGGTGATGTAAGTAAAGAGGACTGCTTAAGTTGCATTAAGGATGCTGCAAAGCAGATCAGAGAGCGTTGTCCAGACCAAGCCGACGCCCGAACATGGTTCGACTACTGCTTCCTGAGGTATAACAATGTAGATTTTATCGGTCAGCTCGATACATCTTATGGTATAATCTTTTGGAATGTGGAGAATGTGACAGATCCTGTAACTTTTGAGAAAACGCTAGGAGATCAGTTCGATCAACTTAAAGATCAGGCTCTTGTGCCTAAGAATGAAGGCTTGGGTAAAGGGCAGATTAAGCTGTCACCTTTCATAACCTTATATGGCTTGGTGCAATGCACCAGGGACCTATCTCAGCTGTTGTGTGCTCAGTGCTTGGCCACAGCCATCGGCAACTTCGACGGCTACTGTAAGGACAAGAAGGGATGTCGAGTTCTGTATAGCAGTTGCATTATTCGGTATGAGTTATATCCCTTCTTTTTCCCTCTCCAAGCATCTGTTAAACCGGTTGAGTCACTGTCCCATGCTGTGGTGCATCCATAGCTTCTGGTTACATTATTTTCTTAAAAGTACTTATGGCAAAATGTTCACTGATCTAGTAGATGCCTAGTATAAGTGAAATAAAAGTATACAAGTGTTAAGAATAAAAACTGTCTCAATGTAAAATGGTATTATGCTGTGGCTTAATGTACTCATTAGAATCAGCTATCTTGAGTCTGAAATCTATACTGTCTTCTGTTTGTATTCAAACTTTGAGGCACTATTCTTATAGCATAGATGAAATTTTATATTCCAATCTTTTTGTGTTCAAAGAAAGAAAATAAATTTCTTGTTATCTCCTCCCTCCCCCAACCACCACCAACCCCCCCCCCCCCCCCCCCTCAAAAAAAAAAAATCGTTTGCAAACGACTCAACCATGTGAAGGGTAGTACTGAAGAAGCTAGTGAGTGGCCCATCAATATCTGGCGTCCAATGTGTGCCAGATCTGTCTCTATATAAGACTGACATACTGTATGTTTTGGGACCTACTCAAGCTGGATAGGTTTGGTTCATATCTTCAAGACAGCTTTTACAATTATTTAACCATGCCAGATGCCTGTGGGGAAGTATCTTTGAACTTCATTGCAAGCTTATATTTTGCATTTGGACCTAAATTCACAGCCCAAAACTTTGAATCTGCTTTACTCAAGCATAAAATTTTGAAAGAAAATTATAGCAGTCAAAAGGCAGAACTTAATAGAATTGCCTCATAATGTCTATGGTTTGATGTGAATTGTTTCGATCTAGGTGTAGGTGTAACTCATGGTTATGTAAGGGGGGGATAGGCTGAAGCATGCCCCACATTCAGTCATGACATCTAAGGCTATTTTCCAATTAGGTTTGGTTTGTTGTTGTTGTTATTAATAGGTTGATGCTTAATTATCTTGACAATTTTGCAAAGGGTTTAAAAATAAATTCACTACTAGAGGAAAATATTTGAAAAGAAAAGCATTTCAAGCTTTACATTATATAATTAAGAATAGAACTTGCCAAATGAGTCGCAATTCCAGTCAATAAGTTATGTTTGCACAAGGTTTGATAACTTTCAACCATTAATAGTAATTGCAGTTTAGTTACAATAATTGTCAAAATTGAAATTTTCTCAAGCTGAATTCAACGCCAATGGTGTTGAGGCACTTCCTACCACCTATCTTGGCACTGATCAGCTCTTGGAAGTTCTCCTTAAAATTGGAGCACCCATTCTCATGGCCCTTTAAGAACTTTCACTTTGTTTCACCCATTCTCATGGCCCTTTAAGAACTTTCACTTTGTCTAAAAACCTTGGGCTGCCAGTGTGAAAATGCAGGATCAAGTCTGACAGCAGCCACATTGAGAAAAAAATGCAAAGGGTTAGGTCTGTCATCAGTCCATGCTCCTGAGACATACACTGGATTATAGTCTATCCTTACTCCTATCTCTCTCAGATGAACTACACGCATATTGAGTCTATTTAAGCATTAGAAACAATCATCTGTTTGGCATGGAGAAGCAAATGTTTGGTATGTGTATTTCAGATTAAATTTTTCTCTGTTTTGTACATTTGTATACATGGATCAATTAGCTCTATCACAAGTATGATAACTTCAGTTGAAGTAGTTTCCAATATGCCAATTTGCAACACAAATAGATTATAATACTTCCCACCAATCGGATCTTCTTTGATTCTACATAGATTCATCCAAAGCCAAGAAATAGCAAGGAAACTGATTAATTTCTTATACTGCCATAACTTCTGGGAAAAGGGATGACGTCTCTGATATCACTGAGGCCAATTGCAAAGAGCACCATTTGCTCAAACCCAATACTGAATCCTGCGTGTTTGACAGTCCCATGCCTGCGAAGATCTAAATACCATTCATATTGCTCTCTTGACAGACCTGATTCTTTGATCCTGAAAGCACCCAAAAGCATAACAGTAACCGAATTATGGCACGCCAATTTGTCACTTCTTATATTGAACTTGTGGTTTTGACCCCAAATAGATGTATGGAGAAAACTAATACACAATACATTTTTTACAGTACTTGTGAACTGAAATTATTTGGATATAATTTATTTGAAGTTTTCCCATATGCTAAACTCAGAACGTTTTATGTGTCAGCTCCATTTTTTGTGGTTGAACTTCCCATGGTCCTAATAAAACCAACTGATATCCATTTATTTTCAAGGGTTCCTTATTAACAATACCACTCATTGTTTTCCCCATATATGTTAATGAGATTTTATCCATTGTTTAAGCATCATCAGGAAGCAGTGAATGGAGCTGACTGAATAACCAAGTTGATCTACAAGTTCATTCTATCCAAACGCCTTGTTTAATACCAATCATTCACAACTATTTGGTCCTTGACGGTTGTAACATCTGTGTCCAAGTTGATATTACTCCTAGAATTGCAGAAAAGATTTAGAAAGGACAAGATACTGACAGTGAAGTGCCATTACCTTGTGTGAAGGATATCGATTCGTTCCTCCCTCTGGCCACCTCTAATGAAAGTTCCACACTAAAAATAAGAAAAGGATCTCAAATTAGTAAGACAAAATTTGCAGTCAACTTCCAAATTGAACTTTTAGATAATCAAAAGAACAAAACAAGAGAACGAAAAAAAAAATACTATGTTGTCTCACTAACATTTGAATCATACCTTTGGTACAATAATATCAACTGCTGCAACTGTTTTTGCATCATCGTTAAGGCGCATGTAAAAAGGCTTAATTTCTTTAGGATAGTTGTATATAACTATGGGCCGATTGTAGACCTCATCTGCCAAGTATCTGTTATTATTATAATAAAGATGAAAAATTAATTGGTGTGCCTTCGTAGAACAAGAATGTAAGCAAAAAACATATAGGTTGCATGCATGTGAACATAAATATTCACAGAAACACTATAATAAATTTTGCACTGCTTTAACCAATGAAGCTGATGGAAGCTCACTGGGTTCAAAGACCACAGACAGCAGAAACCAATATCCTTTAACCTTTAAGATAGGTCAAAAGAACTCACAGCCACTTGTCTTCTCCCTGCCTCTGTTCCTTTGCCCCTGCATTCCAGGGGCAAAAGGTATTGGATTTGAAAACCCAATTTTAATTACAGAGTCAAATAGTTGAGCTCTCCCTTCATATTTCCACCTATTCATGCACATTATTTTAAAAAGAGAAAGTGACATATTATGCATACCTTTCGTGTTCTTCAGCTAGAGAGACACCCCATTCTAGTTTTTCTTCAAATGTCTTATTTGTAACCTTCTTGGTCAATAAAATAACACAGATGGAGCTTCCATGGCAATAAGTAAAAATATGTACAAAAATAAAAATTTCCAAAAAACATGGATTGAAGTCATACCTTCTTTAAGAGATCAATGGCATCTGTGTAGGAGATCTTTTCAAATGAGTTTAACGCCAATGATTGAATAAGATCAATAACGGATTTGTCTACCCGCTTTGAAATAAACTTTATGTCATCAAAACAGTTCTCTAAAATCCATTGAAATAGAAATTTCAAGTAGTCCTCTGCACAGTTAATCGCATCCTGGATGTGTAACAACCAAATGATTTTAACAAGAGTTAATTTCCTCAAAATGTAATGGCAAATAAGAAAGAAAAAAAGCAGAGTGGATAATTTTTCTTTTAACAAAGTTAAGAACAACGCAAGCATGTTCAAAGGAAAAAAAGAGTAAAGTATTTCCGTTGTTGTTATAATTTCAAAAATATAACAGAATTTTGAACAAGTAGCCCATCAGGATGCCATTAACTCTGATGAAACGATAGAGGACCAACAGAAAAAATTAGATCAAGCTATTGAAGCTCAAGATAGCTATTACTATCACTCAAACATCTTAATTTTAAATCCTAAAGCAACTGTTAAAGACTCATGTCCATCATAGAAGAAGAAAAAACAATAATAATTTTGAGAAAGGTAATGGAGGATTGCTTTAATTAGGAAAAAGAAACTCTCTAGACATTTAGTCCATTATAATTATAGTTGGGAGAAGGAGTTATTGTGGTTGTTGTCAGTTTAGATCAATGCTAAGGAAAGCCACCTGAGCACACAACACATAGAACCTGCTAGAATGCCATCTTTTTATGCAAATGATGAAAATTGCAATAAAATAGAATAAGGTAGAATTATTGAGTTATTTTTGAGTAAAGGGATCTTACGAGCAGATGAAACAGGAGTTCCATTCTTACCAGACCTAATATGCTTTATTATTATTGATTAAATTAATACTCAGCTATTCCTAAATATAGCTGAGTAACTGAAAAATGAAGAAAGACACAACAATGTTATGCAAAGGCATAAACCAATGCCTGGGAAAAAGGAAAAGCACTCCCTTGAAAATGGTGCAGGTTTTCCTTGTAAAGCTTGATTCAGTTCTCACAGAGCTCGAATAATCCAAGGACTTGTTTTTCCCTTAATCTGTACCATATAACTAATGAAATCTATCCCAATAACAGTCATGTCATGCAGGATAACACACACAAAAAAAAAAAATCAATTATCATGATTTTTTTCTGGAGACTGGAATAAGTTATAAGTTTTAAGAGACTCATAGAACTAATTTTTGAGGATCATTTCATGTGTGTGAAATAGCTGGAGCTTATAGAAAGTTAGGCCAATAAAGGAAGAGAGCACAATGTTTTGACAATGAATTTGAGACTGTAAATTAGGCATACCTGGTTGACAGAAAAAAAAAAGTTTTTAAATCATATACCTCCAAGTCTGCAAAAGCAATTTCGAATTCGACTACCCATGTCTCTGCCAAACACTTTGTAAGTTGAGACTTTTCTGCTCGAAATGTGGGTCCGAATGAGTAAACATTACCAAGCGAACATGCATAGCTCTCTAGATGAAGCTGACCAGAAGTTGTTAGATATGTTTCACAAGAAAAGTAGTCTGTGGAGAAGTCCACTGGTCCACTATTAAGTGAAGTTCCAGGGATCATCCTTTCTTTTGCTTCCAACTGTAAGGCTAGCTCATTTGTCTTCTGAAGATCCTGAAGTGCGGTAATAAGTGCTTCTTTATTGCTGTCAGTTCTCCCCAGTTCTTCAACTGTGTTACTTTTCTCCTTAATAGCAGCTTTAACAGCCTCAAGTTTAATATGTTTGGTGTCATCCATTGTATTTGACTCATCCTTATCTCCCCTTCTCAAAAGAGTTGTGGCATGAAACTTCGTAATTGATCCATTAAAAACTGTTGTAGTGATGATGGGCAAGTGCACATAAAGGAACCCATGTTTTTGGAAGAAAGTGTGAGTTGCATGAGTCAATTCACTGCGGATTCGAACAATGGATGCTACCTGTAATGAGGGAAAAACTATACTTCATTGAGTTCTAGAATGGCCCAAAATAACTGTTATAATATATCACTTTAGATGTTAACTTCAGATACTAGAACTGCAAGAAAGAATTACATATGGGGTTGGGAAGTGCATGACCTAGAGGTATATTATCAAAAGGTATAAATAAGCCTATTGATTTTAGTAATTATCTGGGATAAGGTTAATCACTCAATCGATTAAATCAATTCTGAAGTTCACAATACATAAGAAGACCAGTTTTAAGAAAACATAATCTGCAAATAGACAAATGTGCAGGATATGGGTCCAATTTTCAAAAGCTTTAACATGTTATTCTAGTCAAATTTTATATGAGAAATATGAACAATGGTGTTGCAACTATATAATCAAATTACCGTAGTAGTTCGAGGACGGAGGTGCGAATAATTCCTTAAGACTTCCATAGGCAATCGTTTCTTCGATAATGGATATTTGGCAGGATTAACCGTCCCGACATGTATAATTTTTTCCACTTTGAGCTCAGTAGCTTGTTTTCCTGGTACCAGTGGATGTCTTAGTACACCTTCTGCTAAAATAGAGGTTCCTACAACTGATAGTTGATCAAGTGGAGTTGTAGAAGAATCCAACACTACCTGAGAAAGAAGATACCAGGTTCGAAAAGATGTATATTAAAAAGAATAAGAAATAAATGGGAGGTAAAATAAGCAAAGGGAAATGCATTAATGAAATTATACTATCAGATTATGTTTTGCATGACATAGATTGAAGCATTATGCTTATGACATTCATCAATTTATTTCTTCTAATTGTTCCAATCAGTGGGGCTCCTACATTGGCCATAACCCAAAACTATGTCCCCTTGATTATGTTCACTATCTGAGTAATTGCATTCTCTTATCTATTAACTAGCAACACGAAACATCATTCATCAGCCACCAAAGACAGAGTCTTCCAATTTACTTAGGCTGTGTTTGGGATTGCTTAATTAAGTACTTTTTGTGACTTTTAGCTTAATTAAGCATTTTTTTAAGTTAAAATCTTGTTTGGTTATCTAAAACGGATCAGTACTTATCCATAAGGACAAGAGAAAACTATCCTTAAGGAGAAGCTGTTATTAGTAGCTTCTCCTTCCTCTTATGCGGGAAGCGGTGCTTATCGACACATTCGACCTCAGTCGATTTTCCATTTCTTCCTCTTGTTTTCTCCCATCTATCTGTTTCTCCCGTCTCTTTGCCAGCTACCTAGTCGACTCGCCACAGGCTCACCTCCAATGGATTTCCTGGTTTTGTTATCGTGACCTCCTAGAAACGAATCAATCGATTTGGAATGTGCAACTTGCTCGAGCAATTGAAGACTCTTCACACATTCGTTCATGTCTTCCTTTTTCATAAGATAATTGTATTTGACAAAGGGATTTCGTTTGCAGTCTGTGTCCCTCATCTAGCTTCCCTACAGCACGAAAGCCCTTACGATAGTGCCATCGCCTCCACCAGTTGAGTGCCTCGGTGGAGGATGTTCCACCTTTGATTGGTTCAAGGGATCGGGAGCGCAAGCAAAGGAGAGGTCATCATGATCAACATTATAACCATCATTAGAGTCATAATAAGCACAGATGTTGACGAAGAGCCAATGGATCCATTTCTTAAATGCGGAAATGCAACATAACATCTTCTCTTCTCATTCTCATCCTCCCTCTCTGTCTCTCCTTGTATCTATCTTCCTTTTTGCTGATGAAATCAATGATCACCGAACATGAAGTTATATTTTCTAGTTCTGGCAAATTAGGCTGTAGGAAGAAGATTATAATGACCTCATCAATATGTTTATAAGATCATGCATGCCACATGTTTGTTAAAATGCCTCAATCAAATTATTTCAAAGTATTGTTGCATCTTTCAATTTTTGCTATGTATTGTACCTATTAAGTGCTTAATTGTGCGTATTTACCAAACACCGATTCGTTTAAAATAGTAAATCTTATCAAATTATGGATAAGTACTTAAGTAAGATAAGTTATCTATAAGTACTTACCCATAATCTCAAGCAATCCCAAACGCCACCTTAAAGTTTTTGAATGACAAAACATGAAGAGATGAATTCAAAACATAAGCAATGACAAACAAATATTAAGTACCTGAAGACTTTCAATGCAAGAACCATCATTAACCAGCAAGTAAGCAACAGAAGGCGGAGCAGGCTTCGAAACCACCGCATCCAACTTCTCTCGAAAAGGGCAATTGTTTCCACCCAGAATCTTCATGAGTGAGCGAAATATTGGGATCCGAGATTGAAGGATTTCTACACATCTTATATCTTGTGCTCCAGAGGCGACAGTATCAGAAGATGGGGGAACTTCTTTTCTTTGCTGTTCGAATGATTTAACCCATCCTCCAACCACAACCCTCTCCCCAATCAATTCTAATCCCTTATCACTGCGATCCAAGATCGAACTCAGGACTACCCTCTTGGAATACTTTGAGGGAATCACTCGGCTATCGATCACTTGCTCTTCTTTCGATTCCATTATTCAGATCAAAGAGAAAGCAGATACAATAGAATGCAGAGACAAGTAGAATTGTTAAAAAAACAGAAAAGAGAAAAAAAAAATGGGTGGAAGGTGATCTGGAAGATGTATAGCTGAAGAAGGATGGCTTGCTATGAAAATCCAGATACAATAGAATACAGAGATTAATCGAAGCTTTTAGACCATAGAACAGAAAATGTGGATGGATAGTGATTTGGGGTTGGTTTTTGTGGCTTGAATCTTTGTTTGTGATTTGGGTTTTGCTTAAGCGAGAAGATGGGATTAGAGAAGAAGATATATAGGTGAAGAAGGATGCTTTGCTTATGAAGTGTTTTTGGGAAGGGAGGAGGAGGAGAAAAGGTGGTGAAGAGGTTTGGAGGGGAAGGAAAGGGATTGTTTTCGAGGATATCCATCTCGACATCGCAGTGTGAAATGAGAGAAGACAATCGGCGAGGAGAGAGTGTATGAGGGTTGGGTTTGGTATTCTTGAACGTTGGGCAATCGCGGGAGCTCTCACCCGCAACGGTCTCCATATTTTGATGGATTTCAGAAATCCAGGCTTCCAAACAAAGCCTAGGGATGGCAACTGATGAAGAAATCGAACCAAACATATTATGGTCGATTTTTGCTTTTCATTGATCGATTTCAGTTTGATTTGGTTTTATGTTATATAAAACTGATTTAATTTTTATTTTAAGATCAAATTGAATAGGACTGAACCAATATATATCTATATCTATCTATATTTATATTATATATAACGCTAGGTGCTACCTTGGGAATTGCACCAAGAAATGTGCATCTTTTTCACAATTGCGCTTACACAAACAACACCAAGAATCATTGAAAGGATAGAATCGTCAAAACTATCTCAAATCTTCTAAAACTTAACAATCAACTTTGAAATTGTTCTCTTCTACGACGTGCACTACTACACGTGCACCCTACTAGTTACATTTAATGCGAGAAGCTCCTTGGGAAGCATGTCAAGATTTATGACGAGTTCCCCAAAAGCCCATACAAGTTTTATTAATATAGGGTTCAACAATCATAACTTTACCTTTTTGTTCAAAACCCAGGCAGTTACAAAACAAATAGCAAACTGTGTAGCTTCTATCTACAATTTTATTTGCAGCATATATAAGATGCAGTTCCCTTAGGATTCATCCCTTTTTTTAAGGTTTTATTTTTTGGTGTAGGACCCACATTGAACAACACTACTTTAAAGCTGTAAATAAAACTGTAGATAGGAGCTGTATAGTCCGCCTTCCGGTTACAAAACTGCTTCCTCTATCTACTCTTTGTGCACCCTTTTTTTTATAACAAATATAAAGATACTTTTATTAATTAGGGACAAAACGCGGCAACCCTCTGCCTACAAAGTCGTTTCTCACCATAGGCGATATAATACCAAGAACTTGGTTTAACCAGAAATAAGGGTAGTGATCCAAGGCAAAATTTGCCAATCCATCCGCTACAGTATTGGCTTCTCTAAAAATTTTTGAAATGTGAATGCAGAAGAAGAAACTACAGAGGTGACGAACTTCATCAAGAATATGGTCGACCTTCCAGATACTAAATTGTCTTTGATGTGAATGCTAAAGTGCATTCACATCAAAGTGCATTTGAGACCTTCAACGAAGAAAGAAACTAAATTGTTGAAATGTGAAATTCACATCAAAGTGCATTTTTGAAATGTGAATGCAGAAGAAGAAACTAAATTGTCTTTGATGCAATTTACAATTACTTGGGAGTCACTTTCAGTTATGATCTTTTGGGTGTTTATTGCTAAAGTGCATTTGAGACCTTCAACAAAGGCCTGAGCTTCAGCTGCTACAGCATTTGTCTATCCAATTTTGTGAGCTAACGCACATCGAACATTTCCGTTTGAGTCTCTGATTACAACTCCAACCGCCGCCTCTCCTGGAGATCCCCTACTTCGTCCACGTTAACCTTTGCCCATCCTTCCATTGGTCCTTGCCATTTGATGTAGTGTTCTTGTCCTTTTTTTTTTGTTTTCCTTCTTTGATTCCCTTGAATAGAATATTTGAATCATCATGCAAATTATAGAAGAGGGAGGTAGTCAGTGCAATGGATGGTTTAATGTTTTCAAATAATAATTTATTTCAGGTGAGCTAGACTGCCCAACATATGTTGGCCCAAGCTGCCATTAATTTTTGGGGGTCTCTCTCACCATTACCTCCAATCTTTAGCACATGCTTGAAGATCCACTCTTTAAAATCCCTTACCAAGCCTTGTCCCGGTAATCTACCTCGCATACACCCGAACCATAAGGCCTGAATGTAATCACACTTGAAGAAGAGGTGGAAGGATGATTCTTGTTCTTTATGACACAGGGAACAGTTTTCGGTTGGCACACCCAGCCGATTCTGAAGAAGCTCGTTAGTGACGTTGCCATTTAGAATTAACTTCCAAAGAAAGAACCTGATTTTTTGGGGTAGCGACAGATGCCAAATCTTGAGCCATTCTTTTTCATTTGTTCCATGGTTAGTTTCACTAGAGAGTGATCTATAAGTTGAGGAAACTGAGAACTTACCAACATTTGTTCCATCCCAAACCACTTTGTCCCAAATAGCATACTTACTAATATGGATTTCTCTAATCTGGGCCACCACTTGGGGAGGCCAGGCTGTTGATAGTTTATCCCAATCCCATTCTTTGGAGTTTTGATCGATGAATTCTACAATTTTCAGCTCCTAGAGGTGGTTTGGAATCTGCATTCCTTCTTCCAAGTATCCCTTCCACCATCTTTAGCTTGAATATTCATACCATTAGCAATACACCATCGGCTTCCAGGTAGGAATACCTTTCTGATCTTACACATCTGTTTCCAGAGCCACCAAGAACCAACTAATGATGGTTGGGTTAAAAGTGAAGAAGCGAACTGAACCAAGCTTATTATGGATTTACGGTCGGTTTTGGGTTTGCATTGATCGGTTCGGTTCAGTTTTAGACTATAAAAGGCGATTTGTTTTCGGTTCGGTTTCAGTTAGTTGTATAACTAAAACCGGACCGTAGCCATCCCTACTCGCTTTTAGCCTATCCGTAAAGTGGACCCCACAAAGCAGTTTTCTCAAGCCACGCCTCGGTGGATGAAACCTGATCAGACATTCCCGTTGCTCAAAGTTTGAAATGTTATCGTTAGATCAGCTTTTATTCCAAATTTCTGACTCGAAACTGCTCGATTTCTGTCTTCCAAATACTTCCAATCCCTCTTTCGTTCTTCCTTTTTTTTTCATCTAATAAACGACGGAAATGCCGATGTTCGCTGCAACAGTTGGGTCAGTTACAGGTTTTTCATTTCTTTCTCAGCTCTTAAGCAACGATGGCTTCTCTTCTTCCCTAAATCCATCTGGGTCTTCAAATTTCTGTCGAAAATCACTCACCAAGAGACTTTCTTGCACCGCCAAAGTTTCCGTCTCCGGCAATGCGAAAACTGAAGGTTTTGAGCAAGCTGAAGGAGTCCTTGAAGAATCACCGGCTGCTGTTGATGCCATTCGAGTAGCTCGGGTGCGCGTCTTAATTTCTCTTTTTATTTTTTTCTTCAAAATTTCCATATTTCGATGTTTGGTTTGTCAGAAATGATTTAAAAGTAAAGCCGGACTATTGATTGAATGATTGACTTAACAAATCAGTTACAAATACAGTATAAACTCCTATAAAATTGTAATGTTGCATCTTGCAAAATTACTGGATGTGATTGATATAGTCAGAAAGGTTCACTCGCTTAATTCAATACTACATGAAGGTTTTATACGAATTTGCTTCATTTTTACATTTCACTCTATGAGTTAGTTGAAGTTCTATTTAATGCTTTTTTCTTCTTATATTACATATTATAATCTAATATTTCGTTTCTGCAAAGAAGTAGAGATCTGCTGATTGGAAGGCTGCTCGTGCTTATAAGGAAAGCGGATCCATTTACGATGGTAGAATTGAAGGTTTCAATGGTGGAGGTTTGCTTGTTCGATTTTACTCGCTTGTGGGATTTCTTCCATTCCCACTCTTGAGTCCATCACATTCATGTAAAGGTATTTTTTTTCGTCTTATTAACCGGCTGTATTCACTTGAGCATACTGGCTATTATAAAGACAAGGACTTTGCATATTTAGAAATGCTGATGGATTGAAACATGCCATTTTTTTTTCTTTTTGTTTCTGTAAAATTTTCAGAGAAGTTCTTGCAAAATACAAAATCTTTATTGATTGTTATGTTCATAAGTAGCCTGTTGCTTCTTTGCATTTTCCTTGTTCCTTTCTTTCATGTTACCTTTTATTTTATTTTTTTTAATATTTACAATGTAAATTTCATTCATTGTAAATATAAAAACACTCCAATGGAAGATTGAATATCCTGAAGAGGGCTGAGATGAATGCAATCATGTCAGTTCACCAAAATTTCGGATTGCCTGTTACATTCTCAGTGTCACCCCCGCATCCTTCTAAAAATTTTCAAATGAGGTAAAATTTCTTTAGTAATTACATCAACTTATGTGATGAGCATTGGCTTTAATTATTGTGTTATATGACAAGCTTGATATAGATTAGATTGACTATTGAGCTTTCTGATATGGTAGACGCATTGCTGACACCGCATGTTAGTTTTATGCCGTATTGGTCAATTCCTTTTTGGATTGCAGTTTTCATTTGATATGAAACAGTATCTATATAGAAAGTCCAAACATCTGATAAATGAAAAGAAAAATAAAAGGAAGAATAAATCAGTCAAGGAGAAAGAAGGGGAATGAGAGAGATAGAAGAAGGGGGGTAAGGCTTACTAGTTTTCTTCTTCTTTTTCTTGTTTCTTGTTTTTTTTCTTCCTGTTCCTTCTTTCATTTGTTGCTGTCAAAAAAATCTTAGGCTTAATAAGTCCTAGAGAAAGTACTTGATGCATTGTTAGTATATCATTTAAACTGCACAAACAGGTTTCAGCTGTGTACTATTTAATACATTTAATACACCATCAGTCTATCGTTGATGTACCCTAGCAGGATTTAACTGTACTTACTACATACATGTGTGTGTGTGTGTGTGTGTGTTCATGCAGACATATGTTATGATATTACATATGTAGTACGATATGACCACATTTATGATATATCATATATCCATATACCATATGAATTATATAATAGACCCATTGTTTATGGGTAAAAAATAACTGTGTTAAAATCCATAATAATAGAAAACCTTAGATCCAACGATCTATAATAAAGATCAAGTAATATAACTAATTAGCAATTAAAATTAACTATTAATAGTCCAAATTACAAATCAAATGCTAAAGTTAATGAATTACTGATTCAACAATTGAAATAATTCATTATAGTTGGTGATAATCTGAATTGCCTAAATCTCAAATCAGAAATAACTTTATTAATAAAAAAAATGGAGAAAATTTGATGCTGAATTACATTTGTTGATCCATGTAAGCATCCAAAATCACACAATGATGGTTAGGATCACAATGATAGTTAGGATCAGATATTGATCCTAGAGGTTGGCAAATAATGTATTCAATGAGACATGAATCATTTTCTTGTTATTCTATTACTTTCGATATATTTTTTCTTTTTATATTTAATCAGTATAATTCCTAGTATGTCTGTGCAGTTACCAGTTTGTTTCCATACTAATTTTTACACTATGAATTATTATTTTATGTAACGGCATTTTTGTGCTTTACAATGTTGAGTGGTTAATAAAAAGGAGGAGGGCAGCCAGATATGTGGTACCTCCTCTACTTCTTTGGTTCTTATTATCTTTTTTTCATTCTCATCTTTTTTTTTTTTCTCCAATGCATAGGATGTTGACATATAATACATTAGTGTCTATATGATTTTAAGTTCATGTTAATTCATGGTTTCTTAAATCTGTCATCTAAATGAGTCTTGTTTTGAATACTCAAGAGTTTCTATGAGCTTTTAATATTTCCATGAATTTTTATGTTCCAAGGATATCCAATATATATCCTGATCTATTTTCATTTTAAGAAGGATCAATACTTTACCCTGGTATGATATTTGAACCATGATTACAACTTACTAGTATCACAAATAAAGTTTCATTATTCTACTTATCCATTGTTCTAGTTTATGGATAGGTGGTTATGTTAATACTAGTTCCTGAATCATAAATAGATGACTTTCCTTATTGTCTCATTTTTTTTTTGCTAATAATGAATAAATTAATTTTTAATTGCTAACTGTCATACCTTGGTGGTGTTTCTTGTAGAACCACAAAAGACCATTCAAGAGATAGCTAAAGATCTGACTGGTTCAGTTATTTCTGTGAAGGTAGGGAAACTTACTAATGCTGTTTTTTTTTCCTTCATCTGTATGAACTTCTATTGCCTTTTTTGTTAAATGAATAAGCATTAAAATTACCTGGGAAATGGATCAAGTTCTATGGTATGAATACTACAAAACCAGCCCTGGGATAGTATGCTGGTTTCAAATGTGTGGCTCTTCAACTGCACAAATGGGTTATAGGATTTTTTACTTGGTGAATGGCTTGCTGCCTATTCCGTGTGGAGACTAACAGGCACTAATTTTAATTAACAATTATAATTTATCTTTTAAACATTCAAAAATTGTTAGGCGGGCTCTTTTAGTGAATGTATGCCTTGATTCCAGATTGTATAGTAGCAATCTTTGGGATTTTGAGCAAGAGGGATATGGGGAAAGCCTATGGCGACATGAACAAGCACTTCTTGCTTTATTTGATTTTGTTCTTAGTGGTGGAGTAGGATATACTTGTAAACTTATAATTTCAACTGCTACTCTTTTAGCGCTAGTGAATTGGCAATGTACAGGTTAACTGCTTCAGGGCCTTAAGATGAGGTAATCCACTCTCACTTTTCTTCTTTGGAATTTGTGGCACATGCTTTTAATTGGCTATTTAGGCATGCACGACGAAGGTTTCCAGTGTAGTGTTTCTCTGTTGAATTCAGTGCTCTCCAAATCAAATGTCAAGGCCAATAGCCCCTATGGGCATTTGTGTTTGGGATGGGAAGCGAAATAAAGTACTAGCTTTCCTTTGAAGTTTTCAAGTAATCTAAGAGAAAATTAAAGGAACTTACATTCAAGGTTGTAGGTTAGAAAAATTTTAGAACTTGAAGGGACTCATATTGGAGGATTTAGATTAGAAAATTTTTCTTATGGTAAGGTCATGAACTCTTTAGTGTAAGTTGACCAATCATTGTAGGGTCAGGAAGGGGGTCTGCTGTTGAAATAATTGAATTTTTATTTTAGTTATGTACTGATATTCTTTTATTTTGGTATCTAGATTAAGCTGTCTTGTGGAACCAGATTTTTTGTAATGGATTATCACCTAAGTAAGTGGACCACAGAGCAAGAGCATGAGAGCATCAAATCTTGGACTACCCTCAAAGCGAGAGTGGCTCCAGAGTGTAGTCACACCATCTAATGTTACCTTTTTTTACACTTAGTAGTATATTAAGCTGTATTTGCATAGGTTCCTTTTTTTTTATTTTATATATTACATAACTTCATATGGTGAAAACAAACTGTATTGCATTATATAATATTTAATCAGTGGCATTATTGCCAAACCAATTTTGTTATCATGGCAACATTATATTGCTTTTAATAAAGTAATTTTCATCCATGAGAAATAACATCTATCACATTGTTATTGATTTTTTAAATTTAGTGATTTTCATTAAATAGATGTGTTTGAACATTTAGATGATGTGGAAATGCATTTGGTCCATTTTTCTAAGATGCAGTTTTCCCATCCATCCCCTTCCTTCCCCACACACAAACGCACTGCCCTCCCCCTCCCTTCCCCCCACCCCCCAACCCAAACCCACCCCAAACACACACACAGAGACAGAGACACTCGCATGCATGCACGTGGCAACATTATAATATTTTTAATTTAACATTTATTACAACTTTATTGATGTTTTCAATTTGGTGATTTTCATTCAAGAGATGTGTTTTTATACATGCGCGTACATGCCAAATTTTCTCTGCTTTACATCTGAATCTGCATCTAAAGTGGGAATTTACATTTTCATTGTGGGAGAAGCACTTAAGTTTGGTGAAATCTATTATAATGATTATAATCAATTCCAATATACCATATCTTGATGTATTCCCTTACTTGGTTCGTGAAGGTAAAATGTTAGAACCATATGATAATGCTGCAACCACAATTTTATGAAATGGTAGAAAGTAAATTGCTTATTATTTCTTATCTGACAGGTAACTGAAGCAAATGAGGAGAATAGAAAGCTGATATTCTCTGAAAAGGAGGCTATATGGTCAAAGTTCTCTTGGCAAATAAAGGTAGGAGATATTTTTGAAGCAAGGGTTGGATCTATTGAAGATTATGGCGCCTTTGTTCACCTGCGCTTCCCTGATGGTACTTATAATCTGTCATACAAATATGTTGCACTTTTTTTTTAATTAATTTTAGTCCATTAAAAAAGTTTTTCAGCCCTGAAGGACAGGTGTTAATCTGGTTTTATGTGATGCAGGTTATTATCATCTCACTGGACTTGTACATGTCTCGGAGGTATCATGGGATTTAGTTCAGGATGTAAGAGACATCCTAAATGAAGGTGATGAAGTGCGAGTCAAAATTATCCAAATAGATAGGTGATTCTTTGATTCCTGAATGTGATTTATGTTGTAATAAACTTGTCAACCTTCCATATATGTTAATTTTGTAGTGAAAATGTCATACATTAGGTTTTGTAGCCTGCATCCTCACCACTCACTTAGTCCTCTTGTTCCAAATTCAAAATGTGACATTTTTCTGACACAAGATTGACACGAGAATCAGTTTGAAATTTTGAAGTTCCATTTTCATTTCTCAGTGGTACTAAGGTAATTGCTATTTGCATTGTTAAGGGTTCATTCTTACTCCTTGATAACAGAATTGATTTATGGTTTATAGAAACATATTTAGAGGTTATGAACATAGTAGGAATGACTGAATTCTGGGATGAAGTTCTAGGAAATGGTAATGAGCATCGACACATGCTGAACTTTTATATAATAATAACAAGAAACCATTTATTATAAAGTAATTCTTGTAGCATCTTATGTTCCTCTGTAAATAAGTCTGGAAGTCAAAGAGTAGAAGTTACAAGTTAAATATGAAAATAAATTTTAGCATTGATCAAAATGATATGTTCTGCATATGAGAAATTCATAGCCTCATAATGTGATCTCTCTTGTTGATGTTTCCTATAATGCTGCAACATTTGAAGGGTGGGACTTTGTGGCCATGCAATTAGTAGAAAAATTGACCAATTGTTGCTTCCACTGAGTTGCCTCACCATTGCAAATATCATACTCAAACCAAATAGCATTGAATCTGACATAAGTTAGGATTTAAATTTCTATATATTTTTAATTGTTTTAATTACATTAAACTCATATTTATTTGTGATTGGTGCAGAATTTGATTTGTTATTGTTTGTATCATAAGAAAGACTCGTTTGGTCCATATGTGGCCCCTTATCTCTTCTCTTGGGATTGAAAGTTACCAAGGCAATTATAGCAAAAGGATCTACATCTGTTTACATACTGGCAAACAAATTGAAAAAGCTGAAAAGAGATGTTTTTCCTTTTCACTTCTAGCAGCTTGTTTTTGTTGGATACTCTTTTGGATTTTGATCGAGTTATAAATGTAGGGAAAAATCGAGGGTTACTTTTTCTATCAAACAGTTGGAGGAGGATCCTCTTTTAGAGACATTGGACAAAGTAATTCCCCAGGTAAAGATATGTTCTCATATGTGCTTGATCAAGTGCTATTTTCTCTTTGTTCTTCACAGAACAAAAATAGTTCTGGTTGTTGAAAAAAATCAAATTGTTACAGGATAACATTTCTGATTCTTATACCTCAAGCGCAGCCAGTGGATCTAATATTGAACCTCTTCCAGGACTTGAGACTATTTGTAATGAACTGTTGCAAGAAGACGGGTATGATTGCTTGATTGCTTGAGTTATGAATTATGAATAGTTCTTTTACTGGATCCATAAAGGTTTTTAATTGGAGGTTATTTATTGTAGACAGTTAATAGAAATGTCTAGAGAAAAGAAAAAATATTTGCATATGGTTTTTATTGATTAAGAAAAGGCATATGATAGGGTTCTAAGAGAATTAATTTGGTGGATTTTGTATAAAAAAAGGTGTACCAATGAAATACATTGATGTAATAAAGGATATGTATGAGGGAGCCTTTTAACTAAAGTGAAAACTATTGGTGGTAAGACAACTAATTTTTCAGTTAAGATATGTTTTCATCAAGGGTTAGCTATTAGCCCTTATCTTTTTTGCTTTAGTTATGGATGAGTTGACAACTCATATTCAAGATGAGGTGACTTGGTGTATGTTATTTGCAGATGATGTTGTATTGGTGGGCCACACTAGAGAGAGTAAATATAAAACTAGAATTGTGGAGTGATACCTTAGAATCAAAGGGTTTTAAAATAAGCTGTGCGAAGACTGAATATAGGAAATGCCCTTTTAATATAAATAACAATATAACTAATGAAACCATTAGAATTGACAATTAGGATATCCCTTTAAGTAATAAGTTCAAATATCTTTGATCAATGATACAAAAAGATGGTGAAATTGGTGAAAATGTTGCACATAGGACTACAGTTGGTTGGCTTAAGTGGAGGGGTGGTTCTAGGGTTTTATATGACAAGCATGTTCTTCTTAAATTAAAAGGTAAATTTTATAAGACAACAATTAGGCTAATTATGTTATATGGTGTAGAATGTTGGACTACAAAGAATCAACATATTCAGAAGATGAATGTTACTAGGATGAAGATGTTAAGATGGACTTGTGATAAAACTAAGAAAGACAATAAGAAATGAAGAAATTCGAAATTAGTTATGCATTGTATGTGTTAGAGTAAAATGGAAGAAAGCAGGTTTGGTCATATAAAGCGGAGTCCTAGAGATGCACCTGTTAGAAGGTGTGAGAGTATGCAGATTGAATGGCCTAAACGAGCAAGAGGGAGACTTAAAAAGACATGGTTTGAGTCTATAAAACAAGATTTACAAAAACATAAATTGACTAAAGATATGATTTTTAATAGAGCAAGATGGAGAGACTAGATTCATTTTGCTGACCCCATTTTGGTGGGAACTAGCTTATAATGATGATGAGTAGAAAAATCAATTTTATTTATTTCCTGGATATTCATTTTTCTTTCAAGATAGGAATTTCTTAATGATATTGAGACATAATACATCTGATTTTTGCCCCTTCTGCCTTCACATTCGCAAAGAATATCATCATTAATCATTAATATGTTCAGATAATTTTCTATAGGAATGTGTATGGTTCATGTTGGTGCTCAAATCATTCATTTGAAGCTGATGCTATTTATGGTAAATGATCTGATTGCACTAAAGTGACCTGGCTATATAGGAAATCCCAGTTCATTGGGCTTTCCGTCCAACCAAAT
The DNA here is from genome assembly GCA_947561395.2 of Buxus sempervirens. NCBI lineage: Eukaryota > Viridiplantae > Streptophyta > Magnoliopsida > Buxales > Buxaceae > Buxus > Buxus sempervirens. The sequence goes on along the minus strand of OX387192.1, from coordinate 24,293,234 downwards.
AGATTGCCATAAGGGCACCGATTTCTTGGGGCACAACTAAATTATTGAATGAGTTCTCTAGAAGTTCTCCTTCCGATCTCCATCTTCTAACTCCAATTCATATTCCTCACACTAGAAGGGTGCATGTGCAGTATTGCACATTGAGGGAGGGGGTTTTGTAACTGTGGGTTTTTGAATGAAGAGGCATAGCGGTTTTGTATTTTTGGATGAAGAGGCATATTTTTTATTGGTGAAACCCTGTAGTATTGGAACCCAAACAATGTAGGCAATGGGCATTTTGGTGAAGTGGTGCATAGTTTTAGGCACAATTCCCAAAGGCCCTTCTCGCGTTAAATATAGTATAGCTAGAAACTCATTCATAGAATGAGGTCTATTTTATTCTGCATCTTTCTTCCCTCATATGCGTTTGAATGCAATATAACATTTTGACAAGGCTCCAATGATGATAACTGTCGATGTAACTTAATGTTGCATTTAGGATATTTCTTGGTGCCCAACTAAATTATTTAATCTTTTGTTGACTTGACACCAAACGATTTGTCTTTTACTTTGTTTCTACATGATCCAATAGAAAAAGGAACAATGCTCTATAGAGTATCTCCTTTTCTCCCAAAAGGACCAGGCAAGCCAACCATTGCACAAAAGACGATTCTCATTTTTTCATTCTTTTTGCCTGTAGAATAAGTGACATAAGAATCAGCCGACAAGGGTTTGAGAAACGAGTGGTTTCCCAAGATCTGCAGATATGGATTTCAAATGTGAGTAATGTTTCACCAATACCATACAGTGATTCAAACCTACCATCTTATTTCAAAGCTTTCATTTGGCATCACCTGCAGGCACCAGCTGTGGACGATCATTTCACTCTCCTTGCTCGAGCTGGAAGACAGGTTTGTTTTGGTCCTATATCTTCTCTCCCCTTCTATATTGATTTGAATTTTTTCAGCTACGAAATTTATATTCTACACAAAATGTTTGCCCTGCTATTTAATCATAACAAGAGAATGAACTCTAAAAGGAACTACTGGGGTGATTCAGGTGCAGGAAATAAATCTGACAACATCACTAGATCAAGAGGGCATCAAGAAGGCATTGCAGCGAGTATTGGAACGTGTCCCGTGACCGAAGTTCAAAGTAAATGGCAAGTATCTGATGTGACTGAATTTTCATTATCCGGTACGGGTAAACCCATATTCTCCTAATTTATAGAAATTTGTACAGAAAATTGTCATTGTTCTATGTGGTGTCAATAGATCGCTTTGATGATTTATATAGTTCCCATTTGACCTTAATCTGCAGACTCTGATAAGTGATGTATGGAAATATGTTCTTATTAACTGTACAAAAAAACAAAGAAAAAAAATTACATTTTATTGTAATTATCTTTAGTTTAGTTTGGAATAATGTCCATTTACTGTAATAAGTTTCAGCAAGAAACATCAGAATGCATTTTCTCTGGTCCCAGAATCCGGTGGTATTGTGATACTACAGGCTGGGATGGGGTTTGGGGGTGCCGGGCATTCGTCCGTCCGTTTCACACTGGTACCAGAGGAAACGTTCTTGAAACATGGTTGTGAGGGTTGCTTGTGAATAGTATCCATATCTTCCCAGTGCAGGTAGAAGAAGAGCTGAAACCTGTTTGAGATTCAAACTAAAAGCAAGAGATTAAAAACCATGCAGAATTTTCTGACTATTATCTATTAAGAAGGCAATAATCTGTGAACCATAAATTTCAGGAAAAATGTTTCCAATGGTAGGCCTTGACAAGCCCCCCTTTTGGGTAGTAGATGAGCTTGGCTGATTCCAGCCAAGTCAAGCTTTGCCCAGCTCTGCTTGGACTCGAACCTTGGACCAATTTTTGTCTGATTCCAGCCAAGTCAAGTATTAGTTGTGCAATATTGATTTATAATTTACAATTGAGCATCCAGAGATTTGACCAAGATGAGCCCGCCCAAGCTTTGTTCATGATCGTTGAAATAAGAAGCTCTTTTGGGCTCTGGCTAGTTTCACAAGTGTAATTATAAAGTTCAAAGTTTAATCTCGGCTAACCTGGCTCATTGACAGAAATGGTGGTGTTTGGCTCAAAAATGATTTAAATAAAGAAAAATAAAAAGGAGGAATACGTCCGGGAAAAAAGAGCAGCCAGAAATTTACATACCCGAAAGAAAAAAAAGAAAAGAAAAGAAAAGAAAGAAAGAAAGCAAAAAAGAAAAAAACCAAAAAGAAAAGGAAAATAAAAACATGGGCTTCGTGTCTTTATTTACCTGTATTGGTCAGAGGTGTCACCGTGAGATGTTGCCATGCGGAGCATCTCATGAGTTGTGTTTTTTATCATGTGGATCTCACTTGAAACATTGGAAACAATGAAAAAAAACACAAATCGTGAGATGTTCTACATAACAGCATCTCATTGTCACAACAATGAACAATTTAGGTAGACATAGCAGAAGATTTCAATCCTCTTTTATCATGGTGTTAAATACTATTCTTAAATAGAAGAGAAAAATGAAGGTTTTTTTATCTCCTTGTTTTCTTCATAATTTAGGTTTAAATATATGTATGATGCAAAAAAAGTTGATTTTCCAGTGTTTCTCCTACATTCTTTCAACTGAATGAAATCGTCTGTCATGTTTGCTCCCCTGCTTTGGTCGTGAAATGCTATCATATGAAGCATCTCACGGCCACTGTTTTTTCATGTGGGCCCTACTTCAAATATCTATCTATACCACATATAATGGGAATAGGCTCCTTGGAAAGCGTGCCAAACAAAATGTGCGGCTTTCCAAAATATCCCTTATGCACCTATTGAGAAGATTTATTAATTAAGGATACAATGGTCAAAACTATGTAAATTTTTTTCAAAACTTACAAACAGTTTTTCAAATGTCCTCTCCCACGTTCTTCCTCCATCCCTTCCTTCTTACACACATGCAGTACTGCACGCTTACCCTGTTAGTTTAAAATAATGAAAAAATAGTGGCCGTGAGATGCTCATGCCCAAAGCAGGGACAGGACGATTTTATCCCTGTCTCAACAACCTAATTCAGACGTAAGAGTGAGGAAGTGGTCAAAGGTATAGACACCATTGGACCACATGGCCCCCAAAAGTTAGGTATAAGTGTACAACTTTGTCATCTATTTATTATTTTTTGAGTTTCCTAGATACCTTTAGTATCTTAGGCACCGTCCCATGTGGGAGACCTAGCTAGGCCATAGGATGGATTGGAATTGAGGCCTTGGGAAGAACATTCCATGGATTTACCGTTTGTTAATGGCATCTTGCAACTAGGTACTGATAGGGCCTACCAAAAAAAAAAAAAAAACTAGGTACTGGTAGGTACCACCCTATAACATCTTTTTCTTTTGCTACTACACAAACTAGGTACTCATAAGTACCACCCTATAACATCTTTTTCAGCACCCTATAACATCTTTTTCTTTTGCTACTACACAACTAGGTACTGATAGGTACCATCCTATAACTTTTTTTTTTTTTTTAGAAGTCAAGGTACCACCCTATAACATCTTTTTCTTTTGCTAGTACATGGTGTAATGACGATCTTATGTGCAACTAGGGATGTCATATGGGTTGGGCCGTACGATCCGGCACAATAAAAAGGGGCTGTGCACAGCACGACCAGCTTATAATTGTGCCCTAATGGGGCCAACCACCTTGGGTTGGCCTGTGTGCCAGCACGACATGACCCATTTACTAAAAGACCGTTGTAGCTTTTATAACTGTAAAATAATAATTATATTTGAGAGGAAAAATAGTCAAAAGTAAATTATATCTGATACTTCCCATTCCAAACCGCACAAATTGTCTGTTCTTTTCTACGTTCTAAAGCATTCAAGCTCTTAATTCTCAAGCTTTTCAATTGTAATTGGTTTTTGTAATAAATTGGTCAAGTATCAAAGCTAATAAGTGGAGTGTTGGAGGCTGAAGCAAATGCTACAAAATTGGTTCAAGCTTCAAGCTTCAAGAGAGGTATTTTTCTTATTAATATTTAAGATATTTAATTTCTTATAAATATATATAAAAGTACCTCTCTTCTTCTATTTTTATTATATAGAGTGTCACCATTAAAAAATTATTATTTATATTATTTAATTAAACTTACTTTTTTAAATGTTACATTAAAGAATTGACCCAAGGCAATTTCTTAACATAGAAGATATTGGCTTTATTAATTAGTTTCTACCAACCCTGGGATTTGATAAGACCCAATCCCATAAGACTGTCCTAGATATTGCAACTGAAGAGGCATCATCATTTAAACCTCAAAGTAAAAGATCTAGGACCTCTGCAGTTTGGAAAGATTTTAAGATTGAAGATTTAGAATAGATTAAACCCAGGGTAGTTTGTATATGGTGTAAAGTATACTTTAGCTGCAAAAGTTCATGTGGTATAGACAACCTATATCTACAAAGAAATTTGCATTCTTGCCTCCCTAAACCTAGTGGGAGGGACCCTAAAAGAACCTAAATTTCTACTAGTAGGTCTACTATGTCTAGCTTTTATTTTTGCCATGGTATGTGACCTACTAATGGTTTTGGCATCCACAGTTACATCAAAATCAACTTTTGGATAGGTGACCAGATGGTGGATGAGTATAGTCACATAATAACGCAAGAGATGCATAGTGGAATGCTGTGTTTGCTTAAATGACTAGCTGGAAGTAGAATGGAGAGTACAAAGCTTAGCTATTGATAAGTAGATTCTCGAAGAGTCGCAAGAGTTAAGAATTGATAATTAGTCTATGTTTTTGATTGATCATATTAAAGTAAAATATTATAAGTTTTTTTCACATTTTCTTATTAAATTGCAAATGAAAGATAGATGAGTGTGTGCAGACCAAGTTGTAATGCGCTCATACTATAGTGATGTAGTATGAAATGTAACAAAATTTTATATTTTTATGAATAAAAAGTTATGGTTCATATAAGAGTTATTTTTTCAGTTCAATTTGTGTGAAAAATGTAGTAAACTTTGTATAAAATATAAGTTATAAATAAAAATATTTTATTTTCTTATTATGTTTTTTTTATAAAATATTGGTTCTTTCAGTTTAAAAAGTTCAAGAAACAGGCCAGATAGGACAAGCCAACATGGTCCACTAGGGCCCATGATGCTCCGACCCTTTCGATTTTTGGCCCACTGATTTTTATCATGCCTGGCCACGCGAATGAAATCATCTACAATTTTGTACTAAATTGCTCCCTGCTTTTGAAATGGAATGCTTCCACGTGAAGCATCCCGCGGCAGGTGTTTTTCACTTTTTTTATACATGTTTTACGTGGGACCCACTTGAAAATTGTTAAGAATATAATTAAATATATAAAGTTTGGACTTGGATCCTTTAAGGTCGGGCTCGTAATGTTGACCAACCCGTAACCACTTATATGGTGCCACATTAGCGAATTTGCAGTATTAGCGCCACGTCATTACAAAAGGCAAAACTCAAACGGCGTTAGATGTTTACCAACAGATATTAATTTTTTAATAGAGCGTGACAGTCGATGGTCGATGGCTGCGCCTCGACTGGTGCGCCCTCTCCTCGACTGCGACAACCTCTCTTCCAAATCAACCTCATTCCCTGACCTTTGGTTCTCTCTCTCAAGCCTTCCCTAATCTCTGCTTCTCTCTCTCAAGCCATCCTCCTCGTCTGGTTCTCTCTCTCAAGCCTTCCCTATTCTTTGCTTCTATTGGCAATGCCTGGAAAGAAGCCCAAGACGATTTTGACAAACCAAGATGCTGCCATGAAAGGTGCAATTGAGCTTGTCTTTCCAAAGCCAGAAACATCCCATCATTTATGTATTTGGCATATCCATCAAAATGCGGTTAAGCATTTGGCCAATATATTTTTTGGTTCTAAATCCTTTGCACGGGACTTTAATAATTGTATATATGATTATGAAGAGGAAGAAGAGTTTTTGAAGGCTCGGGATGACATCTTAGACAAATATAGCCTCCAAAATAATACATGGTTGCAAAGGTTGTTTTGTGATAGGGAAAAGTGGGCTTTGGTATATGGAAGGGGTACATTTTGTGCTGATATGAAGAGTACACAAAGGAGTGAATCCTTTAATGCTTCTTTGAAAAGATATGTGAGTAATGTAAAAAACCTACAAAGGTTTTTTCAACATTTTGAGAGGGTGTTAGATGATCAGCGTTACAAAGAAAAAGTGGCCAGTTTTAACATGAGTCAGCGTACACCACGTTTGAGTGTACCTACGAAAATGTTGAAAGAAGCAATGATTGTGTATACTCCTGTTGTTTTTGAAATGTTTCAAGAGGAATATAGCCAATTTTTGAATGTTGTTATCAATCATATATTTCAGACATGAAGCATTGTTCAATATAAAGTCAGTGGCTATGAAAATCCTCGTGAGCATACAGTGACATTTGACATGTCAGATGAAACAATTTGTTGCAGTTGTAGAAAGTTTGAGTCTGTTGGGATTCTATGTAGGCATGCAATGAAAGTTCTTGATTTTTGCAATATAAAAGTTATACCGCATCGTTACATCTTACATCAATGGACCAAGAAAGCAAGGGCTACAAATATTGTTGATAGTCATGGTCGTATAGTTGACCCCAACCCTAAGCTAGAAGTAGTGATCGAATCATTATATGGAACTTTGTCGTGATGCAGTTAGACTTGCAACAATGGCAGCTGAGTCTGAGAAATCGTATAAATATGCTGCAAATCAGATTGATAATTTGATGCATGAGGTGGATAATATATGAAGAAATGAAGCTCCAATAAGAAATCAGTTTGGGTCACCTAATATGCATGCAAATGAAAATGCAGCTAAATGTGTACAAAGTATTCGTGATGAAGATATTGTGGCTCTTTCAGATGATGTTGAAGATTTACAAGACCATATTGAGGAGGAAGTCATAAATTAGAAATTTGCAGGTTTTGGGAAAAGTATACAACAAAGTCAAGATGAAGAAGCCACAATTAGAGATGAACTTGGATTGGAAAGAGTGCAAGGATTGAAAATTAAAGGAGGCACCAAGGGTAGAAAAAGGAAGAGACTTCCTTTTGAAAAGAAGAAGCCTGTAAATCAAAGTAAAGGTCCCTCAAATCCACGTCCTTAGCGACCACATCCACATCCTCTACATCCATATCCTCCATTTCCAACCCATGCATCAATGTTTTCAACACAGGTAATATTTGAATTAGTTGAAATATATTTATTTTAAAAAACTTAGAGCTCATAAATATTGATATATATATAATCTTTTTTATAGGTACTTTTCATCTCAAATAGCCCCCAATCAAGTGTACTATCTCCTCAACAATATTATCCATTCCAAATTGTGCCACCAACATTTTCCAATCAAGTAGCAACTACAACGAACTTGTTTTATTTTATTTTATTTTAATTGAACTTCTTGCTAAAGTTCTAGCTAATTAATTAATTACTAAAATTATGCTTATTCAATGCATAGGTGGCATATGAGTCGCAAGCAAATATCAACAATAGTCAACCTAATCTCCCTACATACACATAGCTGCTTCATGTAATTTTTTATTTATATTGATTATTGTATGGGGTATATTGCGCGTGTGTCAATATATATTATAGTTATTTTTCATGATACTAGTCTATTGTTATACAGCAATCTTTATATCCAAGATATTCTCCAGAATCTATCTCAATGAGCCACAATTTAAGCCAAACAGAAGGTGACAACACTCAAAGACAATAGATCTTTGTTTTTGTACTAAAAGGTAATGAATAATGATAACTGGAAACACAAGATCAAGTGATTGAAATTAAGTGCTTCCCTATTATATTTGTTGATCTAATGTGGAATTTCTGTAAGACCCCAGATTTTTGGTTAGCCTAATATAAGGAATTTGCTAATATTATTAAATATTAATATTGAGGGATAATTCAGGCAGTTGAGGCACAAGGGCAATTTTGGAATTTCACAAAAGTCGGAATATATAAATTGAGGGTAAGTAAGGTTATGTTATAATTTCATTAGTAAATAAATATTTTAGGAAATTTTATTAAAAATATAATTAAGTGGTGATGATATTTTGTTGGTGGCAAATCATTGCATCGGTTGGTTATTAGGGTGTGGGTGTAGGCTTTCGATGCAGTTTTGTCGCACCAGATCATGAAAAGGAAGTTGAGGAGGCTTTTGAGCACGAATTATAAATTCTGCTCTCCGCGCCCGTGAATAGATTCGACTGTCGATCACCGGAGAACCCTAGGCATCATAGGTCTAGATCTGCGAGCTTGAAAAGAGTGAGTTGGAACATCAGAAGTGAGGTTGAGTAATCTGATCTGAAAATTTGAAAGAATATAGAGAGCTCTGTTCGCGGGAGGAAGTGCGGCTGATTCTTAGATCAATTTCGTCCAATTTCCAGATTTGATTCAGGTGAGTTTATTTCAGTGATTAGATCTAGATTAGTTTGATTCAATTTCATCAAAGCATTAGCAGAAATTATGGATCAGACAATGAGATTTGAATTCTAAAAATTCTCTGCAGAAATTTAGTTTGTCGAAGGTTTTTGGTTGCTGAAAATTCAGATCAGCAACTGTTCTTCTTTGGAGATTTAATCCTCAGCAAATCAGGCAAGTAGCACCTTCAAATTTGCATGTTTTTGTATGGTTTTATGATCATCTAAGAATTACAATGGAAATAAACGAAAATGATTTATATCCTGTTCAAGTTTGGGCGTTTGATCTCTAAGTCTTATTAAATTAAATCTGTTTAGATTAAATTCAAGAAGGTTTAGATTTATTATTTGGATGCTTATCAAGGTGTTAGAAGAGATTTGAATGGATGAATAAGGTTCAGTCCTTGAATTTTTTTTGGATTAGCCGCAAGTTGTTCAAGAAAATTGTTGGGCGCCAAGTGGTGCCAAGTGGAGCTGACCTCAAGGAGGTTAGTGCTGGTTCAAATATAAAGGAGAGGCCAACTGGCTCCAAGGGTTGCTGACCTGGTGAGGTTGGTGCCCAGTTCAAATGTATTAGTACGATGCGGCTAATTTAGTATTTGTTCATAATTGGAGTTTTAGCCTCTTAAGTCCCTTCGCGATTATGTTCATCTAAGTTCTAATTAACGTTCAGCTTTGTGTAATCCTTATGGAGAATGAATTGACAGCATGTTTTAGATGATTGTTGTGAGGAAAATAGCCAACTCATGGTACAAAATTCCAGCAACTTGTGGTTGGGTTCTTTGAGCAAATTTTGTGTTCAAGTTTAGTTAATCTTTTCACCTATACTTACTAGAATCTTATGGAAGTCAAAATAATAGCATGGATCGATAGATTGTTGAAAGGCATAATCCCAAAAGCAAGTTAAAATTTTTTGCAGCATATAGTAGAGACCCTCTTAAGCTGACTTTTGTGTCAAGCTTACGTAACCAATTCACAGAGAATTCCAGAACTGTTTGTAACCTACAGAAATTATCATTGACACCAAGAAGTAGGGAATAATTAGTCTTAGACTTAATTAGTAAAGAATCAGTAGATCTGATTTCTCACTATAAACTTAATTAGTCTTAGACTTAATTGGACTTAATTTTTTGGGTATTATTGAATTGATTAAACCTATCTTTGAAATTTCTGAATTTCCACTATAAACTGAAATGTATCTGACTTTGGATTCTTCGTATGTTCATTTATTACCGTCTTGATTAAATTGCAAGTGTTTTCACTGTGTATACCAGCTGCCGTAAATTTTTACTGTTGAATGGTGTTAGCACCTGATTTTTGCACCCCCAAAATGAAGAAAAATGAAAAGTCAAACCCTGAGGGGGTCAAAAAATTGACTTTTTGATTCAAGTAAATTTGACCATCAAACTTTATCTCATTGAAAAGAGCATTTCGACACGACTCCAACGCAACTGAGTTTGCTGGAATCGGAGTCCAGATGAGAAAGTTATGAGCTAGTCAAACTTTTGGGGAGCGAAAAGTTGACTTTTTGCTCGACCCCAATTCAGCTGCCAAACTTGATCCCAGTGGATAGGTGGTTCCGAGCCGGTTCCAACGACACTATGTTTGCTGAAATCGGACACCGGATGAAGAAATTATGGGCAGTTGAAGTTTCAAGAAAACTGCCCATGTGGCAAAACAGCAGCAAAAAGGCAGAATAAATGAATAAAATAAATAAAATAATTGTTTATAAAAAATATCTTAACTTTTAATAATATTTTAATAAATATCTGAAGATATTTTAATATAATAATCATTAAAATCGAATAAAATCCGTTTAAAAATCAAATTTAATAAAGTGTTTCAAATCCGGCATTTAAAAAACGTGTGCAACCGCACTTGAAGTACGGATTAGTCTGAACCGCATTTCAAATGTGGTTTTGATCTTCTAGAAGGTGGACGAGTGTCCTGTACGGCGATAGTTGGCAGATTCGCGCAGATTTGCACGTGTTGAATGCCAACTGCACTTAAAGTGCGGTTTTTGATTTTTTAGTGCAATTTTGTCACAACCGCACTTCAAGTGCGGTTGTGACCAAACCGCACTTCAAGTGCGTTTCCGACACTTTTTTGCCTATAAATAGAGGGCCAGCCCCCCATTTGGAGCAAGCCGACTCCTTTGGCCTCCCCCTTCTCCTTCTCTGTGTTTTCCACGGCCGAAACTCTGCCCAGGTGCTGTCACCCCAATTCCAAATACCCATTTTTGCCCCTGAAATGCTGCCTGAACTCCACCCTTTCACCCTGTAAACATAAAACAACCCAGTGAACCCTTGCTAAAACCCCATTTGAAAGCTCACTAGGACGCGGAAGCGCTGCCCAAATTCTCGGAGAACCCAGAACACGTGAGGAGTAAAAGGTAATAGTAAAAGTGTGCTTTTGGTAACTTTGAATACATTAAATTCAATTCTTCATGGTCTAATTTCCTCCATTGTTTGTTTTGCTATTTGTTTTTCACATGTTTTCTTTTATTTTGCATGGTGATGAACTCTCCTCAACATGGAGGAAACTCCTCTTAAGGAAAGAAAAAAACATGTCTTAAGTTAAAAAGGAACACTTTAATTAATATTTAAGTTACTTTATTAATTCTTTTTACTCATTGACAAGGAGAGATGTAATTCCCCTCTGAAGGCCCATTGCATCCCTGTAATCTCCCTCTCCTTTCTCTCTTGAAAATGGCCGCAAACAATTAGAAGGGATTCTTGTTTCTTTGGGAAAAGTAAAAGAGGAGAGAAGTGGCTTTCTAAGTCAAATGTAGAACCATGAAGGTACTGGAACCACCACAGAGGTCGCCGGAGCACCCAAGGAACACGCCGGAGAGGTCTCAGCCGGAATCGGAACCAAAAAGCAAAATAATGTAAAAACCGCATACTCAGAGCGGTTTCGTCCAAACCGCAGAGTAAGTGCGATTGTCTCCTGAAAATGACTAAAAAATTAGTTTTTCGACCCGGTTGGATTTGTTCCGACCCGGAAACTTGAAACCCGACCCAATAAGTAACTTGGACTTCTTTAAGTCCATTTTTGGACTATGGGCCCACCAAGACCACCTTGGGCCACTTGTGGGGCCCACCTTTGACCGGCCCAAACCGGGCCCGTTTTTAACAAACGGGCCCAAGGCCACTTGACTCCAGGCTAGTGGGTCAAACTCAAGCCCACCAAGCCCAAAGATTTGCAAATATTATAAAATTTAATAAATAACCAAAAAGGGTTACCCAATAATCCTACTGGGCCTCCGACCCAACCCTGGCAAACCCACGGGTCTTCCAACGGGATCCGGATCCGACCCACATCGCCTAAATAAAAGATAAAATCAAATAAAAAGGGACCCACACCTTCAGAGGGCCCCGCCAGACCAAATAAGGTATAATCCTGACCTAGGAAAGGGTGAGACTGACTCAAAAACCAGAGAGACCCGAGGGACCCGTCAGACCGACGGGGCGGACCGAGGTGTCTTCGGACTTCTCCGGACCGTAACCGAGGACTTAGCTAGAACTCTAGAAAAGCTGTAGACCAGACTTAGACCCGGATCGGGCAAAACCGTGTTTGCCTGCACCTCCCAGGCAGTGGCGACTTCAAAAGACCCGAGGCACGCACGAACCAACGTGCGCCCCGTGTGCGATCGAGATTTAGGTGCGCACAAATGGCTTTAGTGACTCTTGAAACCGGATTTGATATGGTTAACTATAAATGACTTTATATACTTTGAGCATTATTTGATTTGACTTGAGTTTAGTTTTTAGCAAATCTGGATATCTTTAGATAAAAGGGATTTCGTGTTTAAATTGTTAAGGCACTTTGGTTTATTCTTGAGTTTTACTTGAGAAAGTATTTGGAAACTCCATGAGAAAGTAGTTTGGTCCTAAGAGGCCCATGTTATGCTTAATCGCATGTGATTATATGTCGTTTTACACGTCGGAATACTTTTTGACTTTAATTGAAGTATTTGTTTCACTTGTTGGCTTATTTAAGCTATTTAGGGCTTAGCTCTTTATGGATCCATAATTTAGCTAGTAAGTGAAGTCTGTCTATCTTGTTTAGTTTAAGTCTAATCTCGTTCGTGCATTTCCTCTATCTGGAGAGGCCTTCCATGAGGGATGTGCTGCAAATCAAAGTACCCTAGTGCGTTTCCTCTAGGATAGAGAGGCCTTGCATGAGGGAAATGCTGCAACAGCTCCGTTTCCACCCCATAGGGGTGAGGTCTTGTATTGGCATCAGATTCGACAGTGGTTCTCAGACTGGATTGTTATTCGTTTCCATCCTAGAGAGGGTGAGGTCTTGTAATTTCCTCGAGAGACGATGATATTGGAATCAGAGTTTGCAGAGGCATCAGACTATGCAAAGGAATCAGATTTGGCAGAGGTTCTTTGACTGAACTGTTTGGAGCTAGAATTAAACCTTACAAAGTGGTCAAATTTCACGAGTCCCATCATATGATGTGATTTGATATTGTTTTGCTGGATTAGTTGGATTAATCGTGGTTATTCGTGTTTCTCGGTAAACTTATATGTTTGCAAATCATTCATGTTTTAGAATTGAATAAAATGTATTTGAGCATGCATGTGCTACTTGCTGAGATATTCGTATCTCACACTGTTTTGTTTTCAGATCTCAAAAAGGACGTTACCGGCGGGTATATGCTTGGTTCAGGTGAGTTGGGGATTTTTAGTTGACTCTGATTATATATTATTGTTTATTTCATGTTTTCCTTCACTTTGATATAACGCTCTTGTGTGGAAAGTTAACTCTTTGGAGATGAGTTAGGGTTTTTTTTCGTAACCCAGATCCGGGGCGTTACAGCACTTCCACTGATAATGATCTTTTTTTCTTTGGTTGAGTGCATGTGTAGTTTTTGGAAATAGGTGCTGAGTTGGGAAACGACTTTTTGAATGTAGTGCACCCCAAGAGGGAGTGTATTCGTGATTTATATCCAAGGTAAGGTGTATGGTCTTAATGATTTACCTTGGATATCTTTGATCTACATTCTATATGGACATTAGTGTCTTAGAATTTCAGTTCCACTGATAATGATTTTTTTTTGTTGTTGTTAGGTGCATGTGTAAATTTTGAAAATAGATGCTGAGTTGGGAATCAACTTTTTGAATGTAGTGCACCTCAAGAGGGAGTGTATTCGTGATTTATATCCAAGGTAAGGTGTATGGTCTTAATGATTTACCTTGGATATCTTTGATCTACATTCTATATGGACATTAGTGTCTTAGAATTTCAGTTCCACTGATAATGATTTTTTTTTTTTTTGTCGTTAGGTGCATGTGTAAATTTTGGAAATAGATTCTGAGTTGGGAAGCAACTTTTTGAATGTAGTGCACCCCAAGAGGGAGTGTCTTCGTGATTTATATCCAAGGTAAGGTGTATGGTCTTATTGATTTAATTTGGATATCCTTGATCTACATTCTCTATGGACCTTAGTGTCTCCTTACTCCTTATAGTTGTTGAAAATATTATCTCTTTCAGGTGTATGGTCTTAATGATTTATCTCCTTACTCCTTATATCCAAGGTCAGGTGTTACGTGCATATCTTACAATTATGTGTTCATGTGGAGGTGGAGAAATGAAGGTCATTATGTGTTCATGTGGAGCAGGAGAAATGAAGGTCTTTCAAGCAAAAACAGAGAAAAATCATGGCAGCTTCTTCTACAAATGTCCACTATTTGCTGTAAGTTAATACTAATCGATCTAAACTCATCCTTTATCTGTAGGATCATAATGGAGATTATTATTGATTGTAGGATCATAATAGATCTTTTATTTGGTGCAATGAACTTGCCGAAGGAGCTTCTACTTCTACCATGATGCGGACAAATGACATGCCTTGTCATAGACGCGACAAGAACACTCGTCTGACCTCACATGAAAGTGATCATGAACATAAAGTGCAACAAGAGCAGTCTTCAATTAATGATATGAAAGTTGGGTTAACAATTACAAATTGGGATAAAGGATTGATGATGGCTTGTTGCTGGATTTTGTGTTTATTCCTTTTATTTGCCTTAGTACTTATTTTGTGCCTTATTGTAATATTACTGAAGTAATTTTGTGACTTATTCTACTTATTTTGGATGTTTGAACCGAGAAATCCCTTTATTGCTTCTCAAGATGTGGTTGAATCAATGTTGAAAAGAAGACTGAAGAGATTCTATGGAATGACATCTCTTTCCTGTTTACTTATTTAATGCCCTATTCTAATGTTTACTTGTTTGCATTAAAATTTTGAGATCATTTTTGTTCCTATTATCTCTTAGACAAGTCAAATAGCAGATACTAGCACTTAGAGCCTTTTGTAAGGATTCAACGGTAACTAAGCATGTGACATCTCTTTCCTGCATAGGATTACTGCTACTTTCATTTGATGGAGAAAAGAACAATATAAGAAGGTGGCAGCTATCTCGATTTATTCCTTTCTAAGTTTCCTTTTTCATTTTGATCTTTGAATTGACCATATCTTAAAGTGTAAGGGTGATCTTGCTTTGCTAAGCTCTTATACTTGTATTTATACTGGTGGCTTTTTGTATGTGTCCTGCAATGCTTTCATTTTTTCTTTCCTTTCTCTTTTCTTTTCTCATGAATTGAATTGATATGGTGAACTGGGTTGCTGTAACTGTAATTTAGTAGCGAGTGTAGGCTTGCAGGCTTGAACTTTTGTGTCATAGGTGTTTCTTCACTGTAATATGAAAATTAGAAATAGTAAATGTAACGCTTCGGATCCGAGTCATGTAGTGAAATCGTAACTCGTTTCCAAGGGTTAACTTTTTCACATAAGATCGATATATCAGAGTGAAGGAAAGCATGAACAAAGCAATAACTACATAATCGGAGTGCACTACAATCCCAAGCTCAAATATCAAATACTATTACTCAAGTCTAACTCATATGAACCAAGCATCTACCCGCCGGTACCGTCCTCGCCAAGATCTGAAAACAAAACAAAACAAAACGGAATGAAATACGAATATCCCAGTAAGTAGCACATGCATGCTTAAATACATTTTACATAGTTATAAAACATGGATCGGATATAAAACATACATCGGTGGCGATAACACAAATAATTAGGATAATCCAACAAAATTCAGCAAATACAAATCCAAACAACAATATCGATTTCAACAATATATTAAAGTGGGACTCGTGAGATTTGACCACTTTGAAAGTTAAGATCTAGCCTCCAAACAATCCAGTCAAGAACATCTGCCAAATCTGTACCACTGCCATATCTGATTCCAATATCATCATCTCTTGGGGTATACACAAGACCTTACCATCATGGTGGAAATGGATAAAAATCCAGTATGAGAACCTTATTCCAATATCATCACCCTCATGGTGGTATACACAAAACCTCACCATCATGGTAGAAATGGATAAAAATCCAGTCTGAGAATCTCTGTAATATCTAATACAAAAGACCTCATCCTCATGGTGGAAATGAAGTTGCTGCAGTACTTCCCTCATGGAAGACCTCTCCATCATGGAGGAAGCACATTAAGGAGACTAGGCTTAATCCAACAAAGATAGACAGACTTGACTCTTAGCTAGACTATAGATCCGTAACCAGCTAAGCCCTAAACAGCTTAAGATAAAACCAACAAGTAAAACAAAATCATCGATTCAAACAATATGTATTCCAACGTAAAATCATACTCAAGGCAAATGAAAACATGTATCACTAAAAATCTCAAGTTCAGGTCCTTCTGTCTACTAAAACTCATCAAATAGTAGAACTTATAAGCAACGACACAATTGGCATGAATACTCTAAAATTATCAAGAACCATAACGACTAACTTACTAAGAAAGCACAGTAAAAATATTGTTCAGATCATTTCAGAGGTTCAGACAATTCAATAAGAGATTTAAACTAGTGCAGAGAAATGTACAAATAATCACATCTGATCATGCAACTTATATTTGTTAATATCTTTCCCCAAATTGGACCCAATTCTAATTATCCCCTAATTCATATCATTAGATTACTCAATAAAATTCTCTGTTAGCATCTGGAAGTCATTTTACTCTTATTTAACTCCAATGAAGTGGCTCAGTAGGTTAAAACCTTGAAACTTGGCTCTAGATGAAATAGCTGCATATTACAGAAATAGAAGGGGCGCCTACTACTGGGCGCCTAGGCAGACCCTGGGCGTCCAGCCAATTCGTGAAACTGAGGTATGGGCGCCCAGCCAATTTCCAAACAACCTTTAATCGCAACTTTCTGTATACACAAATTCTTAACGACTGAACCTACTTCATTTTTCCAAAACACTTTCAACACAATTTATATCAACTGAAGAAACCTTCTACACACAATCGAAATTAATCAAACTAAAATTTAATCAGCTCATGGCTTAAACGGTCGAGAGAACAAAACGGAGGTAGAATTTCCACTCAAACAGTAAATATACATAGATCGAATAAACTTTAGCTATAATTCAGTAAAACAATGATGCTGCTTACCTAAATTTGCTGGAAATCCAACCACAGGTAGAATCAGAATTGCAGATCAATCGTCTACGACCAGAGCTCCCTTCGACTAACTGAAATTTTCATAAAACTTCTCTTAACGACTAATATAATTCCTCTGCTAGATTTTAACAATTCCTATCTGAAAGTTAAGCTAAATTCGCACTCATTAACTCACCTGATCTGAGAGATCTGAATTGGCCAAATTCCTCCGATCACCTGATTCAGACGCAACTCCTTCAGCGACCAAAGATCTCCTTTGAACAATGTTTCTCCAGATCTGATTTAATTCGAGAGCTCTCCTTTGAGGTTCAAATTTTCTTCTCTTCCAACCTCGCTGGATCAACACTCTGAACGGATACTTCTCCGGCGACGAATTGGCCAAACACTGTTTCGAGCAGCAGTGCCTCATTTATACTTGTTCGTTTGCCGCTAACCACCAGACCCTCATGTTCTGCTGCAACGCTCGCCTACCAAACTCCCTACACCAATAACCATATTAAAATACTGTTGATCGGGCGGTTGCCACCCTATCGAGCCATATACGCCATCACTTAATTATATTTATTTAAATCACCTTATATTATTTATTAAATATTACACTATAATGTAACAATCACTTACCCTTAATTAATATAATCTCCGTTTTCTTCTGAATTTCCCAAAATGCCCTTGTTCTTCGCTTCCCTGAAAGATCCACCAAAGATAATAATTAATATTACTAATGAATTTTCCAATTTCATAAATAAAAAATTCGGGGTTTTACAGTAAATAACTTCCAGTTTCGCATTTCCTGTTCATCTTATTGGAAGTAGTAACTGTTTTAATGCTCTATATAGACTCTATTCTTGGAAGCCATGGAAGTAAACTACCATGTGAGAAAACCATGAACCTGCATCCTTCTGCTTTTGGTTTGGCTGTTAAGCAGCACATCCTCAATGACAAGGACTGCCCTCATAAAGCTGAGATGCAAAAAGTAAGTGAAGGCCCTTCTTCAAGTTCAAAGAACTAGTAGAGTGCACGTGCAAAATTGCACGTAGGAGAGGGAACAATTTCAGGGTTTCAATTTAAAAGTGGAAGGTGGTTGTGGTGGTTAATTGGTTATATGTTGGGACTTAGGATTGTTTTGTTTATGGAGGACAAAGTTTGGAAAAGAAAAAAAGGGAGGGCCAGAATCTAAGGGGAATATTCTCCCCTCTTCCTTTTATTAATAGTATAGATGTGAAATAAAAAAGTGGCCTTCAATCAGCAGTGATATCATGTTCTTAATATTGGCTTGATATCGTGCTCTTAATACTTCTACAAGTGAAGGCCACTTCATGTTGGATCTCTGTAAAAACAAATGATATGAATGATCTGTTGGGAAGCTAATCTCTTTCAAGTATTAATTATTGAAGGCAACCATGTTGTATTCCACATGTATGATATATTTTTATACAATTTCTTTCTCTTATTTTGCATATTGGCTTTTGTTTTCATCTTATATTTTCTTTTTTCCTTTTAGGATTTTATGGGTTAAAGATTGGCTGGAACAAACTTAAAATCATGCAAATTACTTTAATCACATATTTTAATTTGGGTTGTAGTGTGGAATTTATTTGAAGTCTTATCTAGCAACTAAGGTTTAGTTTGTCTTTTGAATGTGTTTTGCAGGCTTTTGGTTTTATCATGGTCTTTAACAAGCTGTACAAAGGAGCTTTTGGCAGGAAATAACCATGGAAAATTCATCTAAATGACAGTTAGAATGTATATTGATCAAAGAGATTCAAATATGTTGAGTTGTATATTTCAATTCTTTCTTTTGAGAGAGATTCTTGTAGGTTAAAAATAGGTAATGTGATTGTTTCATGCAACTATTTCTTTGGATGTTTTTATCATTCCTAAATTGAGTTTTATAATTTTCCTTGCATCGGTTATTGCGGATGACCTTGTATATTTATGTGGCAAATCAGGTTTATTTATATGTTTATATTTGTAAATTTCCCAAAAAAAAAAAGAAGAATTGTTTAGCCACTATAATTCGCATTTTCAATAGTGGAAGCTTTCCCACTAAAAGTTTACCTTTAACGATAGCCTTGCTCAGTTGCAAATTCAATGTTATCAAAGCAATCTCATACTTCAATATAAATAACAGTAAGCCAGATTTCTGAAAAAGCATTCAAAGTGACGGATTAACAAGGCGATTAAATAAATCAGTCAAATTTCACTCCTTTGTTCTTTTAATTCTAGTTGTAAGGATCATTCTTCAATTGCAGCAAGTACCCAAAACATAAAAGATATTTCTGGTTAAATCATAGACTTGTATTATATGAGTGAAGCTGGTTGACTGAAGTGCTTCAGATAAGCCTTCTAAAAGAGGCTTGCAACATTCCTGGTGAAGAGGTGCTACTCCAAATTGATTTGCCAATAGAAGAAGTTGGAGTAATAAGCTAGCCATATCCATCGTCTCTTTCATTTTAAGTTCCTTGCCATCGAAGAATTGAAGCATGGCAGTGAAGGCCTCTGGAGAGACATCCTGAAGGACAAAGAGCTAAATTGCTTCTCAATTGTAAAGCCCGGACTGCTGTCACCTGTTTAGAATACAAAGCTGGATAGAATAACTTATCAGTCAATGATTTTAATTTTCCAAATGAATAGAATAGTAAAATGGGGCACATTATCTTACATCTTGGAGGAAGCACCGGCAGCAGGTTTGATGTGTATGGCTTTATTGAACTCATTGTGATGCATACACCCCTAGCAACTTTTCCTTTAACATTACTCAGAGGAGAAAAGTGAGGAGAAAAGTGAGAACTTTATAACTCATTGTGATGCATACACCCCTAGCAACTTTTCCTTTAACATCACTCAGAGGAGAAAAGTGAGAGGAGAAAAGTGAGAACTTTATTGCTCCTTAAGAAAACACAATTTAACGCTTAATAAGAACAAATAAAAGAAAACCAACAAAAAAAAAAAAATCAGAGATGAATCCAAATAAAAACGAACAAGAATGCCATCCAAATAGTCACTGAAAAGCTACTCTATAGGCTATAAATATTTCTCTGAACCAAAATAAATTTTCCATTTTGTCCTTTTCTTCTTGGAACTCTTCTCTGCCTTCACATTTTTAGATCAAGTGTTTTATTGCCAAAAAGGAAGAGCAACAGTTGTTAGATCAAGTGTCTTAAGAAATGTACCTGCCTAGGTTGTTTTCTCTTCTCGATTAATAGAGGAAGGATGGTACGCCTTAGGACAGCCCCTCATAACCCCAAACAACCCAAAAGCCCTCACTATCGATCACCGAGTACTAGGTTCCCGCCATCGAAGCATATGAAGCATAGATTAGGGAAGGCTTGAGAGAGAGAACCAGACGAGGAGGATGGCTTGAGAGAGAGAACGAGAGGTCAGGGACTGAGGTTGATTTGGAAGAGAGGTTGTCGTAGTCTAGGACAGGGCGTGCCAGTCAAGGCGCAGCCATCGACCATCGACTGTCGCGCTCTAATAAAAAATTAATATCTTTAGGTAAACGTCTAATGCCGTTTGAGTTTTGGCTTCTGTGATGATGTGGCGCTGATACTGCAAATTCGCTGATGTGGCACCATATAAGTGGTTACGGGTTGGTCAACATTACGAGCCCGACCTTAGAGGTTCCAAGTCCATAAAGTTTACCCCTTACTATTAGCTTAAGCTTTTAGTAAGAACGGTATTCTTAACATAAGCTTAAGCTAATAGTAAAGGGTGAAATTTATATATTTAATTATATTCTTAACAAAAAATATTTATCATGGGATGCTCCAGAGCATTCCATTTCAAAATCAAGAAGTAAATCAGTCCAAAATTTATGTAGCACACGCTTTCATCCTGCAAAAAATGATATGAAATGTAATTTTTTTTAAAAGTTTCTTTAAAGAGTTTAAAAGTACTTTTATTCTGCACCAAAAAATGGTGTCGCCTTTTAGTTTCCGAAACTGCAAAATGAAATGACTGGTGCCTCCAAATCTGTCTCCGAAAGGGAGTGCCATATGATCATGATTATGACTAAAAGCCTTGTCGAAGGTGCTGGTTCAATGCTGTTTGCTCCATCGATCTCTGGAAAATATCTGCCTAAATCAACAAAAACATTGTGAAGGGAAGTGGGCCTTCATGATAACATCAACCCTTTAGCCCACCTTGCAGGAATTGGTCCTTAAAGACGTCATACTGTCGGCTGGGGACCTCTTTAGGTGCTACCCACTGCAAATTTTGCCAGTCTATCTCCAATGTACACCATTCAACCACAATACTCCCACCTTAATGTTCATGTCATTCATCTATAACTTCCCTTATCACCTTCTTTAGAGTTTTGTCCCTCTCTCTCTCTCTCTCTCTCTCTCTCTCTCTCTCTCTCTCTCTCTCTCTCTTATCTTCTCCTCATCCCTTCAGTTCAGAGGCTGCACCTCTTCCCCATTCTTACCAATCTGTTCCCATTCTGGGGAAGTAATGGCCATAACCAAACAAGCTATCAACCTTCTCTTGCTCACCTTCCTCCTTGCAGCATACTTTTTCCAAGGTCATAATCCAACAACCACTCTAGTTAAAAGTGTGAAATTCTTTTTGTACTAAGCATACCCTGAATAATATTTCTTTTTTCCTTCTCTCCCATCTTGCAACATTTATTACATATCAAATTTCTATGGATTCTTACTTTCTATTGCTAATGTAAAATTGCATGCTTATGTGGGGTGATATCACTTTCTTCCTTTTTGCTACAGAATTCCCAACTATGCTCTTAATTTTGTAAGAATGGTTTATCTTTCTAAGCTTCAAGCTTCACTTTTACAGGATCTGCATGTCAACTGCTAACTGCTTATAATCAAGGGGTATCTCGTTCATCACCATCACAAAAGGATCCGCATTTGCAGGTGAGAAGTAGCAAGAATTTCGAATAAGGAAATGGAATAGTTTGTTAGTTGAGGCTTCTCTTTTTTCCTTTTCATTTCATGATATTCATCTCTTAATTGTTTTCTGTTACTGGGATTTTTTTTTTCTTGAGACTCAGAGTGGTAATGGAGGATTAAAGAGCAGGAATTCAAGGAGATTGATGATTGGATCTACAGCACCAATATGCACTTACAATGAATGTAGAGGGTGCAAGTTCAAGTGCAGAGCTGAGCAAATACCAGTGGATGCAAACGACCCCATTAACAGTGCTTACCACTATAAATGTGTGTGCCATAGGTAATCAGTCACAGTTTACTTTCCTTTTGAGCTAATGAAAGTAAATATGAATGAGTTCAGATTTGAGTGGGAAGGTTTTAGTTATTATGTTATGACTACCTATATTAGAAGCATAAAGAAAATTTTCTGTTAGATTAAGTTAAATGGGTATCCAACTGAGTTGGTGTAATTTCTATTAGATTTTGAATGGAGTACTGTAAGAGTTTTGTTTTATAAATTTGATCTTATTAGAAACAGATGTTGATGAGAAATAGAGAAAGGCTATGAACTTAATGTTTGTATGAATTTTGCTTTATAATCCTATCTTACTAGAAAAAGATGTTGGTGAGAGAGAGAGATTCCTGGCAAGAAAACAGTAACTATGTGTACAATGACTGCTTCTTAGGAAAGTGAGATCACAGTTCTTCCGAGAGAGATTCCTGGCAAGAAAACAGTAACTATGTGTACAATGACTTTGCTTCTTAGGAAAGTGAGATCACAGTTCTTCCAGGCTTTGTTGGGTGAAATTCTCTGCTGACTTAACACTCTGGACATTCTTGAAGGTTCAATTCCTACTCTCTTTCTCTATCTCTTTCTCTTTCTATCAATGACTATCGAAACTGTAGAGTTCGTACGTTAGCCATTTGAAGATGAGATGGTAGCTTGAATGAGTGAATGGCTAGTCACCCATTTCTACAGTTTGGAGGTGTGGAAGAAAGGAGGGATGGCACAGAAGTGGTCCCATCACAGGACATAAGCTACCAAAAATCACATGTCTCACCATTGTTTGAATCCTTTCATTTGAACAACTTGGAAAATTTTGTATTTTCAGTAGGAGGGACCCCATCAACTAGAGACCAAAAAGCAAACACACATTGGGTATCCTATATTATGTAGATGTGGACCTTCTCCTAGTCTTCCTAGTCTTTTCTTAAGAATATCAATTGTAGCCCTCTAGTCTAGTACACATATTTGTTTTGCCTGTAAATATGGACAAGCCAATCAGTAGACAGCCTTGGGATTGCAAATCCCATTAGAGCTTTGAAAGGAAGATTTGTACAACATTCAAATTACCTTAGAAAATTTGGAACTGATATTTTCCTTTGTGTCATGTTGGAAACAATAATGACAAATTAGGATGAGGACTGAGAATGATATTTCCTAGAAAATTTAAATAATCTCATGCAATAAAAACGCGAAAATTTGAGTCCAAATACAAGTTATTTTGCTTTAAAAATGTTAAAGATTAGGTCCTTTGCTAGTCCAATTTTTACAATATTGCTTTGAAAGGACCTATAGTGGCTTAGGGTCCCACCTATTAATGGTGTTGGGGTACACATGGTAAATATCTTGTTTGACCATAAATTTGTACCTTGTTTTATGTCCTTTTCTTGCTTTTGTTTTTTTCCATATAATGTTGTTTGATTCCGGTCTATATATATTACCTTTCATAGTCAATGTTGAAAAAGGTTGTAACACTATTCATGTATATGATGACATAGAACTGTAGACACCAAATATATTAAGTTTTTTTAGTCTTTCCATTCACCAAGATAAATTCAAAATGGTTGTGAATCGTGGGTGTTTTAATATTTTTTAATGAGAAATTTCTTAGGTGTTGAGTTTTAAAGAAAAGAAAATTTTATATTGGGATAAATTACCCAAAGCTTCCTTTAGGTTTAGAAATATTACAGATATCTTTCAAGTTTTTTTGAAGTACTCTCATTTCGGATTTTGTTGCTTATAACATTTATATCCTTCCCACTAAAGATTTTAATTAGGGATAACTATAATTTACCACCTTGAGGTTTTAGACAATCCCATTTCCCACTTCCCTTCCCCCAAACCCCCACCTTCTTTTTCTCCCAGGTTTTTGAATTATCAGTTTACCACCTTGGAGTTCGCCGTGTGTAACAATTTCCCTCGTCTAGGGTTTTGATTGATGACATTAGCAAGTGAGAAAAAAAAACATGCATTGACAACTTTGCCACTTTTACCCTCGTCTAGGCTTTTGACTGATGTCATTGGCAAGGGAAAAAAAACCTACATTGACAACTTTGCCACTTTTACCCTCCTTTAGGGTTTTGACTGATGACATTGGCAAGGAAAAAAAACATACATTAACAATTTTGCAACTTTTACTCTAATGTCCTGAAGGGTAGACTTGGTATTTAAAAGGGGCAAAGTTGTTGACATATGTTTTTCTTTCTCTTGCCACCTCATCGATCAAACCTTTAGAAGGGAGAAGCTGTTATATATAGCGTGTTAAACTGGTATTTCAAAAACCTCAAGGGAGAAAGTGAGATTGTTTAAAACCTTAAGGGAGTAAATTGTAATTATCCCTTTTAATTAGATGTCTAATAACTTCAAGAAGAAGACAAGTGTAAGGATTAATAGTTTAACTGTTATAATAGACAAAGAATCAAATTTATCAAGTTTTTGATAAAGAAAAAATTTATAAGTTTAACAAACTTGGAGAGAGGTTCATGTAATTTATACTTTATTAATTTATTTATAGAAATAGTATAGGGGAGCCAAGGGATCCATAGCTCTTCATATCCCTCTTTTTTTTTTTTTGGGAAAGATTCTGTACTCATCCTATTCAACACTATAATTTGAATTTCCTCCTCATGGATTAGGCGCTTGCTGTGTCATGCCCCAACTGTTTGGGCCCAGCTCAGGCCTATGTATGGAAAGCCCACCCACTTTAAACCTTATTTTTGGGCCAATTGGGTCCTAGGCTTGTCGGTCCAAATTTGCCAGCGTAGATGGAAAAACCGAAAAAAGTTGATTATTTATCATCTGGATGGAAATCTTTGCCGTGTAAAACCCTGCAGCTGAATTGTGATTGGCCCTTCAAATTAAAAAATTTGAACTGACAGCTACATATTGAATTCATTTAGTTTTATAGATCAATCACAGCCTTTCTAAACAACAAGCCTGCAGCGTTTCCGATCTTCAAATTAGGGTTTCCTCAACCCCTATTCGCAATTGCTCCTTAACCGGGTTACTGTCGGTTATCCGACGATATCCCTCCTTCCCATAGCCTTAAAGACGGTCCCCCAACTTATTGGGTTTATCAATCCGCGTCTATGCGAACCCTTCAGGCATCACTGATGGAATTCCATCGGTACCTATGGTTTTGGCCATTGTAAGCCTGGTTTTCCTTTGTTCTGGAGCAATCGCACAGTGTAGTGGAAGGAATCATGGTATCCTATTGTTTAGCCTCTTCTTAGTTATTGATGTTTCTGATTGTATCTTTTTTGCTTTAGTCTAAACATTAGTAACCACCCCTTTTTTTTTGAATGAATTGGCTTAAGATTGGCCTTTACCAAAAAAAAAAAAAAAATAGTGTAAACACATGTTATTAAGGGCTAGCCTAGTGCACAATGCTTTCGTTACTGTGCGTAGTCATACCCTGCAAGAGGGGAGGCTGTTTCTTGTGATTCGAATCTGTGGCCTTTAGGCTGCAATGAAACAACCTTACCATTGCGCCAAGGCTCGCCCCTGTTTAGAGGGTTGGGGTGCAACATGAGGACTTTTCAGGGTGTCACACATCCTAATACTACTCTTGCCCAACCCAACGTGAATGATTGCACCTCCTAAATAGGCCGATGGCTCGCCATGTTGTGCTGGGCCAGCCTTCCCGAGCCATTGAAAGCCCTACTCAAACACCTTGAATAGCATCTCAACTGGTGTAAACACAAGTGAGAGATTGCAATTCCAAGGGGGAAAGAAATTATGTCACAAAAGCAAACGTAGTTTGTGAAAGGGAAGTTTTGTCCTTTTAAGATTCCTTCAAGAGGCCGTGACAACCCACGTAAGAACAGCATCCAAACTCAGGTACACGGTTACAATGTTGTGAGCCTTGAAAATGAATGGGTGGCTTGAAAAAAGGGCATGTGAATGTGATACCTAAATTTCTTTAAAAGGCTGTGAAAGTGATGTCCATGGTTTGAATTCATTATAAGTGTTGTGGGCAGAGACAAAACTTTTGGTTCTGACAAAGCCAACTTGTACTACATTATTTGTGGTCGGCAAAGTAAAATATCCCATTATTTATACATACATACACATGGGTGTATGTGTGCATATATGTATAAATATATAAAGAAATTATTAGAAGGCAATAAATTGGGTTTTCATTTCTTACCATGTATTTTGCATTTTCTTAACAATAAATAAATAAATAAAAAGAGATTTTTTTTTTAAATTAAGCTCAGTCATATTTTCCATGTACTCTATAAGCGTTCACTATCTGTTGCTCCAAATGTCATTGGTAAGGAAGACTATCACATAATAATTTGGGAAAATTATGGGAAAGGCCTCCTTTATGGGAGGTCTTTCCTAAAAGGCCTGTATATCAAACTTATGATGCTGCAGGCCTCCTTTCCTCTTAAATTTATCAAAAGGGCCTCACATGCCCTTTATGACAGGACTTGTATCCTCCTATGAAAATGCTTGTATCCCTGTATGACAGGACTTGTATCCTCCTATGAAAATACTTGTATCCCTCTATGATTATACGTGTATCCTTCTATGAAAATTCTTGTATCCATATACTTGTTTCGCCCTATGAGTGCGATTGTATCCTACTATGAAAATAATTGTATCCCCCCATGATAGGACTTGTATCCTCCTATGAAATGCTTGCATCCTTCATGTGAGGCCCTTTTGATAAATTTAAGGGAAAAGGAGGCCTGCAACATCATGAGTTTGATGTACAGGCCTTTTGGGAAAAACCT
Source organism: Buxus sempervirens (assembly GCA_947561395.2). NCBI lineage: Eukaryota > Viridiplantae > Streptophyta > Magnoliopsida > Buxales > Buxaceae > Buxus > Buxus sempervirens. The sequence goes on along the minus strand of OX387192.1, from coordinate 24,266,381 downwards.
CCCAAAAAGGAGGCCTTTCCCATAATTTTCCCCAATAATTTTGATGGCAATGGGGCATGTTAATTGGTTAACCCACTAGATGTATCCCTGACTGTGTTTGCTAAGGCATAAATGGGGTTAGGGTCAAGTTAGGGTTTAGCTCAAACTTTCAACATTTATCTGATATAAAGATACATTTATTAATAAAGATATATATTATTAGTTTATATATATTTCATTTAAAAGCATTCATATTTTAACATTCTATATTACAATTGGATCAACCTGCTCTATGACGTTACCAACCCGATTGGGTTATGAGTGGGTTTGGTGTGGGCTAAATCCTTACATGGGTGGGTTAGGGTTTGTCAAAACCTACCCCAAACCTGCTCTATGGCCATCTCTATTACATGAGAGTCATATGTTTTATGTTTGTTGGTGATTGTCTACATGGTAAGTTCCACAACTAGGAAAAAAAAAATTTTTTTTTCCTTGAAAAGGCATACCAGCAAGCAACTTAAAATCAAACCAAAATAAGAATGATTAATGGAGAACTTATGTTAGAATTCCTTAATATTTATATGAAAAGCATCATGATTTTACTTAGGTTTGACTTGACCTAGGTGCATCAACTTTTTTTTTTGATGGAAACCAAAGCTATGCTCTATCTTCATTAGATGAAATCAAAGTTACAAAAGCTACTTCTTCAGGCCAGAATACAACGATGATAAACTCAGATATGAGAAGGAGCAAAATAGGCCAGGATACAAGAGAGACATCAACCCCAACAGTCTGGATGCAGTTTTGAGTGAAAGTGTCCGACCCTGCGCCGAAGCAGCATGAAACCACCTGAAGAACAGGGGTAAGGTCGGACGGAGGGTCCGTCGAAATAAGGATTGAAAGTCCCATTAACGGGAGAGAAGGCTTAGTCAAAGACGAAAAAGCCAGAAAAGGATGGCTCAGTAAACCGAGACACATCCGAACCCAGAACTGCATTTGGACAATGAGGATCAAGGCCCTCTGGTACCTAACAACACAAAATCTAACTAAATACAGTAAAATAAAACTAATTTCACTATAAATATAACCAAACCAAAACACCAAAAAGAATTTGTTATCACGGGCAAGGATTTGCTGCGACAAAATCAACACCAAAAAGAATCTGATATCACGGGCAAGGATTTGCTGCGACAAAATCAACACCAAAAAGAATCTGATATCACGGGCAAGGATTTGCTGCGAAAAAATCAACGACGCCTTCCGAAGCCATACACGAAGGAAACAAACTGACGACCACCAGACTTGACTAACCCAGACGACAAGACTGACCACCAAGCAATAGGACATGTCGCAGAAGCCTATGTCTTTCTTCTTCTGATTTATAGCCCAAATACCCAGGGAAGAGAGACGAGAACCCAAGCCAAAACGAAAGCAATGGAACACCCCTCAAAGGCCCCAAAAACTTAAAACAAAGAAGGATGAAAACCAGGAACAATTTATATACATAAAGTAGTTAGTTGTTCATGCTCGATAAAGATACTATTAAACAGGTTACAATTTCAATGAAATAAGCAACAATCAAATAAAGATAATTCAGCAAATAAATATCTCCAAGATCATGGTTCCGACATAACAGTGAAATGTTACATAACCAAAATAAACCAACATATATCTCATGAAGCAATATTAATTTTGATGGCAATGGGGCTTGATAATTGGTTAACCCACTAGATGTATCCTTGATTGTGTTTGCTTAATGCACAAATGGGGTTAGGGTTTAGCTCGAACTTTCAACATATATCTTATATAAAGATACATTTATTAATAAAGATATTATTAGTTTATATATATTCCATTAAAAAGCATTCATATTTTAACATTTTATATTATAGCTGGATCAACCTGCTTTGCCCCGTTAACAATTTGATCGGGTTAGAAATGGGTTTGGTGTGGGCTAAATCCTTACAAAGGTGGTAGGGTTTGTCAAAACCTACCCCAAACTCACCCTATTGTCACGATCCAAAAGTGTGGCATAGCATGGACCATGACAATGCCAGGACTGGCACACAACTTGGCACACAACAGTGTCATGACAGTGCCATAGTAGGCACATTGGTGTGCCATGAGAGTACCATGGTGGGCAAATGGCTTAGCCCGGTGGGGCATACTTTGGCCTAATGTGGCCAACTCATGGAGATGTTTTGAGAACCAAACTAATGGTGTTTGAGCATGGCACAGAGGTGCCTAAATATGAGCAAGGTGCCCAAGTGGAAGAAATGGCCAGAAGGTGGTTTTCTAGCAAGTGGGTGTGAGACATGGGAAAAAATCACCGGAGTGATCATCCCTTCGTCAACACACGGGCTCAACGCAAAAGTGGGAGAGTCGCCACCATTCATGATTTTGGGGTGAGAATGGACACCAAAAATTCAAAAGTAGGCAAAAATAGCCAAAAGACAAATTCTAGGATAAAAATAACCCTACTTGAAAATCAAGTCCAGAGATGGGTAAGGGGATTAGATTATGAACGGGGGAAGGTGTTAGGCACCCCCATTCATCCACACGAAGTGGTTGCCCAGTATATATTCATGCAAAAAACAAAGTAAGAAAGCTTGCTAAAAATCATGAAAAAGCCTTGAAAAAGGAACAAGTGTATGATATTTTCACATGAAGATCTAAATGGATTTTAGATCCTCTCTTATGTCAATATCATTTCTGGAATATCTCAAAAGATGGAAATCAAAGCACAAATTGTTCAAAACCAAGTTAAATCAAATCCGGGAAGTTTGGTAAAAAAAGTATGCCATTTGCCTTAAAATCATTCAAATCCAATTCTGAATTGAACCAAACCAAATCCATTTGAAAGATTAGGGTAAATAAGAGTCTCATACAAAATTTCACTTCATTTCGATGAAAAATCTAGGAGTTATGCTCCTTTGAAGTTGCTGTTGGGGATTTTAAAAAGCGGTAAGTGGGCAACTTTGGAAAATTGTCTAGAAAAATCCACTACATAGAAATCCGTGAAATTTGGTGTGATTGAAGTCTGTATGGCCATCTTTCAATAGAAACTAGCTTCATACAAAAATCCCTTCGGATGTGCCTTGGGTGGTCTCCCGAACAGGCCCCGAAGATCACAGATTTACCCAGAAAAATGCAATTGAGCAGTTCTGAGTAAATCGGCTACCAATAATTTAAATGGAATCCAAAAATTATGAAACCAACTGGATTTGAAAATAGACTCATAAAGGAGTACCCAGAAATAAAAATCACTCGAATCGGACTTAAAACGAACACATGGCGGTCCGTTGAAGTGACAAGTTCCGTACTTAGACCTGAACTGTCCACTCAACTTCGACAGAGAGGTGTCAAAAATCGGCTAGAGAGAAATTCATGAAATTTGGTGAACATAAACTAGACAGCCTCACCTTTCCCATGGCTCTGGAATCGTCCCAAAATTCATCCGGATGATGAAGTTACGGACGTCCGAAGTAAGGGTACAGGTGCTGTCAAGCTAAGCCATTTTTGAGTAAAAACCAAATCCGAAAATTGATCAAAAATGAAATTCGTGTAAGATGAACACAAATACTTCAAAATCATCCGAAAGGCATTCCAGAATTGATTGAGGCCATTTATTTCAGTTTTATCACAATAAATGCAATAAACCCCAAATATGAGCCTATCCCGCCAAAATAGTGATATGTGTGCAAAAGTGGAAAAAACCTAGCAAGATCCATACACATGCATATAGATTCAATAAAATAGGTTCTAGCATAGCCTAGGGTTCCGTTCCATTATCGTTTCCCTCTGTTCTCTTTAAGATAATCAAGGGTACTTTGAATATGGAGCGGTTTACAATCAATCAAAAAGGCCTTATGCTACATAGGTTCTAGCACTAGGGTCAATCCCCAGTCTCGTTTCTCCTAGATCCGCCTTCACGTTTTACGGCTAGGGGAGTCTTGAGATACTTTGAGCCGGGGAAGGATTTCCACACATACAAACAAGGCTTTACACTACAGAAAGGTAGAAGAAGAGATCTAGATCTAGGAATGTAAAGACAGAAAATAAAAAGAAAAGTTGAGGCTTACCTGAGAGCTGGAGGCGATTCCACAGCGGTTTTCTTCTTCTCTTGGAGTTCTTCTTTGCGAGAATTCAAAACAAGAGTTGTCTGCCATTTGCTCAAGGAGGAGGCTCCTATTTATAGGCAAAGGCTAAGGTCATTGGTAGACACAACTTAATGTCTAGAACCCCCCCAACCTTAACCCTAAGGTTATTTCCGCGATTTCCCCTCATTTAATGAGGGACATGATGGTAAAAGTGAAAAGCTCTCGGAAAACCCTAATTTTGAGCAAACTTAAGGTATCCGGTATATCAGACCGGATAACAAAGGGCCTTAAGGTATCCGGTACATGGTACCGGATACGCTAAGGCTCACACGTATCCGGATAATTATTCCGGATACATGAAGGAGTACTTGTATCCGGATACTCAATCCGGATACAGGCAAAAGTTTATTTTCTTCAAATTCTGTGCTGGCTTTCCAGGAGATAATGATTTTTGATGATTGTTTGTGCAATTTGGGGTGTCTACAACTGCCCCTCTTTGTGGGAGCTGCGAAGCAGTGAGCTGCAAAGAGTAGACAAGCCCAAATTGCATTCCCTTGAGCATGATTTGCTCGGTTTAATTCAATTTCTGTAGAAAACCATTTTTGAGTGGAGATTTGCCAAAAAGCCCTCACTTTAAGGGGGCATCTCTCCAAGAGTTCTTAAATTCCACTGAGCCCTTTGTGGCTGTGAAGTGGATTTTAAGCCCAAAAATAGGATTTTTTTTGAAAAACTGATTTTTTATCAAACCAAGTTGAAAATTGAGTGGATATCATCCTTTTGACCAGGCACATTTCCCAAAGTTGTCCCGAATTCCACAGAGCTCTTGTGGCTGTGAAGTGGATTTCAATACAAAAATAGGATTTTTGAGAAAATAGTAAGAATTATAGCACAAGTTTGTTCCCTTTTCTTTTATTTTCTTTTATTTTCTTTTTTTTTTTTTCCTTTTTTTTCTTTTTTTTTCTTTTTTTTTTCATTTTCTTTTCTTCTTTTTTTTCTTTTCATTTCCCTTTTTTTTTTCTATTCTTTCCTGTTTTTTTTTCTCTATTTTTTCTATTTTTTTCTGCTTTTTTCTATTTTTTTCTTTTTTTCTTTAGTATCCGGTAAGTGTATCCGGATAATACAGGGTCTGCGGGTATCCGGCCTGAGTATCCGGATCCCGCATGTTTACTTAAGTCGCGCGCGACCGCGACCTTTCATTCCTTTTCTTCTCGCTCCGAATATTCAGACCGGCTCTAAGCTCTCGTCCTCATCCCCGACGACTCGTTTGGCTTTTCCGGCGATCTCCAGTAGCTCCGGCGACGTCTATTGCTGCCGGCGGTGACCTGCAACTCCGGCGACTTCAGTGATCGGCCATTGACAGCTGCAGTCGAGCCCTAGCTCGATTTCTTCCCATTTTCGGTGGTTCCATCTAAGTTCCAGCAATCCATCCGATCCCTTTCACTTGCAACCAGGTTTTTCTTGATCTTTAATCAGACAATGAATTTACTTTGGCATTTTTCAATCGACATTGCCCTATTTCATCTGATTTTAGCACCGAATTGCCACTTTCTCAATTTATTCTGCAAATTGGACTTGGTTGATTACTTCTCCATGCAAGTATGATCACTTGAAATTTCCAGAATATTTCTTTGCAATTGAATCCTTGTATGAACCATTTTCGGCCTAGCTCTTTTCTGCTGGAATTTTTCAGACTTAAGGCCTTGTGCTTTGCTGTGATCATGCTTTATTTTGTTCTTTGGTGGTATCCTTGAATTAATGCCATCTCAGAGTTTTGGTCTATCGGCTGCTGATATGAACTGATGATGTCCTGCTGCTTGTATGCCAATGTTAGAACAAACTTTGCTTTTCCTAATTCAGTTTTGTCATGATTCCTGTCTTGTTAGTGATATATTTTTTACTGTTCCTGGGCCAATTCCCAACCGGATGGTTCACGGTATGATTTTGTTTTTCCAGACTTGATGCCACATCTGTTCTTCTGGTCTTGCTCCTTCTTGATGCATGTACTGACTGCCAATGGATTACAAGCTTTTGCTCACTTTTCACTTTACTATGAATTAACTGTCCAATCTGGATTTCTGCAATTCTGCTTGCTTTTGATGCCTTGACCTTCCCGCTCCTCATATCCTGGAACCATAACATACAGGAAATGTTAAGTATTGTAGGAATCTTTTAGGGTTAGGGAGAAATGTTTTAAAAAACAGAAATATCCCACACTTCCCAACACTTTGCAGATGATAATTTTGGAAAATAACCATGTAAGATACGAACTGAAACTTAGACCAAAAATAGGGTAAAATTTCTGATAAACTCATAAAACACTTCCCTGTGTAGATGGCTAGGAGTCGTTCTCGAGTTAGAGAGGAGGCTGACCCAGCTGATCAGCCCTCTAGTTCGCGGGCTCGGACAAAGGCGAGCTCCAGTGCTACCTTGTCTGAGCCATTGGATGTCTCCAGGGAGAGCTCTGCTGAGGTAGGCTTTCAAAATTTTCCTTTCTTCATTCTCTTCCTACATCAATCTTCACACCTTTCTCTTTGAAATTTAGCCCGTGGTTGCACCGGTTCGGGGTCGAGGTAGAGGCAGAGGCAGAGTTCAGGATCAGGCCCCTGACGGCGAGAGAGGCCGTGGTAGAGGCCGAGGCAGAGCCAGAGATATGGCTCCAGAGGGGGTTGCTGTAGCTCTGGCAGGGGTCTCTGAGGAGTTGAGGGCTTCTGTGCATGATACAGAGCTCCTCCATGGCTTGGATAGCCACCCCTCTATGTGCATCAGGGCCGATGTGCCGCTTCCCTACTACTCTTCCCACTTGCGCGACAGCTGGGGGAGATTCAGCGAGTTGGCACGGTCACTTTCTCCGGCACTCAGGCGGGAGTTTGGGAGGTGCCACCTGGATTACTTCCTCAGTATTCCATCGTTCAGAGCCGACCGTCCGCTTATTTTTGCCATGATGGAGAGATATTTCCCCGAGACGCAGTCATTTCATTTGCCGGACGTGGAGCTGGGGATCCGCCCCTCGGATTTTGTGATGATCACCGGTATTCCATTGACTGGGCGGACCATCATCTTGGAGCGGCCTTCTGCGGAGGATATTGGCCTCCTTCTGGGGTATCAGGCCCTGCCACCTACTGCCTGGGATGGGAGGAGTGGCCGGCTCTCCATTAGCTGGCTGCGGGAGAGTCTGGCTCGCCATTTTGAGAGGAGGCACGAGACCGTTTCTGTGGAGGATGCAGCCTTTGCGCCGATCTTCCGACATGTATTCCTGCTGATGTTGGGGAGCTGCTTCTTCCCGGAGGATACGACTGGTGTCAGTCCGCTCTTTTTGGACGCCTTGAGAGATTTCCATCAGACCCGCCAGCTAGCATGGGGTCGGCTGATCTATGGGACCATCTTGGCCGGGCTGTGCCGAGCGGTTCGAGGCTTAGCATCTCCGAGAGGTGATGGAGTCAGCAGCCGGTTCTTCTGGCAGATTCTACAGGTATTGCATTCATCTGTCTGGTTTAATTCCTTCGGCTATATCTTTTCTTGACTGATTTTTCTTTTGCTAGGTGTTCATGTACACCTATATGACCTTCTTCCGACCCTCCCCGGTACCTGAGGTCGCAGATTTTCCAGTGGCTTTGCGATGGTCGGCCCAGGTCCGGGATGCTGATAGGAGCCAGCCTCGCACTGCCCGGGTGCACTTAGACCGTGCCCGCCGATCTGATGTAAGCCTTATTCTTTTTCTTCTATTTTCTTTCCTGTATCTTGACTGTATCTGACCACTTTGCTTCTTTGCAGCTCATTCTATCCCGTCCAGATGACGTGGATGTCGGAGTTGCCCGTGAGATGGCAGTACAGGATGCTTTTGAGAGAGATCTCCGACGTCAGCCTTACCAGTGCTTCCTTGGGAGGCTTGGTAGGGTGATGTACTTGGGAGAGCGCTTGTACTACCAGCACACTGGCGCACTTCGCATCCCCGTCCCTCCTCCTGCTGTGGGTCCCGATACTCTCCTTCCTGGCTTCGATGTGGATCAGTTCGATCACTTCCTGGATGCCGAGGGGCTCACAGCAGCCGGAGATTATGACGAGTGGTTCCAGAGGGTGTCCATTGGGTGTTTGATGGATCGACCCACTCGTGCCGGGGTGACAGAGATTGGTGGGATCCGTATCCGGATCCATGAGGACACGGTAAGCCTTGTATTCTTCCTGTTTTTATCCTATTTTCCTTTCTTATGCATTTCTGACCATGCTTCCTTTCTTGTTGGCAGGTACACGAGCTGAACTCCATTCGGGACCGGTTCGAGAGCCAGCGGGCCGCGATCGATGATATGATCGCGGAGCACGATGCGGTCGTGGCCCAGCGGGATGCCCGGATCAGGGAGCTGGAGGCCTTGGTTGCTGAGCTCCAGGCTAGACAGGTATCTGGCCTTCTCATATTTTCATTTCTTTCATTATTTTCCTGTTTCTGCTATTCTGATATGCTTGTTTGACTTGTGCAGGGCTCGGCCCATGATCAGGATGCCTTTTTTGAGCATGATTTCCTGATTCCTGACCCATCTCCTGCTCGGGCCTCTGATCCTGTGGATGTCCCAGCTGCTAATCCTGGCGAGCCGGATCCTCCTGCTCCTTCTGCAGACATTCTTGGTATGATCTTCTTTTAATTCTCCTCTTTTATTCTTCCTTATATCTGAGTCTTCTGATTTTTCTCTTTTCTGTGGGCTCAGCTACTTCTGATCCTGTCCCCTCTGCTGCTGATGCTGGGCCTTCTGGAGTTGCGGGAGCAGAGGATGCTTTGGATGAGGGCCCAGTTGGGCCGGTTGCTGCTGAGCCTGAGGCTTCTTCCCCAGATTCTACTCCTGCTCCTCCCCCAGATCTCGAGGATTATTGCTTGGAGTATCATCTTCAGCAGGTGGTAGGTCGGCATCCTCGCCATGCAGCCGAGCGGATCCTTGCATACTCTAGAGGCCGAGCACTTTGGGGGAGAGGCCGTAGAGGTGGACGCGGCCGAGGACGCGGGGGATGATCCTGCATAGGAGTAGATTAGGATTTTTTCATTTTTCATGTATTTATCATCATCCCTGTACAAAACTTCCAGATATATATGAAAAAAACTTTTTATTCATTTTATCACGTCTTGCACATCTTTTGTTCTCATTTTTATGCAATTATGACTTGTAAGCAGGTAAAACAGGTAAAAATTCGGATTTTTTCATCCTTAGCTCTTTTTTTTGCATTTTTCTCGGTATCCGGTCTGACATACCGGATACATTGATTGGTCTTTCTATCCGGTATGTCATACCGGATATTCATGGAATCCTTTGTATCCGGTATACTTATCCGGATATTACCAAAGCCTTTGTATCCGGTCTGAGTTACCGGATATGTTAAAAGATGCTATAAATGCAACCTGCCTCGGGATTTGAGCATTTTTTACGAGTTTTTGAGTTTAGAAACCCCCTTTTTCGCCTTTTTCTTCCTTCTCTTGAGTTCTAGCTTGCTCCCGTCAAATCCAATGGAATCTGGATCATCTTCTGCCCCATTATTGTCTGTCCACACTGCCTCCCCTGCAAAACAACCTTTTAGATCAAAACCCCCAAATCTCACTAGGTACAACCCTGTGGATTCCTTTTACACAAGGTGGGTTAACTCTATGACCCTAGATGAGGAGAGGAGATGGGGTTCTACTAATCTGGGCCATACCCTGCTCATTCCCAAGGTTCCCTTCAGGTGGGAGATTATAGAGGCCATGATTGGTCATTGGGTTCCTGATCTCAACTTGTTCCGTTTTGGGACCCATGAGATGACCCCAACCATTGAAGAGGTGGAAACCATCCTGGGCCTGAGGTTTGATGAGAAGGTGGTGAATCCACCTCTTAGGCCCAGTTACAAGAAGGAAGCTTCTACTTTTTTGGGCATAGGGAAGAAGGACTTGGGGGATTCTGACACCCTTTTGACCCTATCTAAGGCTTTTTTGACTGAGAAGCTTTTGAGGGGAGAAGATAAGGAGGCCCGATTCAATGCGTTGACCCTGATAGTGGTCAACCAGTTGCTTTTCCCACGGGATGATGATGAGGTGGACTTGGCCTTGATTTCTGTGATATGTCAGGTTAGGGAGCGGGAGAGGTTGGCCCCTATGATTTTAGCTGGGATATATCAGGCCTTAACCGACTGCTACAATAGGAAGTCGAAACGCTTCCTAGCATGTGCCCAGATCCTGCAGGTAAAAAAAAGTTTTTTTTTTTTTACAATGTGTTGACACCTCTCTCTTCCCTTGCAGCTTTGGCTACTTGATCATTTGAGCCAGATTGAAGAGATCAATCGACACTTCTTCCCGAGTCTGAAAGTCCCTCTCTTGATGAGCAACAGGGGGTGCCCTGATATTCCAGGGGGCAAACAGGGCTGGTTCACTTTCTTGGGCTCGCTTCAGGATGACCAGGTGAGATGGCCTGGTACTTATCAGCCTAATGCGGAGACAGTGATTAGCTTCCGAGACCGCAACTTTTTGATTCTGGCAGGCCTGAAGCATGCAGTGTTGTATCTTCCTCTGCGGGTCCTTCGTCAGTTCCGAGCGACCCAGGGGATTATCATCCCATGTGGATATGAGGATCGTCTTGGGCCCCTTTCGATGAAGCTGAATGCCTGGTTGATGAAGGAGTGGTCCTATGTCCGCTTTATGCATGGTCCAGTCTTCTCAGAAGCCCATGTGAAGGATTATCTCTTCTGGATCAAGGAACAGATACAGACCCAGGCCCCAGTACCCGAAGATCCTCCTGTAGTCTTGGCTCCCACCTATGAGGACATTCTAGAGTCTGAGCGGGCTTCTCATAAGCGGCTTCAGCAGATATGGGTACGGGAGGCCCAAGAGCTCAGGATACAGGGCGCTTATCTGGAGAGGCAGCTTGAGGAGCAGATCTCACGCCGTATTGCCGTGGAAGAGAAGCTGGAGGAGCAGAGGCATGCCCGTTGCTTCGAGGTCCGTATGATCCGGCAGAAGTACCAGGCTACTTTGGCCAGCCTCAGGAGTATGAGGATCAAGCAGGCCCTTTCAGATGAGGTCATTTCCTTCTTGAGTGATCCCACTGCAGAGGGGGCTTCAGGAGTCATTGCAGCTCAGGCAGCTCGGATTCGGGAGCTTGAGGAGCGGCTAGGAGACTAGCTTTATTTCCTGCACATTTTTCATACCTTTGTACAAAATTGAACTCCAATAGTGGAAATACAAAGGATTTAATTCAAAATAAAGTTTTTATATTATTGGCCTCAGAACGCTCAGATGCTTGTAAAAACAAAGGTTTTATGAAAAGTATTTGATTTCTCATCACTGGCCAAAGTATAATTTTTCCTTTTTATATTTTTTTTTTGTATATTTTTTTTTTGAAATTTGGTCCATGCACTTAATCACCTATAATTAAAGGAATTAGAACCAGGTTAAATAATGAAAAGGGTAGTCCACAAAATACTGAGGGATCAGAACCGTCCATCTTAGGACCTTTAGAGTCATCCCCAACTGCCAAAACTGCCCCATTCTGCTCATGCCAACTTTGCTTGAAGCTCGGATCCCCATGATCAACTCAACCTCTGATTTTCTTTCATTTTTATTATTTTTTTTTCTTTTTGCCTTTTCGCCAATATTGCCCCTAGCGCCAGTTACGGTTTTCACTAGGGCCGGCTTCTGAATTCCGTCATCACCCATCTTACTCTGACATTTGAATGAACAAGCTAAGATCACCGAGGGCTTAAAAATAGGACGAAATAAAGGCTAGGCTCAGTTTATGAAAGAAAGGGTATTAAAGGCCCAAAAATTTTCAAGTGTGGAAATAGGTCAACCGGACTTACAGTCATGATGAATTTAACCCTTTTTCCCCAATTGCATTTTTTTTTTTTCACACTTGGCTTTCATTTGCCATTTCCATTACTTTTCCTCTCTTTTTCTTTTTCTTTCCTCACTTTTGCCCCAATTTGACTGTAAATCCGGTTTAGGTTGATCAAAGAAACGAACCGGCTCAACTTGGCTAGACTAGGGATTAAAATTTTTGAAGGAAATAAAGAAAAATGGCCTCGGATCATTTCCTAAAAATATTCACTCAAGGAAAATACCTTTTTACCGCATCAGAGTTAATGGGCTCAGGAAAATCTGACCCATCCATTTCTGCTAAGATGAGTGCACCCCCTGACAGTACTTTCTTGACGACATATGGGCCTTCCCAATTGGGCTTGAACTTACCACGAGGATCTTCCAAAAATGGTAAGATTTTCTTCAACACCAAGTTTCCTTCTTGGAAAGTTCTGGGCCTCACCTTCTTATTGTAGGCCCTGGCCATTCTCTTCTGGTACAACTGTCCATGGCAAAGTGCTTTCAACCGCTTTTCTTCTATCAGGTTAAGTTGATCATGTCTCGACTGGACCCATTCGGCTTCTTCTAGTTCTGTTTCCATGAGCACTCGGAGTGATGGGATCTCTACTTCCACGGGCAAGACTGCTTCCATCCCATAGACTAGGGAGTACGGGGTTGCCCCAGTTGAGGTCCGGATCGAGGTTCTGTAGGCATGTAGAGCGAGTGGCAGCATTTCATGCCAATCCTTGTAGCTCACTACCATCTTCTGAATAATTTTCTTTATGTTCTTGTTGGCTGCTTCTACTGCCCCATTCATCTTTGGCCTGTACGGAGCTGACTTATGGTGGGTGATCTGAAACTGCTCACACATTTTCTTCATGTCCTTGTTCTTAATATTTGAAGCATTGTCTGATACTATGGCACTTGGCAGTCCATAGCGACAAATGATATTGTGCTTCAAAAATTTGATCACATGGTTGCTTGTGATATTTGCATATGATGCTGCTTCCACCCACTTAGTGAAATAATCAATTGCCACCAAGATGAATCTGTGCCCGTTCGATGCTTTGGGGGAGATCATGCCAATAACATCTATGCCCCACATAGAGAAGGGCCAGGGTGATGTCATGTTGTGCAGCTCACCTGGGGGTGCATGCTTATTATCTGCATATATCTGGCATTGGTGGCACCTCCTGACATGTATACAGCAATCATGCTCCATGGTCGTCCAGTAGTATCCCAGCCTCAAGATCTTCTTAGCTAGCATGTGCCCACTCATATGGGGCCCACAGACTCCTCCATGTACGGTCTCAATCAGCCTTTCCGATTCAGCCTTGGCAACACATCTAAGCAGAATGTCGTTATGTGACCTTTTGTACACATGTCCACCACTTAGCAGAAACTGACCCGCCAATCTCTGTATTGTCCTCTTCTCAGTAGCAGTGGCATTTTCCGGCAAACTCCGATTATTCAAGAAGTTCTTGATATCCTGAAACCATGGTGCTGCTTCTTCTGGTGCTCCCTCTAGAACGAGACAGTAAGCCGGTTCATCTCGGACCTCAATTTCCAGTGGTCTGATGTCTACTCCTTCTGATATGCTGACCATTGAAGCCAAGGTTGCTAGAGCATCCGCAAACTGATTCTTGGCCCTTGGCATATAGTTGAAGGAAATTCGAGTGAAATTTGTACTTATTTCTTCCAAATACTGGTGATAGGGGATCAATTTGTGATCCTTGGTTTTCCACTCACCAGTTGTTTGGAAGATGATAAGACTCGAATCCCCGTATACGTCAAGTTCCTCTACTCCATGATCCATGGCTGCTTGCAATCCAATTATGCATGCCTCATATTCTGCTATGTTATTGGTGCACTGGAATCTCAGCTTTACTGCAATTGGGATATGTGAACCATCTGGTTTAACCAAGACTGCCCCTATTCCGTTCCCATTCATATTGGCGGCCCCATCAAAGAACATCTGCCAAGAACTCTCACTGTCCTCCTCTTCAGTGTACAGAATTGCCTCATCAGGAAAGTTGGTCTTCAAGGGTTGATATTCTGGCAGAGGATGTGCAGCCAGGTGATCAGCTATGGCTTGACCCTTGATCGCCTTCTGGGTGATGTATGTGAGGTCAAACTCGGACAGTAGCAGTTGCCACTTTGCTGTCCTGCCAGTCAGTGCTGGTTTCTCAAATAAATATTTCAGCGGGTCCATCCGGGATATCAATAGTGTGGAGTGACTAAGGAAATAATGCCTTAGCCTCTGAGTGGCCCACACTAGAGCACAGCAAGTCTTTTCCAATGGTGTATATTTGGCTTCATATTCTGTGAATTTTTTACTCAGATAGTAGATTGCCCTTTCTTTTCTACCAGTCTCATCATGTTGCCCCAAGACACATCCCATCGACGTTTCCAACACGGACAAGTACAGGATCAGTGGTCTTCCTGGAGTTGGTGGCACTAGCACAGGTGGGTTCAGCAAATACCTCTTTATTGTATCAAACGCCTGCTGGCAGTCCTCATTCCAGACCGTCGGGTTATCTTTCCTCAAAAGTTTGAAAATCGGTTCACAGATAGCAGTGAGTTGTGCTATGAACCGGCTTATGTATTGGATTCTTCCAAGAAAACCCCTGACCTCCTTCTCGGTTCTGGGTGCTGGCATTTCAATTATGGCCTTGGCTTTAGCCAGGTCAATTTCAATTCCCCTTCGGCTCACTATAAACCCCAGTAATTTCCCTGATGTAGCCCCAAAGACGCACTTAGCCGGGTTGAGCCGTAAACTGTACTTCCTGAGACGATCAAACACTTTCTTCAGATTGATCAAGTGGTCCTCCTCTTTGCATGATTTGGCAATCATATCGTCTACATAGACCTCCATCTCCTTATGGATCATGTCATGAAATAGTGCAGTCATGGCCCGCTGGTATGTTGCCCCAGCGTTCTTAAGCCCAAATGGCATGACTGTGTAGTGGAATGTACCCCAAGGTGTGATAAATGCTGTTTTCTCTTGATCCTCCTTAGCCATCTTGATCTGATTATATCCTGAGAAACCATCCATGAAGGAAAACAGGCTATGTACCGCAGTATTATCGACCAGAATGTCGATGTGTGGAAGCGGAAAATCGTCCTTTGGGCTTGCCCTGTTCAAGTCTCTATAGTCCACGCACATTCGGACCTTCCCGTCCTTCTTTGGTACCGGCACTATGTTTGCGAGCCACTCCGGGTACGTAGAGACTGCCAAAAATCCGGCTTGAAATTGTTTGACCACCTCGTCCTTGACCTTTAAGGTCCATTCCGGCTTCAATCTTCTCAGCTTCTGCTTAATCGGCTTAACCCCTGGTAAAATTGGCAACTTATGCACCACCATGTCAGTGTCCAACCCCGGCATGTCCCGATATGACCAAGCAAACACATCCTTGTAATCTGCCAAGAACTGTGACATTTCATTTTTCTGCACATCAGACAAGCATGACCCGATTTTCACAATTTTTGGGTCCTCTGTGGTCCCAAGATTTATGGATATGGTCTCCTCAATATTAGGTTGGACCCCCTTTTCATGACGTTCCAATTGGTATTCAATTTCTTTTGGAACATCTTCTTCTTCGACCTCGGTCTCTTCTTCGACCCCCATGAGATCAAAGTCGAGCTCAAGGTCGAAGTCATATTCAACCTGGTCCAATTCGGTCTGATTATATGGTTCATAAGTGGTTTGGACCTTTTTGAAAAATTTAAATTTCCTAGAAAAAATAGAAAAATCTTTTTGGTTTTTTTGTGGGCCTTCTAAACATAATTCCCCTGAAGACGAAGGCCCATTAGAACCTTCAGGGAAATGGCATTCCACTATTGGAGTTTTTTTTTTTGGAAGCCGCATCAGTTTGCCACACAGACGCTGCTTCAAAGGTAAGGGGAGTTTCCTCCCAATTGTTTAGTACAAAATTTTGGGGAGCAGGGGAAATAGGGAAAGCCCGCTCCTCAAGCCCAGCATCCGATGCCATCATCACCGGGTGGGTACTGCCCTTTTCTGCTACGGGGCCCAATCCAGAAATGACCTCTTCCGGAATCTTTACTGCGGCCCAATCAATAAACGGCAGTTCCATGTCTGCCCCTGTCTTTTCGCCTTCAGTCATGGCGAAGAATGCACCAACATCCTCAGAAAAGTCCACCTGCTGCTCGGGCTGTGGTCCAGGCCCATCCACTGCTCCCAGCATTGGAGATGGGTTATAGGGTTTTAGGGCCGAAACAGAAGGCTTTTGAAATGGGTTGACATTGTAGTAGGGAGGTTTTGATTGGTCCATAGGAGGAGAAATTTGGATTATGTAGGAGGGTTTTGGAAAGTTCACCCTCAGATGCGGGAGTTTTCCTTTGCTTCTGCTCTCTCCTTCTTCATATTTCATTCTTCTCCAGCCTCTGGGCTTGAAGCCCAACCCTACCCTTGGGACTAGTTTCTTAGCCGTGATTGGCTCCACCATCCCCTGCAGATTGATCCCCAGGCCTTTCCCTGGGTGAAAGTGGTATTTCTCCATCACTTTCTTGACCATCTTTTCTGCAGTGGTCCCCTTTTCTTTCTTTTTCTCACACCCCCCAGGTATGTAATTTACCGCCTCAAATTGAAATGAGTGGAATGCAATCTTGTCGACAGTCAAGTCCACATTGATTAATGGTACATCAGGTGACACAATGGGCGGCACCAAGTTTTCGGCTAGGACTGTTATCACCCTTTGCCCTCTTACATATTTCACCCTTTGGTGGAGCGTGGATGGTATTGCCCTAGCCGAATGTATCCACGGCCTTCCTAGGAGCAGATTGAATGCTGCGGGTATATCCATCACTTCAAATGTGATGTTAAAGATATTCGGCCCAATTGTGACCGGCAGTTCAATCTCCCCTCGGGAGTGGGTCTTGGAGCTATCAAAAGCCCTCACTATCCGTCCATTTCTTTTGATCCTTGACTGGTCCAGGCCCAGCTTGGTAAAAGTGATTAACGGGCAAACGTTTAATGCCGACCCGTTGTCAATTAAAACCCGTGCCACCATGCAGCCCTTACAAAGCACAGTGATGTGCAAAGGGTCCACATGATAACACCCACCTGGGCTGATCTCATCCTCTGAGAAACTTATCACATTATGTGACAAGATTTGACCAACCATTTTACCAAGCTGGTCCGGATCAATGGTCTGGGATACGTGTGCACTCTGTAGCACCCTTAACAATGCATCCCTATGCTTTTCGGAATTCAGCAAAAGGCCCAGTATTGAAATCTGGGCCGGGACCTTGTTTAGCTGATCCACAAGATTAAATTCACTCTTTTTTATTATTTTTATGAGGTCGGCTGCCTCATTTTCTGCACCCTGGGGGGTGTCTTCTCCCACTTTATTTTTTCCCTTCTGTTTTCTTTTTTCTTCATTTTCTTTTTCTATTTTTTTCTTTTCCTGCTTCTGTCTCTTTTTCTTTCTCTTCACCCCCTGCACATCTCCCCGACCTCGTCATGAGGTTCACCTCCTCCTGGTTCTGGTTCCTGACCATTGGAACCGTAGCCGTGATTCCCTCGCTGTAATTCCATGGTACAGCGGCCTCAGAATAGGCTAGTTTAGGGATGTTAACCACTAATGGCTGGAGTCTGGACCGGGATGTATGAGCCGGTTTAGGGATAGCATGGGCTGGCTGCACATTTACAACCAGGGGTTGGAGTTTGGATTTTTTGGGGACAGAAGAAGTGATGGAAGCAGTGGTGGGGTCAAGGTTGATGACCAGTGGAGCCTTAGACGGCTTGGATGGGGAACAAGTGGGTGGACTGCAATTGAAGACCAATGGGGGTCTTGCAGTATTTATCTGGGCCATCAGAGAAGAGGCCCGGTTTAAGGAGGAGCTTATGTCCTCAGCAGCAAGATTATTTTTTTGGGAGACCATGTTGATCTCCTCCTCTTCCTCTTCTTGGAAAAATCGGACCTGGACCGTGGTCCCCACGGGAGCTATGAGCTGTGATGGGTCAAAGGCCCTTCTGGTGGTGGATATGGCAGTGATGGAGTTGGATGGGCCTGCCCCATTGTGGTAAGGCAGAGGATTCTGCCCAATATCATTTCCCGACGGGGCGGGTGCAGCAGTGTTAAAGACCAAGGCCTTCTGGTCCAACAAGTCCTGGACCGCATGCTTCAATACCCAGCAGGTATCTGTAGAATGCCCCGGTGCACCCATGTGGAAGTCACAGGTGACCGATGTGTCAAAATTTCTTCCCCTGGTGGCATTCGGGTTAGGCTCCTTCAGAGTCAAGTATTCCCCTTTCAGCAGGGTTGGCAGTAGTTGGGACAGAGATATGGGTAGAGGGGTGAAAACCCGGTTCTTTCTTGCTGCGAACCAGGCATCCCGCTCCTCCTTAGAAAAAGTCCTCCTTGTGTTAGCTGGCACAGAGGGAGGGAAGTTGACATTCAGCGGGGTCTGGTACGACTGCTGGGCCTGCTGGGCCTGTTGGGGTGCAGAGATGTTGACGTGCAGTGGCTTCTTGGCTGGAGGAGCCTGGACCAGGTTCACCTCCCCTTCTTTTCGGGCCCCCGTCTTTTTAAACCCGGCCCCTTTCTTCTGGGCCATGGAGGCAGAGGAATCAGACTGCCCAGTAAGAGTAGAGTAGTCTATCAGCCGTCCTGACCTGACCCCTTCCTCGATCCGGTCCGCTACCTGTACCAGGGCTGCAAAGTTGGTGGTGATCTGGCCCACCAGATGGTTGTAAAAGGGCTGCCCCAGTGTGCCCATAAATGTGGAGATCATCTCCGGCTCTTGCATAGGTGGCCTGACCTGGGAGGCGGCCTCTCTCCATCTCTTGGCGTACTGCCGTACCGGCTCATCCTTCCCCTTGGTCATCCTCATCATGTCGTACCGGTCCGGCACGATCTCAAAGTTGAACTTATATTGGTCCAGGAAAGCGTCGGCTAGGTCCTTCCACCTCCTGATTCTTCCATGGTCCACTGTAGCGAACCACCGAAGGGCTGACCCGGTTAGACTCCTTTGAAAGAGTTGGATCAGTATGCCATCATCCCGGCCAAACTGGCACAGGGCCCCGCAGTATAATTTGAGATGGCTCAATGGGCAGCCCGTGCCATCAAATTTATCGAAGTCTGGGCACCTGAACTTAGCCGGTAGACAGACGTCCGGGTACATGCACAGGTCCTCGAAGGTGGTGCCTGCATGGCTGCCTCCCCCCTTCACCTCTTTCAGCTCTGCCTGGATTCTTTCTATCCTCAGCAGCATTTTCTTTTCCATCTCATCTCGGGCCTTTTCTTTTTCCAGCTCTTTCTCAGACTCAGCTGTATTTTCCCTGATCAGAATGGGCTCAAGGACTGGTTCAGAAATGGGCTCAGGCATGGGCTGAGCCGGAGGCGGAATATAGGCCTGAGGTGGTGGTGCCGGATGAGAAGTCGACGCCTGATTTTGGGCTTGGGCCTGCTGGGCTTGAGCCGCCAGTAAGTCTCCCAGCATTTTGGCCAGACCGGCCACTTGCTCCTGCAGCTGAGTAAAGTCCTGAGCGGGGACGGTAGCTTGGGCTTGGTTCTCTTCAGTATTCATGGCTCTTGCTTTGGATCTGGTCACGGGAGCAATGACTGCAAATAAGTGCACCTGGGTTGAATGTACCTGAGTAAGAAAAACAAAGACACAAGTCAGCTTCCATTTGATTTGAAACACACCCCTATATATGTAAACCAGATAGGTCAGGTGAACACCAGTCCAAAAATTTATTGTTTTTTTTTTTTTTTTGTTTTTTTTTTGTTGTTTTGATTTTGTGTTAGAATATTCTAGGGCTTCCAAGGGTCCCAAAATTTTTTTTTTGATTTGATTGATAAAAATAACCAACCAAGGTTTTCATGGAATATTCTAGGGCTTCCAAGGGTCCCAAATTTTTTTTGATTTGATTGATAAAAATAACCAACCAAGGTTTTCATTTTTTTTTTTTTTGATTTGATTGATAAAAATAACCAACCAAAGGTATCTTGGAATATTCTATCCAAGTATCCACAAATGTTTTGATTTGATTGATAAAAATAACCAACCAAAGGTGTCTTGGAATATTCTAGGGCTTCCAAGTATCCCACAAATGTTTTGATTTGATTGATAAAAATAACCAACCAAAGGTGTCTTGGAATATTCTATCCAAGTATCCCACAAATGTTTTGATTTGATTGATAAAAATAACCAACCAAAGGTGTCTTGGACTACTCTATCCAAGTATCCCACAAATGTTTTGATTTGATTGATAAAAATAACCAATCAAAGGTGTCTTGGAATATTCTATCCAAGTATCCCACAAATGTTTTGATTTGATTGATAAAAATAACCAACCAAAGGTGTCTTGGAATATTCTATCCAAGTATCCCACAAATGTTTTGATTTGATTGATAAAAATAACCAACCAAAGGTGTCTTGGAATATTCTATCCAAGTATCCCACAAATGTTTTGATTTGATTGATAAAAATAACCAACCAAAGGTGTCTTGGACTACTCTATCCAAGTATCCCACAAATGTTTTGATTTGATTGATAAAAATAACCAACCAAAGGTGTCTTGGACTACTCTATCCAAGTATCCCACAAATGTTTTGATTTGATTGATAAAAATAACCAACCAAAGGTTTTTTTTCTTCTTCAAATTTGCTGAATTTTCTCAGTTTTCAAGTTCCAGAGTTTGACTGACACATGTTTGAGTTGAGTTGGTGTCAAAAAATATGACACCTTGGTTTCCTCTTTGATTTTCAAACTTAGGTTAAATCTTGAAAGAATGTTTTATTTTATCCTTTTTTGTTTTTTTTTTTTTATTTTTTATTTTTTTTGATTTTGTATTTTTGGGAACATTTCTTATGTTCTTTTCGGGGTGCCTAAGGATTATCCACAGTGTTTTAGGCATTTTATTTTGAAAATTTGGGCTGAAAAGCCAATTTGTGCATTTTTTGAATGTATCCGGTATACTATTCCGGATAAGAATATGCCTTATTGTATCCGGTCAACCTAACCGGATATCCGCATATGTCTTTGTATCCGGAAATATGTACCGGATATGATTAGAGCTGTTATTAACCGGCCTGAGTTGCCGGTTATTGCCGAAATGGCCCTTTTTGACTCATTTTTTTCACCAGATTTGATTTTTTTTCATTCCCAATTGATGTTCACCTTAATTTGACCTTCAAAACTTGCCCCCAAATTGGGCTTGGACATTATACTTGCAAAATCCCCAAATTCATGAAAAGAACATGGTTTTACCTTGCCACCTTGTATTACCTTCATTTAATATGGTATTCACATTATACCTTGGCCTGTAAAACATGCAAACGGCCTTCCCACATTTACACCCAATCCCCCAAACGCAATTGTGTGCTTTTAGCCGAAAACGTGTTTCTCCACCTTCAAGCGTATGGTTTTTGGGTTTTGGCTTAATTGGCAACTTAGAACTCAAGTCTAGTGATGCCCGGAATCGAATCACAGATCCCATAGTCATCACATCATTGACTCAAATTCTAAGGTAAATGTTTTCACTTTCGCTTTCCGAAGTCACGACCTCGGTGCGCCAAGCTACACACATTCATGGTTCAACTTCCTAATAGGTAAAGGGTAGGCTGTGCAAATTGTTTCAAGTGCTCAAGTGCAATTTTAAATTGTGGTAACATTCACAACGTCCCAGCCCCTTGCCACTCTTTTTCGTAGCCATGCATTCAATTTCAAGCCAAGGTACATATGACAAAAATAATGAAGCTAAATACAAGCAAGCAAGCACCAAAATGCACAAAAATATTACATGCCCAAAAAGTGGTATACAAAACATGTTATTTATACAAACAACAATTAAACCATGGAAGCATGCTTGAAACCCAAAAGCATTCCCTAAAATCCCAGATTTTCATGTTCTTTTTCATGCCCAAAGTGTACCATTTACCCCAAATTGAAGCCTAAAATTTTAGCACTAACTTGGCATGGTTCAAAAGTGTTTCAATGAGGTAAAATATGCTTTAAAATCTCCAGAAATATGCACTAAAATTTTCAGATTTCTCATGCCCAAAAGTGCATCCTTCATACCCCAAATTAATGCCTAAAAGTTTAGCAACTACTTGACATGGTATATTGGAGAACATACTAAAAAAATCCACAATGTGCACTAAAATTCCAGATTTCATGCTCTTGGTTTTCATGCTCAAATTGAATCCCTCTATACCCCAAAACAAAGGCATGGCATAACAAAAAAATTTTTAAGCACAAAAAAGTATGCTTCATAGGAATCATGTTAGAATACCCAAAAATTCTGAACTCCTAGATTTCATGCTACTAATTCTCATATTCAAACCATGGTATTCAAAATTCAAATTAGAGCATGTTATCACCAAATACAACCAAATCATGCTTCAAGATAGGCTTTTCCTAAATCAACCTTTAGGCAACATCAAGCAAAACATACATGACTTGATTCATATAAAATTCAAAAGCATCCCAATCTGATTTAGAATACAACATTATGCACAAATAAAACAAACAAAATAGCAAGCATTCAAAAGTGATGAAAAAGCATGAATATACACAAAATGGCTTAAATCCACAGGTCCCCAGCAGAGTCGCCAGTTGTGAGACATGGGAAAAAATCACCGGAGTGATCATCCCTTCGTCAACACACGGGCTCAACGCAAAAGTGGGAGAGTCGCCACCATTCATGATTTTGGGGTGAGAATGGACACCAAAAATTCAAAAGTAGGCAAAAATAGCCAAAAGACAAATTCTAGGATAAAAATAACCCTACTTGAAAATCAAGTCCAGAGATGGGTAAGGGGATTAGATTATGAACGGGGGAAGGTGTTAGGCACCCCCATTCATCCACACGAAGTGGTTGCCCAGTATATATTCATGCAAAAAACAAAGTAAGAAAGCTTGCTAAAAATCATGAAAAAGCCTTGAAAAAGGAACAAGTGTATGATATTTTCACATGAAGATCTAAATGGATTTTAGATCCTCTCTTATGTCAATATCATTTCTGGAATATCTCAAAAGATGGAAATCAAAGCACAAATTGTTCAAAACCAAGTTAAATCAAATCCGGGAAGTTTGGTAAAAAAAGTATGCCATTTGCCTTAAAATCATTCAAATCCAATTCTGAATTGAACCAAACCAAATCCATTTGAAAGATTAGGGTAAATAAGAGTCTCATACAAAATTTCACTTCATTTCGATGAAAAATCTAGGAGTTATGCTCCTTTGAAGTTGCTGTTGGGGATTTTAAAAAGCGGTAAGTGGGCAACTTTGGAAAATTGTCTAGAAAAATCCACTACATAGAAATCCGTGAAATTTGGTGTGATTGAAGTCTGTATGGCCATCTTTCAACAGAAACTAGCTTCATACAAAAATCCCTTCGGATGTGCCTTGGGTGGTCTCCCGAACAGGCCCCGAAGATCACAGATTTACCCAGAAAAATGCAATTGAGCAGTTCTGAGTAAATCGGCTACCAATAATTTAAATGGAATCCAAAAATTATGAAACCAACTGGATTTGAAAATAGACTCATAAAGGAGTACCCAGAAATAAAAATCACTCGAATCGGACTTAAAACGAACACATGGCGGTCCGTTGAAGTGACAAGTTCCGTACTTAGACCTGAACTGTCCACTCAACTTCGACAGAGAGGTGTCAAAAATCGGCTAGAGAGAAATTCATGAAATTTGGTGAACATAAACTAGACAGCCTCACCTTTCCCATGGCTCTGGAATCGTCCCAAAATTCATCCGGATGATGAAGTTACGGACGTCCGAAGTAAGGGTACAGGTGCTGTCAAGCTAAGCCATTTTTGAGTAAAAACCAAATCCGAAAATTGATCAAAAATGAAATTCGTGTAAGATGAACACAAATACTTCAAAATCATCCGAAAGGCATTCCAGAATTGATTGAGGCCATTTATTTCAGTTTTATCACAATAAATGCAATAAACCCCAAATATGAGCCTATCCCGCCAAAATAGTGATATGTGTGCAAAAGTGGAAAAAACCTAGCAAGATCCATACACATGCATATAGATTCAATAAAATAGGTTCTAGCATAGCCTAGGGTTCCGTTCCATTATCGTTTCCCTCTGTTCTCTTTAAGATAATCAAGGGTACTTTGAATATGGAGCGGTTTACAATCAATCAAAAAGGCCTTATGCTACATAGGTTCTAGCACTAGGGTCAATCCCCAGTCTCGTTTCTCCTAGATCCGCCTTCACGTTTTACGGCTAGGGGAGTCTTGAGATACTTTGAGCCGGGGAAGGATTTCCACACATACAAACAAGGCTTTACACTACAGAAAGGTAGAAGAAGAGATCTAGATCTAGGAATGTAAAGACAGAAAATAAAAAGAAAAGTTGAGGCTTACCTGAGAGCTGGAGGCAATTCCACAGCGGTTTTCTTCTTCTCTTGGAGTTCTTCTTTGCGAGAATTCAAAACAAGAGTTGTCTGCCATTTGCTCAAGGAGGAGGCTCCTATTTATAGGCAAAGGCTAAGGTCATTGGTAGACACAACTTAATGTCTAGAACCCCCCCAACCTTAACCCTAAGGTTATTTCCGCGATTTCCCCTCATTTAATGAGGGACATGATGGTAAAAGTGAAAAGCTCTCGGAAAACCCTAATTTTGAGCAAACTTAAGGTATCCGGTATATCAGACCGGATAACAAAGGGCCTTAAGGTATCCGGTACATGGTACCGGATACGCTAAGGCTCACACGTATCCGGATAATTATTCCGGATACATGAAGGAGTACTTGTATCCGGATACTCAATCCGGATACAGGCAAAAGTTTATTTTCTTCAAATTCTGTGCTGGCTTTCCAGGAGATAATGATTTTTGATGATTGTTTGTGCAATTTGGGGTGTCTACAGTGGGCCCCACGATTTTGAGAAAGCGTGGAGATAAATTTGAGAGTGGTTTTGAGTTCCAGTCAAGTTGAGGATAAACTAGAGACTGAGACGAAGCTACTGGTTCACATGGCTCGAGAAAATTCCACCCAAAACATCAAAAAATGGCAGTATGATTGTACCGGTAGAGGTGATGTTTCTTCCCGGTAGTGCTAAATACTTAGCATCCACCTTAAGGGGAGGTGGCTGGTGCTTGGCTTTCCCTAATGCCTTTGTGAGGCACGTAACAAGCACTCCCCAAGGGGCTGGGGGGCGGATCTTGGTATGTTGGAGGACTTGTCCAGGGCTTCCTGGGGTATCGATGGTACACTCCAGGACACTACTAGGGCAGGCGGTCCGTCAGTAGTGCGTGTAGCTCAAAGGGGGAGGCTGCTATGTTGTGAGGCCTTTGTGTGCACTATGCATACTTAGGTGGGCACGGTAGGCGAGTGGGCTATCGCTAGGCCACGAGGGCTTAGTGTTGGTTTGCGTGGTAGTACATCATGGGTTCGGATGTGCGCCACAAGCGCAGCATAGCATGAAGGCAAGGTAAAGGGACAATGCCTTGCCAGGAATACTTGTGTTGCTTATGCTAAGCGCGGAGTGCCATATTGGGCTACTTGCAATGCTACGAGATATGAGTTGCCTTTATATACTCGAGGGGAAACTCGAGGATAGTGTTGTGGGCTGAAAACCCTCAATACAAGAGCATGAGAATGCTTGGGAGCTCCTTGGCTATTTAGTGTACACGATAATGACCCGATATACAAGTGAAGCTCTTTGAATGGGGCAAGTTAGATGATCGACTTGGTTGGGCATCTCATAACACAGTTGTGTGCTTGAGGGCCACAATGACAAGGGAAATCTCATAAGCTAGGCGAGCATCAGGAGGGATGTTGGGAAGAAGCTTGTGAGCCGACCAAGGTGGGCTTGGCGTGCGAGACTCAGGAGCGAGTCATATCCTGTCAATGCATCATGTTGGCATTTGGAATAGGGTCAGCGGCACATGAATGAGAAAACTGGCTATGGCATAGGAGGGCCATAGTGCCGCACGATCGTTCTGCTGCGTATGAAAAAGTTGACCGTGACAGTGTGACCATCTCTATTACATGAGAGTCATTTGTTTTATGTTTATTGGTGCTTGTGTAGATGGTAATTAAGTTCCTCAACCAGAAAAAAAAAATTGTATTTCTTGAAAAGGCATACCAACAAGTAAACCTAAAAGGAGGAAAGAAAAGGATAATTTGATTAGCAGCCCATACTTCCTCTCATTATTAATTCGATTAACTCAGTTAGTCAATATATAATAAGAAAATTAAAAGGAGGAAAGAAAAGGATAATAAATAAATAAAAGCGAAACCAATTTCACGACGTTGCTTTCAATACACACTAGCCACCAACTCCATTCAAGGGTGCAACCCACGTTGCTTTGGTCCCGGTTGACATCAATCTGAAATGACAAAACCGGGGTTCTTGACTGTCATTTCAAGAGCTGGGATGTATTGAAAACCGACCACCCCCAACCCTAGAACTGAAATGAAATTAAAAACCCTAAAATCAAAACAATCAAAACCAAATTATAAATTTAATTTAGTCTGGTCAGTTTAGGTCAATTTTTTGCACAATGGATTTTCAGTTATTTCTAGTCTATAAGGCCATATTAATTGCAAATAAATAACTAAATTCACACATACATACAATTATATATGTAAAAAAAAAAATGATTTGGTTGGGTTTGGTTTAGTCAAACTAGGGGATTGCACGCGCTATAGCGCGTAGTAAATTTGTAGGGCCAACTTAAATAGACAGCCAACTTTAAATTTGAACTTGGGAAGTGCAGTGATGGTATAGCGGGGGATTGTTTTGTTCAGGAAGGGCAATGTTTGGAAAAAAAAAAGGTGTGGGGAGTAGAATCTGAGAGAATATTCCCCCCTCTTCTCTTTACTAATAATATAGATAGTTATGTTAGTTGGATTAGAATTCGTTCGGTTTAACTGAGACATCAACACAAAACCAAACCAACTTAATTCGGGTTAGAGATTTTGGAACTTCGTGTATGTTGAAACCCAACCCAAACCGACCACAAGTTGTATCACCAGTTCCATCTGTTCTTCCTTTTGAGTACTACTTATTCAACTATGACCTTGTAAAGTCACATTCTTTTCACATACTCCTTCAATCACATATTCTAAAGCAAAAATTCTCCTCGTTAGTCTTCTTTCCTTCCAGGAACCTTCCTGCTTTTCCTCCTCCTTGTGTCGTACACGGAAAATAGAAGCTGAGCCAGCCTTTGCCATTCACATGGGGTCTGGTTTTGCTTTTGGCTTTAAGTTTATAAAGTCAGCTTGGTATTAGACCCCTTTATGTCGTGGCTCGAATATTCAATCTGGTTCTAGTGGAAAAAGGAAGATCTAGGGTCTAAGGGATAGATATTAATATACAGTCTATATGGTTCTTTTTTGACTCTATGGTATCATTCTATAATTATAATTTTGTTTTTGCTTTCTTTAATTTATACTATTAATTAAGAGAAGAAGGGGAATATTCTTATATTCTCATTAGATTCTGGCCCTTTTTTTCCCAAAAATACCCTTTACAAAACAATAAAACCAATTTTCCACGTTAAAACCGAATCAAAACTGCAAGCTTCTTATCCCATCTCCACATTTATCTCCATTTATAAACTAACTCCCCTGATTATCTCCAATAGCATATTTTCCTAAATGAACTATCTAATAAAGAAACTACCAAGAGTCCTGCATTAACTGTGTGGACGTGCACGTGCCTCCTCTAGTATAATTCATACAAACCATATTATTTGTAAATAATATATATACACTAAAGTTAGGAATGGCTCTTGCCCATAATGTTTTGAGTTTGATAAACAATATCCCATTTGGGATTTTTTTGCGGCATATGCACACTGAGGGTACATGCACATAAGTTGTAGACAAGTTGTGGTAGTTATCTATAACTTTATACTATTATTATAAAGGGAACCAAGCATATTCTTGACTGACATTTTTTGCCCAAAGAACTCCTCTCCTTTTTCTACTATTACTTGACTTGCTGCCAATAGCTTATGCCGCACGTGCCACTCACTAGTATTACATACAGAGAATACAGGAGGTTCTTGACTAACATCTATTGCCTAAAATGCTCTTTAATTTTACTTCTATTTACTTTTATCTCCCAATTAGTTAATTACACTCCAATTAGTTAATTACACTCATTTAACTTGATAACTTCCTACCAACTAATCAAGTAGTTGGCAATGCAGTATTCTTTTTCCATGCTATCACTTATCAATTTGAAGTTGAAGTAGTCAGGAAAAAAAAATAGATCACTTATCCTGAAAAAGAAAAATGGCTTAAAACAAATGGATGGTCTATTCAATGAGTAGATATATCGAAAATTACATATTTTACTTTAGAAACTAGATTTGAATCTATCCCAACATATGCTGATTCAAACTTGATCAAGTCATTTGGTGAAAGCCTACCAAAAAAAAAGTCATTTGGTGAAAGGATGATGCCCATTCCATCCTTTCTAATCATAATGCTTCTTAAACACGATTTGTATTAGGGTTTCGAATAGAGAAAGACATAGAAGTATAAAAATTAAATAACCAAATATCTAATTTAAATCTAATCTTATTTTTATGTTCCAAATCTGT
Source organism: Buxus sempervirens (assembly GCA_947561395.2). Classification (NCBI taxonomy): domain Eukaryota; kingdom Viridiplantae; phylum Streptophyta; class Magnoliopsida; order Buxales; family Buxaceae; genus Buxus; species Buxus sempervirens. The sequence continues at coordinate 24,237,943 of OX387192.1, read as the reverse complement.
CCTTAATTAAACATTGTAACCTTCATGCAGGTGAGACACAACATCTTCATATGCTTTCTTTTAGTTTTTTCTCAGTGATCTCACTCAAACTCATGAGATTTCAAAAAAATATGATTGAATTTGACTTTAGATAATGCAGAGATGACCACCAAGATATGAATGTCCATTTAATTATTATTCTATGCTTTAATGTGTGTCATGGGCCAGACTTTAATGGGTCAGAAACAGGGGCGGAGCCAGAAAATTATCTTAGGAGGGGTGAACAATAAACAAATTTGTAAAAATTTGGAGGGGTGAATTTCTTTTAGCATGTTTGGTTCCAAGCCAGGTATCATTAAAAAAGAGTTAAATGACTTTTAGTGATATTTTTTAAAAATAATTAAAATTTAGTGAGCCAATTTTGGGTAATTGGACTTTAATGATACTTTTTCAAGATATTTGAAAACGAGTGTCATTTACTGTTTACCAATTACTAGTCCCATATTAGATTTATAGGTCTAATAATATGACTTACAAGTCTGTAAATTAGATTTATAAATCTCTTTGCTCGATTTACAAGGCTACTAAAGAGGTTTACAAGTCTCTAAACTAGAATTACAAGTCTACAAAATGGGTTTAAAAGTCCTGAACTGAATTTTTACAAGTCTACAAAATGGATTTACAAGTCTCGTAATATGGTTTACAAGTTATTAAAGCAATTGTTACAAGCATTTGAAGTTGATTTGCAAATCTATTAATAGGGCTTACAAGTCTCTAAATTGGATTTATAAGTCTACCAATAAAATTAATAAGTCCCTAATAGATAGACCCTAGGGTTCCCTAATAGATACACGCTAAGGGCATTATAGTCCATGAATAGTAAAATGACACTTGCTTTCAAATATCAAGAAAAAATATCACTAATTTCCAATTATCTAAAAGTTTGTGACTGAAGCTGAATTATTTTCAAAAAGTATCATCAAAAAGCAATTTTCCCATAATAAAACATTGGAAACAAAATTTAGAGGGCATTGTAGTCCATGAATAGTAAAATGGCACTTGCCTCCCTATGCCCTCCCTTGGCTCTGCCCTTGGTCAGAAACATGATGTATTACTGCAAGTCAAGGTCTATGAACAGACCTCCATGGGCAAAAGACTTATAAAAAATTTACCTATGGTCTCACCTGCTTTAAAAAGGCTTCTTTGAGTTAGAGACAAAAGGACCTTCCAAATGTGGGTGACGGTCAGTCTGACTACAAAGTTTGTCACTTCTTTTAACAGTGTCAATGAATTGGCTTTCATGGTGTGGAATCCAGCAAGTTCAGAGCATGCATTGGCACCATTAGGTTCAAGGAATATGGCAGAAATCTATTATCAAAAGCACAAGTCTATAGACCCTAAGGAAGTTGCAATTAATAATGAGTTAGGCCCCAGAAACTAATGGGGTTGAATCTTTTATTTTCAAGAGCCATATGATGGAACTGTAATTTTCAATTTAGGTGGTTTAATTTTGAATATCTAGCTTGTGTGATTTAGCTAGCCCTGATTGTTCATCTTCTGATAAAGACAAAGGAACAACCCCTCCTCTATTTATACTAGCCCATGTTGATATGATGATAGCAAATATGATAAGAGGAATCTACTCTATAAGAAGATGACATTCATAGCCAGCCATCCTTGATCTAGATCTATTTTTACTAGAAACTCACTGCTCTAACCCTAATCAACAATCCTTTATCAACACTTTTTAATTCTGTCATTGCACCTAAATGTAATCTAGGGAGTATAAAGATTAAATAAAGGAAAGTACATTAAGATGGTTTGGACATAGAAATAATGATGCAACAAGCTATAATAAATGTGAGAAAATCCAAGGGCATAAACATTGAAAAATATAAAAGAAGTAGAGGAAGACAAAAAGGGCTTAAATCAAGTTGATTATAAATAATCACAATACACATGAATTTACTGTAGATAGTACTTTTATTATATCAAAATAAAAGATGAAATTTATGTCATCAATTTCAACTTGTTTGGAATAAGGCATATTAAAGATGTTGATCCAAGCATAAGCAATAGTCCTCAAAAATAATTAATCTGTGTCCTATATGCCTAGGTCTCATTTGTTGACTATCTAGGTAAGTAGGTGGGGTGCAACTTGGGTCGGTTAAACCCTAGAACCGACTGGTTGGTTTGGATCAGTCGGTTCTTGGGTTGGGTGGGTTGGGTTTCAATGCAATTAGTTCTGTTTTGGTTCCAAAAATTATAACCCTAAGTCGGTTCAATTTTGCATTGATGCCTAGGTTAAACTGAACCGGACCGAGACCTAGCATTATTATAATACAAAGACAAGGCTTGTCATTATGTCTTTCATAAAAGATTAGAAAACTCATTTAATGTGCACTAATTGACCTAAAGGGAATCGAATTTATAATTTGGGTTGAGTTGGTTCTGTCTCAGGATTTCTTATATCGGTTCGCTTTTCGGATTAGAAGGTCAATTCTCAATTTGGTTCAGTTTGGTTTGAGTTGATAGCCAAGAACTTTGGTTTAGTTTTGCATCAATATCAACCCGAACAAAACCAAATTGAGTCGCACACCTGGTAAGTGGTCTTTGGTTCAGGGGTTGAGCCATTGGTTGAGTTGAGACTTTAACCGGTTCCTCACCGGTTCACCACAACTGTGGTTCTTCAAAAAGGAATTTGGATTTTGTTTTGGTTCCAGTGCCACATATAAACTTATTAATTCATGATAAGGTTGGAATCAGAAGTTGCCCTTTTCTTTCTTTTTAAGTGACAAAAGTGAGATGAAATTGAGAGCCCTAAAGCAGATGTATGGCAATGAGGAGGACGAATAACAACATGTGGGCCCCCACAATTTCCACGACACCAGGTATCAAGGCCAGAATCATACAAACTGACACTTGTCAGCACCCCACACAAAGAAGAACCACTTGATTGAACCGGATATAGCCGGTCCCCGGTAACCAGTCCCCTCTTCAAAAAGCACACCCCACATGACATAACAAGTTAACAACAACACACTTTCCAGAGAAGGATCCCTTCCTCCCGTCCCCTCCCCTTTTTATCTCCTTCTCACGCTCCCGAAAAACTGCATAAAAAACGGCATTCTCTCTCTCTCTCTCTCTCTCTCTCTCTCTAGGAAATTGAAATATAAGAATGACAATTTAGGAAGACACGTACAAAGACAAACCTCAGTCATACTTTGCTCAGGTCTGGGCGTCTCTCAGTCTCCCGGCAATCATAACCCTGCGCCCACCTCCTTATCCTGCGCAGTGCGCACTGTCTCTTTGTTTTTCATTTCTGTATTTTCCATCCAAATCCATCTAGAGAGAGGGGGAGAGAAGGAGAGAGAGAGATGACAGGAGTTTCAGAAGGAGACGAACCTGTAACCCTCGAAGTGCTCAAGAGGAAAATGGCGGAGTTCGCGAAGGAACGAGATTGGGACAAGTTCCACAGCCCCAGAAATCTCCTTTTAGCGATGGTAAATGGAACTAAAACCCATCTAACAGCGGAAGCCCAACATGCCTTTCTCTTCCTCTTATAGCCTTTGTCCTCCTTTTTTTTTTTTTCAATCTTTGAATGCAAAAGGGGAAAAGGGAAGTGATCTTTCATCTTTTGGTCACAAACCCATTAACGGATTTTAGCCGGAGAAATGATTTCCGGGCATACCTGAGGGGAAAATTAGGAAACATATGATAACGTACTGTAGTATTGGTTTGGGTTTCTCTTAGCAGACCAAAGTAAACCAAGAAATAAATTGTTGGGTTTGTCATCTGAAGATTGTTAAAATCTTCTAACCCCTTTTTATTTTTCTCTGTTTCTATGTCATTTTTTTTTCAACAAAAAGGGAAGTAGGGGGTTGTTCATGAACTGTTCTTGCTGTTTTGGTGTTTCAGGTGGGAGAAGTGGGAGAGCTGTCAGAGATATTTCAGTGGAAAGGAGAGGTTCCGAAGGGACTGCCTGATTGGAAAGAAGAGGAGAAAGAGCACCTGGGTGAAGAGCTTTCAGACGTTTTGCTCTACCTCGTTAGGCTTTCTGATATCTGTGGCATCGATATCGGCAAAGCTGCTCTTAGCAAACTCCAGAAAAACGCCATGAAATACCCAGCTAACCTTTGCAAGGGCTCCTCAAAGAAATACAATCACATCAACAACAGTCTCAATGGAATCACCGACGACAGCAACAATGGAAAGTAGCTTTGAAAGCGTCCGATCTTTCATTTTCCCTTTACCTTCCCGTAAGTAAGGATTTCTGGGTTTCTTTATGTTTGTTAATGTACAGCTTTTGTGGGGTAGGTGGGTTCTACCGACTCTTTATGTGCGTTTGCATGAACACCATCTGGGGTGGCATGATTTGGCTACTTCTTTCTCAGAGATTTGGTTACATCTTTTGCTAGGAAAAGCAAATCCCTCTTGCAGGTTTTGCTTTAGTAATGTGAGGTAATGTGATTCTTATGGTGTTTATGTTAGATTATGGTTTTGTTTTTTTGCAGATTAGGGTTGCTGGGGTTTGAATTCTCCTGCAAATACAAATATAAATGGGAAAGTTGGGTTTTAATGATATTTTTCAATATAATTCAGATTCAGTCGACCAATTCTTGGTAATTTAGAATTAGTAATACTTTTTTAACATAATTGATAACTAGTGTCATTTTAATGTTAATAAAAAATTTCTTTCTCCAAATACCCTTTTAAAAAAAACTTACAAACCTCATTTGTAGAGTGTTTATAAAATGTTTTTTAAAGATATTTCGGAAGAAACTCTTTTCAAAGTGATATTGATTCTCAATTATTGTAAAAAATATCACTAATTTGTAATTATTGTAAAAAATATCACTAATTTGTAATTACCAAGAATTGATCCACTGAATCTAAATTATTTCGAAAAATATCATTAAAACCCAATTTCCCAGTATAAATCTACAGTACCCAAATAGTGATCGGTGGCCGGTGGGTATCACGTACTGAGTGGATTTGACGAGTTGGGTAGATCTGCTAAGGCTGTGTTTGGAAAACCGAAAATTGCAAAACTAGTGTTTCTCATGATCTGATTTGGTCATACCTTCCTTGTTCAGTACTAAACATCTGTTTCTTGTTGCAACAAGGCTGTTACATACCTTTGTTGATCACTCAAATGGGTGGCCAATTATTCTAAGGGAAAAAAAAATTGAAACTATTTTAAATGATTCAAACTAAGGGTAGAGGATTATAATAAAACACGGTCTCTCATTGGATCATCTTCACAATGGGAGTTGGAATTGCATAAAATATAACTCTCTTGGATTTCACAAATCTAAGTTGCTTACCTGGTTGCTCCTAAATGGGGTAGGTAGAAAGATTGCTCTCTTAAGATAGGTCTTCGGATCAAGTTCACTTGAAACTCATCAAAACCTTTTCAAGTAGTGGAATTAAAAGTTTGTCATGTCTGCTAAAATTTAGCATAATTATCAAGCTTATTAATTGAATTTTGAACTTAATTATGTTAGTGTTTACACAAATTTTATCTTTGATTTGAGGGCTAAAATAGCTTATTTTCAAATCGGTCTTTGGTCTTTTGTCTTCCTTAACAAACTTCACAAAGGGCAAACAAAGTGGTAGATTTGGTGGATTCCACATATAGATTTGTGTTGGATTTGATGAGAAGTCTTGGGCTTGATCTTCGGCTTTTGTGCTTGTTGAAAATCTTGGAAAACTTCAGTTTTTTATGTAGATCTTTGGGTTGTCGAGTGTGTCAGAGACGGGATGCTTGAATCTTCAAATCTTGAATGAAGTATTTAGTCTTCAATTCTTCAAGGCTTGTTGGATCTTCAAAATAGTAGTACTTTAATTCTTCAGAGATTTAGGTTTTCAGAATAGCAAAGTTTCAGTTCTTTAGGGTTTAAGTCTTTAGAGCATTAGGGGTTCACTTCTTTTTTTGTAGACTTATCGTGTCTTTTGAATGGAGAGAAGACTACCTTATTTATAGATGTGGGGAGAATAGAGTTTTCCTTATTTAAAACTCTTTAGAGAATTATCATCATTTAAATTTGCAAAGATAATTCTCTATTCTTTAAGAATTATCAAGAATTATGATAATTCTTATATTTTTTAGTAGGACCCATGAGCAATTTACGTAGCTTTTTTGTAGAGAGAAAATTCCATTTATTTTATTTAAAGAATTTTATCTCTAAGTGGGGTCCACACTTTTGTGAGATTTTGTCATGTGGTATTTTTTTTAATCTTAAAAATTTCCCTTCCTAGATTTAGTTGCACAAAATGTGAACTACCCCAAAGTTTAAATTTCAATTGTCGTGGCAAATTTTAACTTCTTGTGAACTCATAGAAGATCTTGATTTAAGGCAATTCAAATCTTTTGTCTAATTATACATTCCAAAAAGGGAAGAAAACCTAGGGATAATTACAATTCACCCCCTGGAGGTTTTAGATAATCCCATTTTTTCCCTCTTAATTTACTAACTTGAGGTTTGCCGTGTGTAATAGTTTCCTCCTTCTACAGGTTTGCTCCTTTTATTCTATTCCATTGAATGATAGACTTGATATTTAGAATTGGTAAAATTGTCAATATATGTTTTTTTTTTCTTTTACTACCTCATTTATCAAATCCCTAGAAGAGGGAAACTATTACGCATAGCAAACCTCAAGATGGTAAACAAATATTTCAAAAACCTCAAGGGAGAAAAAGTGGGATAGTCTGAAACCTCGAGAGGGTAAACTATAATAATCCCTAAAACTTATCATGTTAGTTTAAATTTAACATTATTGTTAGGTTAACTAGTTAATTCATGTAACTAATTTAACTAACAAGATATGTTTTAATGATGTGGGATTCTAGTTGATATAAAGTTTTAATGGGAAAGCTATGGTTCTTTAAACAAAAATGGGCAAATCCAGGTGCAAGTAGAATATTTAATTTGTGCATATGAGTGTCTATTAAGTGTCAAATAGACGCAATGATAATGAGACATTTAGTGTGACACATATCCCACAAGCTATGCTTAGATGACATAGTCTTATCAGTGTCTATTATCAATCACTTACGTCAAAGCCTCGCCTTAACCTGATTTGCTACCAACAAAAAAATACAAATATTCAATAGATTACATTATCTATCTAATTAAAGTGGGATTAGATCCACTTAGCCTCTTTAATGGAAACACTATCAGTACCACAAGAATATTTTGGCAGAGGTGACAGTTTCTCATGGTTGATTATGAAAGATAGATGCAGCGTATGTGGTATTCTGAAACCCACAAGGATGGTGACCCATTCCCTTTCGATTCCCCACAGAGATTCTTCTGGTCCTGTTTCCATGAACTTCCCATCAAGTGTGATTGGTGTTGCCTGTTGGAATCATTTATTTTTATGAAAGGAATCGAACTCCAATCAAAGGGTTGGACGTACCAGAAAATTATTGTACCTTCATATTTGGTGAACCCCAAGTTAGTTAGGGATGGCAACCTTACCAAAAAAGTTAGGGATGGCAACGGTTCGATTAAAACCAATCAATCGAACCGAACAGGATTAGTTTGGGATTGTCCTTGATCGGTTTCGGTTTATGCTAGATAAAACCGATTTAGTTTTGGTTTGATTTTGGTTTTAAGGCCAAACCTATTAAAACAAATAACATTTTAAAGTTTACTATAAAAATCTTGAAAAATCATAAAACAATATTTCTGCATTTTTTTTCACAACATATTAGAAGGCCACGCAATCCTCACCCCTCCTTTCACTCTCTCTCTTTTGAGTTTTGACATTTTGTTTTACCTTTTCCAACATACAAGCAACATAGAGGGCCACTGAATAACCTATACCTTCTCTTTTTAACTTCTACTTTATTTATTTATTTATTTATTTATTTATAAGATAGAGAAATATGCTTGATTTTTGACACTCACTTAGCCCTAGTAAGAACAAGATTCCTCGTGAAGGAACACATCCTGTGGAGTTCTTATCTGCATTTTTATTTGGGCTTTCATAAGATTGAGCCAAGTGTGTTAGGGTTACTCCTTCGGTGGAGCGGTGATTTTAGAAACTTTCTTTGGTATGAATTAGATGTTTTAGAAACTTTCTTGAGTGAAATTAGAAGGTTTCTATCTTGTAAATTAGAAGGTTTCTACATAAAGTTGCTTGAACATGTGGTTATAAATAAGAGTGCGAGCATCTCTTGAAAGTGACAGAGACCAGTAGAGAGAGAGAGAGACAAAAGAAGAGAAAAAAAATGTAGGTTCTTGGGGATTGAGAATATGATGTACAAGGCTTCTGGGTTTAGATTTAAACTCAGAGGGGTTTTGTTTTCTTGTACGGGTATTGTTCTCAAGTAAAGGGCGGGTTATTTTCTCTGTGAACTTTAGTAGGTTTTTGCCTTGTTTAATCGTGGATTTTACTATTTTTCTGGCGGATGTAGGTATAGTGTAAGTTGGATTTACGTATCTATACTTACGGTGGTGATCCTGGGGCACAAATCCCAACAAAGTGTACTAAAAAAAATTAGTCAAACCCCCTCTTCTCTTTCTCCATTTCGAAATCCTGGGGCACAAACTCCTCTACTTCATTTTTTATCTAACCAAAATGCGTATAAAGTGCAGTAAAAATTCGGAATGCAGAAAAAGTTACTTTTCTTGTCTCTATGTCAAAAGGACATTTGTTTATTTTCAACCACAAACTGATTTCCAAATCTACCTTTTCAAACCGTCCATGGATCTTCAAACCGTCCATGCATCTCATTCAAATATATGCCTCGTGAAAAATGTGTTTTTATTACAATGGAAATGTTCCAATTTAGTGGAAGCAATCAAATGGGTATTGACACATAGCTATCATAGTGGGGAATTGTCCCATTAGGTTTATATAATCATGTCCATTGGTTCTCTCTCTCTCGGTTTGTTTTTTCTTCACTAATTTCAATTTCAAGGGAAGTGGGGCTCGCATCAAAATCTATCTTTTTGGTAATTATAGGGATTTTGGGCATTAGTACTTAAAATTCCAAAATCAGGGATTATATGAACTATATATTACATATATTTTATACAATATATTATATATACTACTACATGTATAATATAATATATTGTATTTAAAATGTTATATTATATTAAACAAAATACAATATTATTATACTATATCAAATTTAATAGTGTAAATATTTAAGATAATATATAATACTATTATAATATTTTAAATATACAATGTATTATATTATAAATTAGATTATATATAATATAATGTATCATAAAGTATATATTATATAATATGATTTATAATATATTGTATATATAATAATCTTATATATGATGTTATATATATACATACATACGCACAAATATTATACTATATAATATATTTAATACCAAATATATTATTTTGTACAAGATATTAATTTGTTAATATAAATTATATTATTTTTGTGTGCATAACATAAAAATTCTAAATTCGATCTCAATAATCGGTGTAAACCAAACAAGATTCTGAATTTTGATAATCAACAATAAGAATCCCTAAGGTTTTCAAAATCTAGATCATAATCCATAATCTCCACAAACACCCCTAAGTTTGCTTCAAATTGTTTGTATTTTTGTGGCATTCCCAGTAGATTTTACTATAGTAAATGCTAATGATCAAATGAAAATGCTTTTGATTTAGTTAAAATATAATTGGAAAGAGTTCTAACCAAACATGTTATATTTACAAATCTGCCACAATCAAGAAAATAAAAAGGGTAAAGAGTATGTGTTATTAATGTTAGAACTGAGCCTTGGCTTGAACTCACACCATTGCAGCCCCTTCTATTAATATCATACTTTCTTTTGTTTTGGTAAATATTAGATAAATAAGAGTCACTTGCAAGCAAGAAAAGTTTCTTTATAATTATTATAATTCTGGGAGATGTATAGTGTTCTGAAAAGAAAATCTAATCCAAATAAGTCTTGATTCTTTTACTTTATATTAATTTAAATTTCTAAGAGAATATACGTAAAAAAATATAGTGTCAAAATAAAATATATATATTCATCTTTTTTTTTGGTAAACTATATATATATATATTCATCTTGATCTGAGCTACTGATGATTTTTCATAAAGAATTTTTTTTTATATAAAAAAGTAAAAGAATCATCTTGGTTCAAAATGCATGATAATTTTTCAAAAGTGAATTCTTCTTGGAAAATATTCTCAATCAACAGATCAGAACCATTGATTTACTATTTTTGTCAAATTTTAAAATTTTATCCAAATAAAGTCCATTAATTTTTATTTTTTTTTTAAATATGAGCGGGGAGAATTTGGGCCTACTTTTGAATTGGGCTTGAATGTTTTGAATCCAGTGGTTGAAATATTCCATGTAATTTTCAAATAAACGGGCGAATTAATTTGCAAGACATAAGGGCAGTCTTGAAAAATTAAAAAGACAAACTTGCATGACATTGCATAATTTGACGTTTGTTTTGTTTTAACAAAGTAATAGAATGACCAGTTATGTAAATTACATAGGGATGGTATTGGAAATGATTACTAAAATAATGAGAACAAAGTGAAAAATTAAACTACTGAAATAGAAAGATAAGGGTGTTTGATATTATACCTCTTTTCACGATTTCTAAGAACATAGATGAATATTTTTGGCATGTTGAAGGTTTGAATTTGTATGCGTAATATTTTTAGCAAATTTATACTAATATATAAAGCGAATTGAGTAGATTCAAACCTGACATTTCCTACCGAAAATACCTCTTATTTTCAGTTCTATTAACTTCTTATCTCTCAGTTAGTTACTTATTTAAATATATCAATTTGTTACAAGTTAATCGGGCATGCAGTTCAACTGAATATTCAAACCGAGTTTATAACCATACATGTTGGACTGAGTATAATTCCTTTGCAACGCACATTGCACGTGCCTTTACCACAAAACTAATTGAAAACTATTTGATAATGTTTTTTGAAAATAATTTTTTTGGTTTCTGAAAAGAAAAAACAAAAAAATTGGGTTTGGTAAGCACGGTTTTCAAAATGCTATTAAGAAAATCAATCCAAAAACAGTCATATTTTCGAAGTTGAAAATTTTAGCTTTTAAAAATATAAAATTGGTTTTTAAATTTTCAGATAGAATTTTTATAATTTCTCGTTTGATTAATCAAATCATGTATATCTTTATTTATAAGCAAGAACAAGCTAGCTGCAGTAAGGCTATAGGATTTTTGGTGTTGTAGATGGTTTCTATCTACAAACACATAAGAAATTATATTTTATTGTGGATCCAATTTGTTTATAATATTTTGCTAAAGCATTTTTTTACAACATGTACCATTTTGATTGGACCATGTAATTTTGTTGGAAAAATAAAATAAAATCAGACAACTTCACTCCTAATAAGCATAAATTTATGACAATGAAAGAGGATGATACACCTCATCTGAGTTGGCATCCACTTCTATGAGAGCGTGTATATATTAATATATACACATACCCACCTTAAACTTTACCCTAATCCTTATGAAGTGGGTAGGCCTGCTTGAGATGATGACACCCACAACCCTATATCAGAAATAGGGCAAAAGGCTACTCCATAGATCAATATCTTAATCTTCATTGAGCATCAGGCCTGAGCATCATGGCTGTTATTATTGCAGCCATTATTACAACCATTATTAACACCAAGATCATTACAAACCCCATTACTTCTACAAAAGCACCACCCATTACACCCTCCATTGCCTGGATTCACCAATGCTTAGGAGGGGTTGTGTGACCATTGCTGTGTTGTCTAATCCGACCATTTTGGTTGGATGGTGTCGGATACGTCGGCGTCCGAGGCGCCGGAAAGGTGGCACCATCCGACTGGGGAACAGGCGTCGACGATCGCCACTTGGGTTGCGCCCAGCGGTGCAGTGGCGCGTGCTGGCCAGGCCCTTTGGGTTGTTGAAGAAGCTGCTCATGGAGATGGCTTCAAATGGACAGTTTATACAGGCTTACTACTGGTCTTTCCCCTTCTTCCGACCCTTAACATTTCCTCTTCTTTGATTGTAACTTGTTATCTAGAATTATAGTTTCCTTTCTCTGTTTCATGTAGCATCAATTTTTGTCTTTTCATTTGGGAAGTGCCCCTATTAATGGGTGGAACTTCCTCTTACTAATCATAAAATTACCCTAGAAGAGGCAGTGAGAGAGTGTTTGTTGCATAGGAAGTGTTAATATTTGCCACGTGGAAGGCCTAAGTACTTTCATCCACATCATCTGTACTGTATTGTCGTCTGTTTTTTTGACCTTTTTTTGAATTGACTGATAATGCATTTAGGCTTTGATTGGAAAGTTCTTTCACCCACATTTTGTAGGCCGACGTGTAGTGCTGTCAATCTAATCCGGACAGCACAAAGCCTGCCCAACCCAACCCAACCCGAACAAGAGCGTGTTTGGGTTTAGGTACGGGCTAGGCTTTATTTTTAGACCCAAGTAAATTTAGGGTTAGGTTCGGGCTCATTTATACAACCTGAAAGGCCCAAAAAATCTAAAGTTGAAGTCGAGTTTATCTTCACTCTTATAAAAATATATATAAATGAATACTTATTTAGTGTATATTTACATGTAATCTACACAATTTAAGTGAATATTTATTTATATGTACTATTGTTTTTCTCTTCCTATGAAAGAGGAGAGTGCGGGAGGGGGGCGATGGTTTGGATCGAGGAGTGGTGGAGGAGACTGGACCATATAGGTTATCACCATGGACTGTCTATCCTTGTGTGCATTGTATGGCTTAAATCTGTACTTGAATGGAAATACGGAATTCAAAATTATCTTGATTCATCCCCATGAGGAATTGCCAAAACATCGGAGCCTTGACTCATTACAATACAAAGGATTAGTCAATCAAATAATAGATAGTAAATGGGTCCTGATCTATCAGCTGCAGACTAAGAGCCTAGAGAAATAAAAGGAGAACCAGGAAAGAAGTATCAGTCTAGTCGGGATTGTATGGCATAGGAGCGGGGTTTCGATCAGGAGGACGAGCTTACCTCAATGGCAAAGAACTAAATCCCGCACATAAACACGTTGCAATAGGTGTGATATTTGAGCACACATCCTCTACAATAAGGATTGTACAGCAATGGGCTTGTGTTTTGGTTCATTATATTTTTAAAAATTAAAAAATAAATTTATAAGTTTTTAAGAGATAAATTAATTAAATTTTTTCCCAAGTTCAAGGGACCAATCATGAGGTTGTTGTACATTAATAGATGATTTTAATTAATGAAATGTTAACATTTGCATTTATAGAGAAAAGTGAAAGAAATATTCGAAAATTTATATTTTGTTTTGGGCCAACTTGAACCAAACCAGAACTCAAATAATAATGTTTGGGTCGGGTTTGGGCTTAATGAATTTGGGTTAGGACGGGCTAATGATAAGTTTGGGCTAATAAATTTTAGATTTGGCTGAGCTCGAACTCATCTTAACCTGAACCAATTTGCCCTACTTACAGCTCTACAGATGTGGTCCAAGGGTCATCAATATTGCATTTTGAATATAGGTTTTATGCTACTGGTTCAAGAAGCCAAACACATAGGCCCCACGCCTAGGCGCATTTAGCCCATGAGAATCAATGATATGCGTTTAGGCCCATTTAATATAAACATTTCTGTGGGCTTTATAGTCTTAGATAAGTGATGGCGTGTGCTAGGCTAGGCCCAAAACTCCGTAACCATTTTGTAATTGTGAATTGGGGTGCACGTACGGTAATTCGCGTAAAGGGAGGAAACGGTGCAGAGTTTTGACTATTTTAACCTTATAACAATGAATGATAAAGGCTGATTTGACATGTGGCAACATCCCACTCCCATAACAATAACTGTAGCAGATTTCATCCCTTGCTAGCATGGTCGACCAACTTTTTCACTACCAAAAAAAAAATGGTCGACCAACTTTTGAAACCGGGTTGTGTCGGCACCACAACATGCAGGCCAACTCAAGCTCTACCTGAACAAGTCAGTACCTTGGGGTAGTTTGCCCCCATAACAATAACTGTTGGTCTGTCGCAGATTTCATCCCTTGCTAGCATGGTGGGCCAACTTTTGCAACCGGGTTGTGTCGGCACCACAACATGTAGGCCAACTCAAGCTCTACCTAAATAAGTCAGTCCCTTAGGGTAGTTTGCCCCGTGGCATGCCTACTAGGACTGTCAACGAGCCGAGCTTGAGGCTCAAAAATAGCTTGTTAACTCATGAGCGTGAGCCGAGCTGGGGTGGGCTCAACTCGACTATTTATATATATATATATATATATATATATATATATATATATATATATATATATATATATATATATATTACTGTCTTAAATATATATGTTGATATATAATTAGTAAAGTTTAATCCATAATTAATTATTTTTCTAGAGTTAAGAATTTAAAAAATTAAAAATAAACTCTAGTTAACAACTATTTGACTCTTAATCAAATTATGGCTTATATCTATTAAAAACCCTAATTAACTTTTAAGTTGTTATTTTTTCTTGACAACGCAAGCTTTTAGCTTCAGTTGTTTTGTTTCTTTCTGAAAAAAAAATAAATAAAAGGTTTTTTTTACTTATTGTGCTCTTCGATTTTATGATTACAAGAGTACATTTTTCATTTTCTTTTGAATGCAAGTTTTGGATCTTATTAGTTTTTAATATTTGATAGAGAAAGGACACAATGACCATTGTCAAAGAAGCCTTAGCACATTTTATTTTTACCCTTTTGCTATATTTTATCGAGACCGTTGTTTTTAATCATCCATTTTTGTTTGATTTTTGAATATCCTTGTCCCTATATGATGCATTAGGACTTGGCACTTTATTTAGAATATTTTTTATATTTGTTTTATTAATTTTATTTTAGAATGATTATTTGTTGATCTTATAAATAGATTGATATTTTTTTGCCTTTACATAAATCTAAATAAAGCACAAGGTAAAGTCATTTTACATTGAGATAGGACTTATTTTGAGGATAGCCTTTAACGAGCTGAGCTTGAGCTCAAGAATTTTTAATGAGCCAAGCTTGAACCAAAATTTTTTTAAAGAGCCTGAGCCAAGCATGAGCGTTGCCCAAGCTTTTTGAGCTTGAGTGGAGCTATGCAAAGCTCAGCTTATCTTGGCTGGCTCATTTATAGCCCTAAACTACATTACCATGTTTTGCGAACCTTATGCGAGTCGAGACGGAGCATGGCCGACTCTTATGGTGTTGAGCCAGGCCGGCCGGACCGGCCTACCTTCAAAATTCATGATCAGAACAGTGGAAGAAACGTGGGGCCGTTGTAGTCTGTAGAGCTTAGTTACCTAATCCGTCTAAAACTCATGACGCTCCCGCTCTCAATACGCGAATTTACATTCTTTATCCAAATCCCTTATAAATTCACGAATTACAACTTGTAAGAACACGCTCTCAAAATCTAAATGACGATTTGGCTTATCTAAATCATTATTTGACTTAATTATCAGCTTAGAGATATTTAATAATTTAATATTAGTTAGTTGATAATAGAAATCTAATCAAAGAGAAATTGGAAACGACATGGGAGAGGTTATAGGAGAAAATAAAGGCTTCTCTTATTAATTTAATATTTATCCCTTCTCAACCCTTGTCTTTGCATGCAACTAATCTTACGATGACCCATATGAACCTTTGTCTTCATTTTTCCCCTTATTTAATTTATTTACTTGTTTTAACTTTACCTTCAACCCAACAATCACCACACAAGACTTAGATTAATTCTTCACACGATTTTAAGAGTATAGAAATTCTTATAATATGGTAAGCTTAGCATATAGGAAATCTTGTGATAATTTTTTTTTTGATAAGAGGAAATCTTGTGATATGCCATCAAAACTTTAGAGCTATGCATATATATATATATATATATATATATATATATATATATATATATATATATATATATATATATATATATATATATATATATTAGTGTGTGCCCTGTAAAAGGGTTCTGGACGATAGTGGAAAGCTTAGATACATTGATTCGGACAGAAATAAGAGAGAGAAGGTGGGGGAGAAGTCAACAAAATCTGCTGTTGAGTTGGGCCACCACCTATATATGCTCTCAGCAGATAAAGATAGGAAAGCTCCATTAGACTTTAGTCTCATGGTTGAGCCACAAATGAAAGTTGTGCGGTTAGGGCTTGTTGTCAACGCCGAATGTGACCTTGATTTTGAAAGTGAGGACTGAAATCAAGTGCAGAGATACCCACCAGACATTCCCGAGAATCACGACGCCACATGCGGGAGGCTGCTAAGGACTGACTACTCAAGCTTCAAGTTGCACTCTCACTTACATCACTTCGCATTATTATCAGTGTCGTTTTCGTTTGCTAAGTGGCATGGCCCCATAGAAGCAGCTAGAACTGTTATCTCTCATGAGGCACCTCTAGCTCTCATGGAGTAGGGGTTATCTGCCTATTTAAAGATGATGCCACCACTTGCATATTTACTTCAATCTGGGATCCAGAGCACTGAGACTGCCATGATCCTCTCCTTTCCTCCCTCCCTCTGGCTCTTTCTCCTTCTCTGTCTCCACATCTCTCTCTTTCTCTCTCTCTCTCTCTTGCAGGCTCGTGATCATCATCAAGACAGATTGGAGAAGAGAGAGAGTACAGCTACACCCTCTTCGTGATGGGAGGGAAGGAAGCTGGAAGCTGTACCCTCTCTCTTCTTCTGCTTGTCTTTGATGAAAAAACTCTCATGCATACTCTCTCTCACATATAGGCACCTAAGCTGGGTCTAGGTTTTTAGTAGTTGATCTTCCAATTTACAGCTTTTTACCTGTTTTGGTTGAATTTTGGATCCACATCCAATAAGTGCATGCAATATACCCATTAGTTATGGTTGATATTAAGTGTAATTTTAGATCTGAAATTAATTAATATATCAAGTTATGAACCCCCTCTCACCCTTCTCCATGTAGTTGATGGAACCAGCATTTATGAATATATAGCTTACTTAATTAAACTATAACTAACATCCTTTTTATATGGATTTTAAGGTGATCAGTGCATTAATTCTCTAATTAATCAAATATATTTTTGCAGCTTTACGAGTATTTCATTACTAAAAGTGCCTGTTTTTATCCATCTTTGAAACAGCTTACTTAATCAACCTTTAACTAACATGCATGTATACCTTCTTGTGAGATGTGGATATTGATCTTCTCCTGATTCTAAGGTGTTCATCAGTCCATGAATTCATTTCTTAAGCAACTATATATGCACCTATGGATTTCATTTCTAGAAGTGCCTCTCTCTCTGTCTTGAAATTTGTTTCCAGTCTTTGCATTTTGATGTGATAATTTCATTGTCTAGGAATATTAATTAATTAAAGAGATTGATTGAGCTGTGTTCTTTTTTAATGTTTTGGATACCATCTTCTTCTTCTTCTTCTACTCATGCTTGGTGAAGATGTTTTGTAGGCTGCTTCCTTGCTAATTAACTACTGCCTTTCATCAATGGTGTCACAAGCTTTCGGCATCTCCAGAGCCTTTCCAACCTTCAATCAAAGGTAAGAACTTGATGAAAGAGGCAACAATGTAAGGGAAACATGAGTATTTTGATAAAGCTTGTTTTTTTCACCTTTTTCTATCCCACTACACATATCCCACTAATCTCCCCATTAGTCCTTGAAGGCTGCTTGAAAAATAGCTTTATAAGTTTTTTTCTAATAGAATCAAGTATGAGTAATCCCATGTGAGAAGGTAAGTGGTGAGAGTATATTCTTTACCCCCAGCTAAAGGGAGGTAGCTTTTTCTCAATAATCTCACCCAGAATATCTCTCTCGATCTCTAAAGTTGTTAAAGCCTTCTGTAGTCTTGCTGCTTCTTTGTACAAACTATATTTTAGTAGACTAATTCAGCTTCATCAACAATTGCAGATATGCAGGAAAAGTAATTCTTCTGTGCATACTTTTATTCATGGCTTGTGATGTACTTGCAATTAAGGGCATGAAAGTAAGCCATTGAAGATGATTCAGGTTCGGTTATGGAACAATATGGGCGAAAGCTGTTCTTGTTTGCCTACTAAATAGGTTTGAGCGAATTGATGGGTGTACAACAGAACCGACCAACAAAATATTTTCAACCGATCTAAACCCTAGCAATTCATAAACATATAATCAAAATTTTGGAAAATGGAGGATGTCCAATTTATTCTTTGATCTTTTTCTTCCCAACTCTTGCTCCCGCTTGTGGATATTGAAGAACTTTTCTTTACCTGAATATGTTGCAAATGGGTCCAAGGCCAAGGATTAAGACAATATGTAAATGTATGCAACCCGAATCCTCTCTTTTGAATCGTCGTTCGAATGGTCATTCGAACGACGATAAAGCGACGCGTGTCTCCCTTTTAAACGAATGCGCCGAACGGCGATTAACGCAATAGCCCCGTTAGTTTTCGTTTTCGGCCGTGAGCCGTTACTTTTTATTTTCGGCCGAACCAGTCTCAACCACTAGACCAAAGATCAAGTCGACCGTGGTTCGCTCACGCATTCCTCTACCTATTCGAACGAAGTCGACGAACGCCCAAATCCCTGTTCCGACGAGCGCGAGAGGCAGAGGATTTTCAAAAAATCCTTCAACGTTTACAAAACCACTTTCGTCTTCAACATTTGCAACCTTCTTGATTTTTCTCCTTCCTCTCCAACGAATGAAGGGCAGCAAACTTCTTGGTTTACCTGCATTCTCTCCAACGAACGAGAAAGAACGTTTGCATATTTCTTGGTTTGCCTTCTTCCTCTCCAACGAACGAAAGGCACAAAAGGCAGAGGTTTTTGGAGAAATACGAATTAACTGGTACGTTTGCAATCGATTTTTTATTTTCAAATCGTTTTTTCCCCTAAATGGATGTTGCCGATGATATGCTGGTGAAATCAGAAATGTAACTCCTTGCATGCAATGCCATTTGATATAAAAGGAAAAAAGACAAGCATGCAATTCTCATTGCTTGTGATCAGATTCCTGCTCCAACTAAAATTTCAATATAAATAAAATATAACATGAACAACAAACTTCAACGGCATCAGAAGTTATATCACCATCCATATTTATTGCCATGACTGTTACCCAGATTAGCATGTGATCATTTTTGGTAAGTCAATATTTTAAAAATGCCCAACCTCAAGTGAAAAATCAATATATTTGAATTTGTGGTTGCCTTACAAGTTTATGGTACATGTGGCAAAAAGATGACATGTATGCCGAGTTGTAATTAGATAAGACAGAGACTGATATAGTATAGACCCAAACTATAATAATGCAGTCATTCCCCCAGTGTTGCTTGTTTAAAGAAAGGGAAGTGGGTGTGTAAGACATGGAAATTAGGCAGTGGTGAAAGACTAAGAAAGTGAGATATATAGAAAAAAATGATGCCACCATTGATTCTTTCGGTTTTGTCGAAGAATCAAATCTTCTGGTGAGATTCATTCTGATAATATCCTCACTAATACTGGATTATATCATCTTTTAGTCTCAAGTCTCTTATTTTATGCCTAATAAGTTCCTTCAGATAATTAAGTTCTTATTGTCTTCATCTTAGATTCTATTTTACTCAATCATCCTCCCTAAGATCTAGGTCTCCATAACATATGGATTACTTGAAATCCTCCAAAATAACATAGAAGTATTGTATTTGAATTGATTAAATATCCTAAAACACTCCAGGAAAAAAATAAATGAAAATAGGGAAACTGGCGGAATAGAGTTAGGTAACCACCTTGTCAAGGTTCCTATGCCCAGATATTTTCAAATTAAAAAGTGTCTAAATTTTGCTCTAATAAAGCATTGTAAAAATCCAAAGACTCATGAATTTTTGTCTTGAAATGGATTTATCGTTATTGAACGATTGTGTTCTCTTGAAAAATGAGATTTTGGAGGAAACCAAAAGTTTTCAAGGTATACAAAAGAAATTATAATTAACGAAAAGCTAGTTAATTTAAAATTATAAACAGCAATTCAATCTTATATCTTCATAATTTTAAATTTTTTGTAATTTTTAATTACATTTTATTGTCGCAAAATATAATTTTTTAATTGTTTTGTAATTTTAAATATAATACCACACAGGAATAGGGAAAACAAAATAGATATACAAGACCAACTTATCTTCAACCCAATACAGAGGAAAAACAACTGGTTTAATGTTCTTGTGGTAATGTTTGTTCTTTGCTAAGTAAAATATTTTGAATATTAATATCTTCAGAGATACACATAGTTTCTTTGATTTCCTATGTTTTGCTGATGAACATGCTCAAATTTCTCAATAAACCAACGCCTCGGTTTGTCATGTTGTTTCTTAAAGAATGCATGCCATATTCATATTCTTCTTGTTACTTTTCATTGTTATTTTTTTTTTCTTACATAGTTACATGTGCATAGAAGAAGAACAAAACAAATAAGAAAAATACTTATTTTATGGGGCTACAAGTAGCTCCATTGGAGATGAGTTCAGTTGAGGTGGTATGAGCTGTGCTACAAACAAGTATGATTTTTAAGAACTTTTGCTTTTAAGTCTTAAATCAATCTAGGTATGATTACTATATAATTTATGTCAATTTTATCACCAGAATTTATGAGTATTTTTTTTTGACAGTTTGTTTTTCCATTAATGCTACAACAACTCCACCAAGCCACCTGTGCAAGCCAAAGAACAAGAATTGAATTGTGTTAATGATTTTTGCTTATGAGTAAAAGATTATGGTTTTCACATTGTTTAAAGTTTTTAAGATCATTAATTTTGTAATGAATTCAGGTCTGAAAGGGGCTGAGACATTAATGTAAACTTTTGGTTAGTTTTGCAATAGCAATTCAGGTACTTGAAGGAAATGTTAGTCATCTCTTTTGTTGTTAGTTATTAACTTGTAATGCCATGTGATCAACACTTATCATTGATATAACCCCATGTAAATACAAAGGCTTTTAATGAGAGTTTTGTCTTTATTTTAAAATTCCTCTGTTACGTGATGTTGTTGGCTTTAATGAGAGTTTTTTGCTTGAAGCTGGAAATATAAATTGTGAAATTGCCTCTGTTAATGTGCAGGAAAAGTTTGACTACTACTATGGAAACTGTTGGATCATCATCAACAGGACAAAAACAGCCGCGCAACAGTTGGCTACATTTCAGGTAAAGTTTCCTTCACTTATGTATTTGTTTTGTTCTAGAAGTAAGCATGGAAGCAATACAATATTTTGGATCATTCTCTTTGTATAAGTTTGGGTATGGTTGTCAAGATGACGGTTATTTTAATTCCTTTTGCATCCTTGTAATTCTTAATATATTATTGACCATGATTTTCCTTTTGTTCTTTCAGGGAATATTATGTAAACGAAAGAATAAAGAATCGTATTGAAGGTGAACAAATCCCGACGAAGCAGCAGGTAGGCATTATCAATGGTACCGGTTAAGGACCATCATTAATTTTATTTATTTTGCACTTCATCGATCCTATGCAAATGAATTTATCTATTTAGTTATTGCATTTCAGTTATTTGCGGATGCTGCTGGAGCATGGAGGTCGATGAATCAAGCTGAGAAAGAAGAATTTAAGCGAGCGTCACGGCTTGAGTGGGACGAATACAAGAGGGCTATCCCACAGCAAGGGCCGCGAAAGAAACAACAGGTTCGTAAAATATCTTATCTATAATTGGAATTATTGTGGATAATTAGTTGAGACTGATATATTATTTCGTTTTACCCTTCTTTTTTGTAGGCTGAGATAAAGACACGTTGTTCACCTGGACGTTTCATTACGTTTATGCACGGTCTTTCATTCACTGCTTCTCAGGAGCAGTGCCTTAGAGATAGTGGCTTTCACTGTCTACTGAATTTACACGCGACGAAGCTTTATCGGCGACTCTGTCATTGGATTCTTCCGAATGTAGATACTAAGAAGAGATGTATCAGAGTTGGGTCCCAGAATATTTTCTTTGACACACACAACGTGAAGACTATAATTGGGTTACCCATAGAGGGGATAGATGTTGATACATCTAAATCAGAAATCCCCGATACGACAGAGTTGCATAGATTTTACGGGGTAAGCAATGGAAGCATCCCTATTGAGAATGTTGAGAAGAGCTTGAAGAGCCCAGAGAACGATCATGAGTGGATCCGTTCTTTTGTATTATATTCGTTGACGACCTTAGTAAGTCCATCTTCAATGATTGATGTGAGTGCATCCTATCTGCCCTTGCTGGTCGATGTACAGAGGATAGGAGGTTACAACTGGGGGAAGTACCTTTTAGACACATTGATGCATCATGTAGCCAAGTTTCAAAAGGG
This sequence comes from Buxus sempervirens, assembly GCA_947561395.2. Classification (NCBI taxonomy): domain Eukaryota; kingdom Viridiplantae; phylum Streptophyta; class Magnoliopsida; order Buxales; family Buxaceae; genus Buxus; species Buxus sempervirens. The sequence goes on along the minus strand of OX387192.1, from coordinate 24,215,631 downwards.
CAAACGGAAATCCGTCAATGGCTGCTTATTATTTTTACAGGTATGTATAGTATTTAAAAGATGCATTGGCTTCTTTATCCTAGCTTATGATAATTATAGTGCATCTAATGATATTTCAATCGTTGCTTAGTATTTGTATTACGATCGGATGATCGTTGGTCAAGCAAGGCCTCCTACCACTCCACGTATGGCAGCGTGGACGGATGCATTGCTTTTGCAAAGGGAGAAAGATGAAATGGCGCTCGGTGGATATGGAAATGGGAAGGTATACATATATATATTTGAGTTGAACTGATTATTGTAGGTTTTGTTGTCAATTTTGCAAATAATGCAACATTTCTATGTACTCACTAATATACACGTTAAATATTGTAGGTGATTGAGCATCGTGTTGACAGCTGTGTCGAAGATGAGGCATCAGGCGAAGCCCATGAATTAAATTTCATTGATCTTCGGCAATTTCGTGGAGATCCAGATCCTGTAAGATTGGGTTTTATTTATTTATGTTTTTATTAGTTTTCTTATTACGAACACCTCCGCATGTTTTATGATTGGGTGTTGTGTATTCCAGGTTATTCAAGGTCATCTCACGAGGATGTTGGACACGTATAGGGAGATGCTAAATCATGTGAAGTCAAGGGAAACCGTGGACCCCTCCGATATCCACGTGCAATGTGAGAGCCCTGCTCATATGGATACTCCCGACTGTTCCATGCCTGATGTTCCTGATGAAGCAATGATGGCACCCTCCCATCATAGCACCCACGAGAGCGGTGATCATACCACCGCTCTCAACGCGGCGGTGGTTGTGGAGGTACAAAAAGATAAAATGCAAGAGGATGAGGTGGTGATAGTTCCGTCTCGAAGCAGCACCGGGACCGAGGTAACCAAACCTCGAAGAGGTTCACGCAAGAAGACGCGTGGGAAACATTATCGCACCCCATTTATTGGCCATCGCTTGCGTCCTCGATTGGGCCCAGAAGGAAGCTCAATCCTACAATACGTTCGCGGAAACAAGCATTCTGAGTAAGATAATATTCCTAAACTAACTTGTAAATGTTATTTATGTATTATAATTCATAGTGAATAATTCCTGCTTGTTTTTTTCAGTGAAATAATATTCAAATTTGATTCCATCTTTGCGTCGGCAACTGAATTGGCATGTTTGTTAGACAACAAACATGTTAATAGTGTGGTATGCGAAGCTTATCTTGTGAATAATATATTGTTTATTCAATTGTACATGTCATCGCTCATGGTATTTTTTTATAGGCTATCAATGCTTTTGGAGCATGTCTTATGAAGAACCAACAATTGTCGACTAGCCGCAAAGTTAGCCGACATTATTGTCCCACATATATTTGTGTAAGCACTTTTTGTGATAGCACTAGTAGTCGTTATGATTATACAAATGTTGTTGTTCAAGGCTAGACTAATGACTAAAATTTCCTTTCATATATTATGTAGGAGTGGATGATGAAAAGTGATCGTGGTTCCACTGAATCCTTGCGTCCTTACTTTGATCCAGGGCGACTAGGGTATTCTGTGCTTGCATGCAATCTTGTAAGTTCCTTGGGATGCAATGTGCCACCTTCACAAATGATTAGTTTCATATTTTTTATGCTTGTATCCTTACTTACTTAGCAGTCTGTAGTACGTTCTTTACTTATAAGGGTGTCTTACTTGTATGTAGATTTTTGTTCCCATGTGTCTGCGCAATCATTGGTTTCTTTTAGTTTTAAACCTAAAAGAGCGGAGAGTGGATGTGCTTGACTCAATGGATGGGGGGCGTCGTGCGGGACATCAATCCATAATTGAAACGCAGGTAATTTTTTTATTAATGAAATTTTCTCATACCATTTACAACACTTATCATATTGACACTCGCTTCGTCACTTGTAGATCCAGATGTTGGATAAGATCTTACGTGACTTCGGAGGTGGTGATCAATTTCCACTTCTACTGTGGGAGTTGCAGCGGGTTAAGGTCCCACACCAAACCAACGGGTAAGCCGTTAGGTTTGTTTTGCTTCATACGTAGTGTAGTTTTGCCTGATGTTCATACATATGTTAGCTTCTTACAAGTGATGTGATGTGATTATATACCGTCAGGTCTGATTGTGGTGTCTTCATGATGAAATTCATGGAGGTGTGGGATGGCAGCACCTTGTCTCAAGAATTTGATCAGGTGCACATATAACTTAAATGTTTTTTTATAATTATAGTTATGAAGTACGTCGCTAGTAACACACAAGTACATCTTCTATGAATTCAGAGTTATATGGCACAGTTTAGGGATAAGTTCCTTATTGACCTCGTTAAGCACCCGTCGAACCAAGTGCGGGACATCGTTCTTTCTAAGGCAGCAAACACACCTGAAGTGGAGACTAGTGAAGGTGAAGAAGCCGAAGAGGTAAGACCTACCTGTCACATCTTCAATAACAAGGTTATTTGAAACTAATAACATTCAGGTGCGTACATAAACTTATGATTGCATTGTTTATAGGTATGATTCACAACTCCAGCATTCCTGGCTCGATAGCAAGGTGAAGAAGCTGAAGGCCGTCTTAAACATCCAAGTAGGACGGAAGATTGCTAACGAGTGAAGATGGTTGTAAATTTCGGTCTCTATCTGTGAGAGGAAAACAATTGTAAAATTACAATATTTGTACATAATTTTAGGTTATATAATTTTCATTATATCCCCATTTTTTTCCTATATAATTTTCTGGTAATCCAAATTATCATTACGAAGCAAAACCACCATTGTAGGGAGAACAGGATGAAGCACTGTCATGTTACAAGTCCCACAAGTCCAACAAACCCTACTTACAAGTCCAACCTACCCTACTTACAAGTTCAACATACCCTACTTACAAGTTCAACCTACCCCACTTACAAGTCCAACCTACCCCACTTACAAGTCCAACCTACCCTACCCTACTTACAAGTCCAACCTACCCCACTTACAAGTCCAACCTACGCTACTTACAAGTCCAACCTACCCCACTTACAAGTCCAACCTACCCTACCCTACTTACAAGTCCAACCTACCCCACTTACAAGTCCAACCTACAAGTCCAACCTACCCTACTTACAAGTCCAACCTACCCCACTTACAAGTCCATTGTAAGTCCAACCTACCCCACTTACAAGTCCAACCTACCCTACCCTACTTACAAGTCCAACCTACCCCACTTACAAGTCCAACCTACCCTACTTACAAGTCCAACCTACCCCACTTACAATTCGTAAAAGATGGAAAAAAATATTAAGGGTGACGATTTGGGGACGATTTCCGGACGCTCGAGCGGGAGGTTCCGAATTTGGGTAGGTTTTTATAAATTTTGGAGCGTTTTACGCTCGCTCGAGCGTCAAGCGCAATTTTCAGAAACACAGGTAAGCCGAGCGTGACGCGTTCTGCGCGTGTTTCGACCGCTCGAGCGTCAAGGCAAATTTTAAAAAACTCAGAAAACCCGAGAGTGACGCGTTCTACGTGCATTTCGACCGCTCGAGCGTCAAGGATAAACACACATAACCTAGGCAACCTTAACTTGACGCGTTCTACGCGTTTTCTTACCACTCGAGCGTCAAGGCGCAAATTTCAAAAAAAAAACCACGAACCCTAAATACTTGCGCGCGTCCTTCTATTCTCCTATTGCAACCTTCAAACCGCCCCCCCCCCCCCCCCCCCCGCCACCCCTTTCATTATTCGCAGTGGTTTCGTCAGGAATTTTTGCATTTGTGCTTGAGATTGGATCCAGGGCATATTTGCGTTCGTCCAAGGTACGTGGGGTTTATCTTTTAAAATTTATTCCATGCTTTGAAGATTTCATTTAGGATGGATTATACGTTGAAGAAGACGACTATTGTCATCTTCTTCATGGATTATACGTTTCCTTTTTTCTTGAGGTTATTTTACTAAATTGGAACTCTAAATAGATAGACACTTTTGAAATAGAAAATTTAAGTAATGTATCTTAGATACGTGGAAATAAACAAACACTTAAAGTGGTTCATATATGCTTTGGTTAGTAGTTTATGGTTTTAGGTATTTATACTTTTATTTTTATGCCTTACTATTTAATAAAACTGATAATCGAATTTAATAAATATATTATTTTTGTTAGAAAATGAAAATAGTTATTGTACTTATGTCTTTTTCTTTAAGTCTGAGAAAATGTTTTTTAACTCAAGCAAAGAATATTGATATTGAAAATTTTAATATAAAAATGAAGCAAATCTTTCAATGAGATAGTGCTCAACTCACTGAAAGTAGTTGAATAAAATGCAATATGTTGTATGCCTAATAATAATTGAAAAGTTGATCTAGAAAGAAGATATCCTTTTGAAATGAACGAAATTAAATCTCCTTGTAATATGACTATATTGGTTAAAAAAATAACATTACATGGTTAAACCATTTAATTTAAGTATAATGTAGGACAGTGGGTAAAACTTTCACTTATTGTCATTTGACAAATTTTCTTAGTCGTTTTTTCCTTTTTTCTTTATATTATTTGGAATTGAACTATCATAATTCTTTGATAAGTGTTCTTTTTGTCAAAAGAAGACTAAAAACTTTATTCCCTCCACTAGATTCATTGCACTAAATTGAGACTCTGAAAATAAATTTTATTTTTCCTCTTTCTTAAAAGACCTTGAAGATTGAGGTCTTTCAATCTTTGCAATTTTTTTATATAGAATTAATCTCCAAGATTATTGTTGCTAGACTCAAACTTCTGATGGAAAATTTGCTTATATTATGCCAACAAGCTCTTTCTTTGGCCTTGGAACAGAGGATTCTTACTTGCCTGCTTATGCCAAAAATCTGGATGGAAGCTTGAAAGCAAACCATAAATAAACTTCTCTTCTCTTGTTGCTCTCACGTAGAGTGACTGTTAGAATTAATTCTTAATCTAAGTCCCCTTTTTATATATAAACCTCAAATGCCTAATAGATCCATCCCCATATTTCAATCTAATCTTGATTTTGACTATAAACAAAATCTAAAATCACTAATCACCATGTGAATATTCTTGAGACCTTTATTTAGGCCCAATCTGACTTCACGTGGGGTGTATCTTTTAAAATTTATTTTATTTTTGTTATATTTCCTTTCTCCTTCTTCCATTGCTTGAATATGTGCATCTCAACCTTTCTTTTCATCGCGATCTAATACTATACTGTTAATGCAGATGCCTAAAAGACGCACCCGAGGGTCTACGTCTAACGTACAACCTCATGATTTTGATACCGAATATTTTATTGACCGCCATGCGCAAATGAGGTTTCGTCAATACCTGCACAACCGGAGTCTCCTGTTAGAGCGGGAGGTAATAATCCGCGAGCTTGATCCCGAGATTACTTCAGTTTTTACTTCTAGGGGTTGGGAGCCTTTGCTCACAAATCTTCCTGCACCCCAAGCCATCCTTGTTCGGGAGTTCTATGCAAACATGTATGATTGGTCCCTTACCCCTCCCAGATTCAAAGTGTATTTTCGCGGTCAAACAATTTCCATCACCCCTGATATCATCTCTCAGATATTAGGGATACCAAGAGTGCCTGAGCCTCGATATCCTTACCATGAGACAGACACCCCTTCACCTACTATTATGGCATCTTTTGTGTTAGGCAGTACTACCCCTTTCTATGGAACACATCTAGTGATTGATAATATTCCAACTCATCGGTCGGTTGTTCTTCGGATTATGAGCACCAACATATGCCCAGTGGGTCATTTACATACCCTCCCACTCCAGAGACTTAGCTTCTTTTATGCATTACTCCAAGGTCATTCAATAGACCTTCCTTCTCAAATGATTCGTTCCATGCTACACATTATAATGCACTTCAAACGGAAGCGGAAACTTATATTTCCTTGCCTCATTACCCGACTCATGCAAGGACTTGACGTAGTAATCCCAGAAATTGAGCGACCTCTAGTGCTTCCACCGCCTATTGGGCCTACCACCGTAGCACAAAGTGTTGCGCATGCTAATGCTGCTACTCGGGCTGGTGCTCTTCGTCCACGGCGTCAATCATCTTCCCAAGCTGGAACCTCTCATTCTGGTTCATCTTCGGCTGCTCCTTCATTTGATCCACCTGCCGTTATGGATTATTTGTCAAGGATTTATGAAGTCCAGCAACAATTGCGTGCAGAACTGGCGCTGATCCGATCTACCCAAGAGACGCAAGGCCGGCAGCTTTCAGAGTTACAGGGAGCAGTGTCGCAACTTCAACTGCACCGTAACGAGGGTGAAGAAGACGAAGACGAGGATGATGACGAGGATGACGACGATGAAGGAAGTGAGGCAGACTGAAGTAGAGAGGGGAGCAGAAATTTTACGTTTTTTGTCGTGGCTTTGATTTGCTCTATTTTGTGCCCAAACGCTCGGTTTTTTTTTTATTTGTATTTAAGGTTGTACTCCATTACTGGCTTGCATTCTTGCAAATTTAGCACACTAAGCTTGCTTCTTAGAAAAATTGGTTTTGATCTCACCATGCAATATTTTGCTTACTCTATTTGGAAATGGTTTACGGTTCGTATTGGTTCAGCAGCGTAAACATGAACAAAGGTCTCGTGTCTTATCGACGTGGCGTTTTGTGATTGGCGCCGTAAATGATGGGGTTTACTATCAATGAAAAAATGAAAGCATATCAGTCGGAGCTACTCCATATAAGATCTGGTGGCCCAACGATATATGTGTATGCAGGAGCTCGTGTCCACATATTTCATCATTGGTTATAGCAAATTAAACAGCTAATGCTCCAACTACTATTAAGTCATGAAAATTGATTAGTGACCCTATATCATTGATTTGTTACCAAACGGGTTTCTTGTCACTTGTTTTTAAAAACCCCAAAAACAGTTATTGTTACCAAACGGGTTTCTTGTCACTTATTTTCAAAAACTGAAAAACGATTTGAAATTGTTATTGTTAGATTTTTTTTTTTAAAACATATGAGTTGGGTTATTTAAAGGGATGATTTGGAAATATCATCCATCTAACATATGACCCTCTACATATATATTATATATTATATTCATAATAACTTTGCTATATGTCAAATCAATTTGTCACACATCATTATATGAGATTGATTGTTGTTAAGAATCCCCATGGTAAGATTTTATCATTGGAGTTAGTTCTACTAAAGAGTTTATAGAAAGGAAAAAGGAACTTTTCAAGTAATAGGGATTTAAAGAGAAAAATAAAAATAAAAACAGAGGCTGCAATAAATGGATTCAAGTCTAGTGTATGTCATAATTAAAATACCCCATCCTATACCCATTTTCAGCTGGCAAGTTAATGGGTTTTCTACCATAAAGCTACAAAACTTCCAAAACCCCTCATGTTATAAATGGCCTGTGTCATATGGCAACCCATTCCCAACATGTTTAAAACAAGGTGCAGAGAACCAAAGTGAAGTAGGGATCAATAAAAGGAAGGTTATGGAATTTTAAATCTAATCTATTGGCTTATAAGTGTAGAGTTGGAGCATTTCTTTTGATCATTATTAGCAAGACATTACATGTAAAAGAAAATAATAAAAAAGTTCAAATTAATATCTTTTTTTAACAAGATTTTGATTTGGTCTTTTTTTTTTTTTTTCAAAAGATCGATCCATAAGGGTCAATAAAGAGAAAATATTAAATCCATAAGGGTCAATAAAGAGAAAATATTAAATGTACTTAAAAAAAATAGTTCGAATTTAAAATGTTATCATTTTTAAGAAAATAAGATAAAGATTATATGCATATGTATTATATGTAAGAATCTAGGAGTAGTGGCTAAATTCTAAATAATTTATCTTCACATATAAACTTAGATATCATTCATATTAATCTTTTCCATGCTAATAGCATATTGTATTTTTATGCTTTTAAATTTTCTAGATTATAAAAAAAGAAAAATATGAAAATTAAAGATTAAAACATGCAAAGTATCACGCAAACTCAAATAACATGTAATTGTCAGTTGTCTAACTGATTAAGAATAAATTGAAGCAAGCCACTAAGATGAATATCTATACAAGATAAAACTCAAAGTACCACACAAACTCACACGTCTATGCTCCTTTAATTGCTACATTTACTTCTTCACTCAAGTTTAATAATGAACCCATATCGGGCTAACAATTAGGACCGAGGAGGAGGACAAAAGAAAACAATAGGAGCAGGTTCAAACAGATCCAAGCTGCAAAGCTATGGGGCAAGATGCATTGCTTTAGTGGCAGGGCAAGTTGAAGGAATCCGCTACCTGAAAAGTGAACAAGTGACTTAATAAAATGAAACGGCAAGAGCAAGTTAGAGTATTCACAACTGGAAGTATTCAACTAATACCGTAGGTTGTCCCATAGTGTGCTTGCATTCGGTGGATTGCCATGCTGCATCACAAATGGCTGCAAAAACGATAATTGTATTATTACAACAGGTTTGTAAATTATTGATTGTGAGTCAAGAAATTTTAACTATTACTTGCAGCATCTGAGTGAAGCTATAATTCCCTTGAATACCCTGGGCGAAAATCCTATGATCAACAACACCACCTTGTGACATTTGGTTGGAAGCAAAATATGCCTGCATATTTTGTCAGTTGCCTTATAAGAAACACCAAGAGTGACGCGTTGTTTGCAAAACAAAAATAATGGAGTAAAGTATACCTGCACTGCTGGCGTATGTGGAGTCATCGGTGCAATAGGCATCATAAATGCATCCCTCATATAAGGTGTTAGTGGAGTGCAAGAATTCTGAGTAGATTGGCTACTAGAGGTAAACGCCCCACAAGTTGCTGCAACTTCTGTTTGGTTCATGGTTTCCTCTACTGACTCATTGACCGCTTGTTTTGCTTTCTTCCGTGTACGCTTGATAGATTGTTCCAACGCACCTTTTTGCCTACGAACACTTGAGCCAACCCGACCACCCCTTTGCTTCTTTTTAATACCTTTTGCCCTTGAAGGGATCTCCGTATCGTCAACGCCGGTAGCTGGAGAATCATTGTCCCTAACACTATTGTCCCCAACACTATCTAGAAGTGTGCAATCTGGCTGAGAATTTGCTTGTGAAACATTCACCCTTCCAACTTCACTTTGACTTCCTTCTTTTCTTGATGCATCATCCATATCTCTAGCTTTGTTTTTTTCTTTTACTATTCTATTCGCCTCACATTCAATCTGTTTAACCAGATCACTCGCAAAAGCAGAGGACTCTTCATGCAGTGAGGCCTTCCTTGCAGCTTGAACAAAATTGCAACACAATTCTCTAAACCTCCTCCCAATTGCCACTTTGGAGTCCTCCTCAGCAACAGTCCTTTCTTCATATGCAACCAAACCACTCTTTGCATCTTTAGTCCATCTTTTCAAGATATATTGATCAGGTATCTTCTTTATCCTATTAGCACGAAGAATATAAAATGCATGACTGCACAATATGCCACTGAATTCAAATTTCTTACAGCTACAATTGACTGAAGTAGTTTCGCGATCGAATATAACAGTATGTTGACGAACTCTCCGTTCGGCATCATTACTGACTTTATACTCAACCAATCCGCCAACTTCCCCACAAACATACATCTCACAATTAAGGACACCATCAAGTATTTCTTTACGAACTAATTCAAGGATTGCTTCTGTGTAGATGTTTCATGCACATTCCAACATTTGATTTCCCTCAATCGGCAACGCAGGAGTACTATTTATCATCTTACAATCAGCCCTCAGTTCCTCATACCGCCTATCATCCAATAATTCATCGAAGCGCCCCAAGAATTGCAATAAATCCTTCTGCCTCTGTAGATGACTTTTCAGTGAAGCATTCATGCTCTCGGACCTTTGTGTCGTACTCATGTTTGCACAGAACGTGTTCCTTCCGTATGCCAGAGACCATTTCTCCTTTTCCTCAAACTTTGCTTTCAACCATCTATTCGAGGATAAATCATATTTGTTAATCATTGTGTTCCATGCTTCTATGAATTCCTCATCGTCTTCATACTCGTAAACACATCTACTAAAATCTTTTGCAAACGATTTCTCACTGTTAAACACATCGCTAAGATGCTTTGCAGCGTTTTGGAACATGTGCCAAACACAGAAGCGATGGAATGTATCCGGAAGCACCGAAGCTATTGCACTCGTCATAGCTTGGTCATGATCAGTGAGAATTGTCTTCGGCCTCTTACCAGACATTGCTCTTACAAAGCTTTCAAATAACCAACTGAATGTCTGAACGGTTTCATCATATAATAGGGCAGCGCCAAAGATCTTGGTTTGTCTGTGATGATTAACACCAACAAATAACCCGAATGGTCTACCGTACTTGTTTGTTCTATATGTGGTGTCAAAACAAACCACGTCACCAAAGTAAGTATAATCTGCCATCATCCCAGAGTCAGCCCAAAATATGTTACTAATAAGATCGTCTTCATCTAACTGAATGGCATAGAAGAAGGATGCATCTTCCGATTGTTTTCTTTGAAAGTATTCCAATAAGGCTCCTGCATCTCCCTGTTGCATGGCTACCCTACGTTTGGACCGCAAATAATTCTGACAGTCTACCCGCATGAATCCTAGGCATTCAACGCCACCTACTTCCCTTCTCATCATTTCGACAGTTCTCTTGGGCTGTATCCCTGTCGAATCTGCAAGATCAATTTCAGCTGCCTGGGCCTCTGTTACTTTCCGATGCGATCGTAACATATGGACCATGCTTGGCAAAAGTAACTCATGATTATGCCCCTCCTCGAACTGTGTAATTATATATTTTCCACTCGCTTCCAATACAATTTTTATTCTTGCCTTACACCCAGTCCTTGTATCTGCACGATGTTTTACAACCGCCATATCCCTTTTATCTGTCCGACGATAACCTTCCTTTGAGCAACAAAAAACCCTATCCAGCAGGATTCCCGTACGTTGATGCTTGTGTTGTAAGTCTTTTCTCGTTCCGAAACCAGTTCGTCTTGCATACTCATTATAAAACTGATGTGCGTCGTCTTCTGAATCAAACACCATCCCAATCTTTGGTAAATATGCTGTCTGTATTGATTCTTGCAAACCATCAACATCCCTATCGATGGTGTCTTCAATGCCATCAATTGATCTAGATGACAATTCCTCCGCACTATCCATTTCCGCTGTGTTTTCTGTTTACATATAAAACCCTCATTATTCTATAAGCAAATAACCAGACTTAAAATGAAAGATCATAAGAGGCCAGGTTTGTTTCGTCCTTCTTAAAACCAACAAATACAATGGATAAACAACATTCACGAACTAATTAACATCCAAGATGATCAACCCATGGTACATTCAAATTGAACCAAAAAAAAAAAAATTAAATAAAATAAAGGTTTATTTAAAAGGAGAAGAAAATAAGCATTACTCAGACACGAGCACATCATCAAGCCACTAGTAAAGAATAATAATAACAAATGGACAATTACTGAAAATGAGAAACTAACTTAACTAAATATATAAGCCTAAGGGGGTGTTTGGTGGGCATTATAGAATCTGGATTATACTTGAATCTGATTACATAATCTAAAAGCCGTGTTTGGTTGGGCTTTTAAGGTCGGATTCTACTATCCAATTGCATAATCAAGCCCATAATCACTATCTACTTTCTTGGTGATTATAGGGATTATGGACATTGGTGCTTAAATTTCCAAAATCTGTGTTTTTAGAGATTATGTATAACAAATTATATAAAACATATTATAATAAATAATAACGTTAAAAGTATTATAATGTAATATATTATAATATTATAATATATTAGTATATTATATTTAATATCATATTATTAATATTTCATATTATATTAATATAATAAACATATTTCATAATCATAATATTATATTAAATTTAATATATTATTATAATATATGATAATATTTAATATATTAATATCATACTAATATATTAAAATATAATAATATATTAATATATCCTACGCAATATAGTAATATTAATAATTCATATTATATTGATTTACATATTATAATATAATAAACATATTATATTGATTTATAAACATATTATAAACATTATAATATATAATAAACATATTATAATATAATAAACATATTATATTGATTTATTGCCATAAATAATATTATATTTATAATAATTTAATTATCTTAATATAATATTATAATATATATACTATTTTACAATTTCATATTCTAATAAATTTCTTATACTAATATAATAAACATAAATTATATTATTATAATCTGATTTATATTATAATATAATATAATATTATAGAAGTGTGCAATTATTATAATTGTTACGTATATTATATAATATTATAATAGTATTATATAATGTTACAATAATATTATTATAATACACATAATATAACATTATTATATGATATTATATATAATATTATTATTATATAAATTTGAATATTTAAGTAAAAAGATACATATTATATAATAATATATACAACTTTAAGTAAGACATTTATTTTTCTATATATATTATATTATATTATTTTTTATGCAATTTTTTATACAAAAACTTCAAATTTAATCTCAATAATCAATGTCAATCAAACATGATTTTTAGATTCTAGTTTACAAATCTGACTTCATAATCTTGCTTATCTAAATAGGATTTTTAGATTCTTAAATCTTGAAAATATAATCTGGAATGAAGAATCTAGGTTTACTAACAAAAAAAACGAAGAAACACAATGTCACTTGAAGATTACTTGATAGTGAAAAAGCAAATACTTCATTCCATGCATTTTCAAAAATATTTAAACGTTCACCGTTCGCGCAACTCGATTCCGAAGCAACTCCTTCAAGCCGTTAGCTCCCAAAATTCGGGCAGTTCCTCAAGATGTCAGGTATGAACTCCTTCAGACAATTTAATCAACCTGAACGCAATGTACAATGTTGCACAGTTAAATTTAGATGAATTGCCAGGTCGATGGAAACCAAGAAGAAGCACCTGAATCTACAGTCTCACCCAATTAATCAACTTGAACTCAATCGGTGGGTGGGGCAAATCAATCATTCTCTTCTCCAACAAACGTGAGGGGAAATCAATAAATTTCAATCGTCTGCGCGCAACAGGAATCGGAGAAGACAAAGGAGGGAGTTTTGAAAACTTCGTTCGTTTCGTGTTTCGCGGGCGCAATACGAAGGAGAAAATCCATTCGGCCAAACCACGGTCGAATGGTTCTTATTAACCATTCGGCCGAAAATGAAAAGCAACGGGTTTTGGCCGAAAACGAAAACTAACGGGGCTATCGTCGTTAATTGCCGTTTTCGTTTTCGTTTAAAAGGCTGGACACGCGTCGCGCTATCGTCGTTCGAATGACCATTCGAACGACGATTCAAAAGAGAGGATTCGGGCTGAAATGCATGAGGCTTAATGTAAAATGGAGAACTTGCGGTTTCTCAACTAAGCTTTCATATATCAAACCTGTCTCTTACTAGGTTAACACTCCACATGATTGCTCCTACAATTAGAGACAGGAGAGGAATAGGTGACCTATTTCCTTGGTCACCACTATCCCTTAGAAGACGCCGCTTCTTCCGATGTCATTCAGTGGTACTAGCGTGAAATGGAATCAATGGATGGATAGGGTGAGCATTTCTTCTAAAACTAAAATCCGGTGGTTCAATGAAACCACCAGCTGGGATGGATTTTGGGGTATGGGCCCACTATTAAAAAGAGCCATCCATCCGCACGTTTCACACTGGAACCATTGAGTAGTTCCAGATGAAACGGTCTCATGGGAGTAGTTCCAGATGAAACGGTCTCATGGATAGGGGTCTCGTTTTAATAGGGATCCCACACCCCAAAACACATCCCAGGGATTTTGGGACTAGAGGAAATGTGTTCCCCTAAAAATTGACATGCGGGTTAACAGTTAAGGATGAGGTTTATGGGTGCAGACCACAGTTAAGGATGAGGTTTACGGGTGCAGACCCCATCGATACAGGCATCTGATATAGGCGTCCATCCGTCCGTTTCATGTTGGTATTAGATGAAATGGAGACTATTCTTTTGGTATGATACTACACATACCCATGTTAGGAGGACGCCCGTCACGCCCCATACCCCCAAACCCATCCCAGCCGGTGGTATCATGGTACCATTGAAGGAAATGCGTTCGATGAAATGGTCTCTTTACATGGATCACCAGTGCCCCGTTCTCTTATTGTAGGATATGATCATAGATGGGATGTGATCTCTGCACTTTATAATTTCTCTTGATAATTGGTATTTTTAACAAGAAAAAACTTTTTTATAATTTCTCTTGAGCGAGCTCATCCCTACAACTTACTGTATTGTTTTCTCTTGCGGTCGTAAGATGCCGTTATGTGAAGCATCTCATGTTATGTTGAGCATCTCACAGTCAATGTATGTTTTTAATGGTTACAAAATGCCTCATACTGGATCCACTTCAAAAAACAAAAAACTAATTGTGTTCCGCATGGCAATATCATACCGCCACAACAAAAGCAATGCAGTAAAGCCAGAAGATTTCATCCTTTTTCATGCAGATAGGTCACAGGTCACTGGTCTCTTTGCTATCCATGATCCTACGCGATATAATAATAAACGGTCCCTCGGGGTTGGAATCGTCTCCCGCATTGATCCTGCAAGCAGATCCTGGAACATCCTGTTCCATGTAACATTCGACGGATGCTATTTCTTTTATATTTTAAGTCACATCTACATTTTTAAGTCACATCAACAGGCCTTTCACATTATTTTTTAATATGAAACTTAAAAGCATTAAACGTGGTAACATCCCACGGATGGTGCAAGATCACTATGGCAGACGATTTCATGAGGTCACTCATATCTTTGATCCTGTTATGATAATTAGATATGATCTGATACCAACTTTTGTTCTATATTTTGAGAGAGGTACTGATGAAGCATTGATATGCTTAATTTTAATACTTTATTTTTTTGTTTTTAAAAAAAAGAAAGACTTCTTTGTTAATTTAACTAACAAAAAAAGAGAAAAAACTCAAACGAAGACTCGCGGGACAGATTGAACAGGCTTGCAAGAGACCTCTCGGAGCACCGTCTTCAGACCCTTCCCTCCTCCATTTGCAAGTGGGTGTATTCCATGCTCAGGCCCTTTCATGTACGCCCTCTTCTCCCTCTCCTCGCTAAAACTCACCCCATAACGCTTCTCCACATCTGCCATTAACAAACATAATTAACATAGACCCCCCAGTTCGATCGATCGATATGATCTTCAAAAACCTAAAACTCATATACATACCTTGGGCGAGGTTGTCGTATAACTGGCCATCTCCGGTTAGGCCCATCATCACCTGGGGCAATCCAAGAGGGAGAGAATCACCTCTGTCCACCTGCCAGAAATGGAAGGTCTTCCCGTAGGTCTTGCACACCTTCTCAAGGTCCTGCCGCTGCACCGCAGCCGGCACCCCCGGCATGAAGAGGATCCCACTCTTCACCTCGTACTCATGCGAGTGCCACAGCTTCTTCTCCTCGTCCGGCAGCGTCATAAACAGGTTCTCCGACACTATATACTCCACCCCAATCAGCCGCGCCTCCGCCTCCGGGCTGTCGTAGATCAGGCACTGCCGAACCTCCTCGTTCTGGTGAGCGCAGTAGTGATGCGCTTCCACTTGCCGAGTCATGTCCTCCGCATAAAAATGGAACCTGCACCACCACCGATCATCATCAACCCCACTTCATATTTCACTCACCATGTTCATAGGAAAGGAAAATTGTTGATCCTAAATATTAATCCACCGTTTGATCAACGGATTGATGTGAATTTGGGTACACCCGAATGCATAGAATGAGAAGAATTTGACTTACGCGCAGAGGTGTTGGTGGATTTGCTTGATGGGAGCGAAGTTCTGAATGGCGCTTGTGGCTGTCTCAACCAAGGCCGTGCCGGTTTTTGTCGCCTCGCCGGGAATGCTAATCTGAGTAGCCATTCTCTCTCTCTCTCTCTCTCTCTCTCTCTCTCTCTCTCTCTCTCTCTCTCTGCGTGGATGATGGAGAGGCTTCTGCGTCTCGTCGGTCCATCTTATAGCTACGTTGACATATTCATGCATTCTTACACGTGGCAGAGGATGACCTCTGTGGCACATACTTTTGCTACGTGGACATACACGTGGCTCACTTTACGCATTAAGAGGATAATTCTTAGAACTTCTCATATAGGGTGATCGCTGAGTGCAAAGTTACGTTTTAGTGATGCTTTATCAAAATAATTAAAAAAAATTGAAGTTTTTGAAGTTTTTTGAAGTACTTAAGTTATGATTTCAA